>JAXLNO010004617.1:17500-100356 GCA_038087875.1 Malacoraja senta | reverse complement strand
GGTTAATAATGTGCATACATACTTATATAACCTCACAACGTCACCTTAATATGGGCCAAAGACCAACATGGCCATTGTTCTGTTAGTAAAATGGATGGACAACACAAGAGCAATTGGAACAACACCGAGCTTCCCACCAAAACACAGAGCTAGTCAATGTCTTCAGCGTCTGAGGAAGGGTCCCGATCCGAAACGTCACCCATTCCTTCTCTCCAGAGATGCTGCCTGGTGATCTATGGTCAGTATTGGCTGTGAGCCGAAGAGACGAATACCATCCTGTATTACTAAGCTAAACCTAAAAGTGATGTCGTTCGAATCTACGACTAGTCTTGGATAGTTACATTTCTGAGGAGAAGTCGTGGCACTTGTATGGTCATGGGAAAACCAGAACACACAGAGACACACACACACACACACACACACACAGACACAGAGAACACAGAGGCGCACACACAGACATACACACACAGACATACACACACAGACACACACACAGATACACACACACAGAGACAGACACAGACACACACACAAGACGCGCACAGAGACGCACACACACAGACACACACACAGACACACACAGACACACACACAGACACACACACAGCACACAGAGACGCACACAGACAGACACACAGAAACATGCACAGACACACACACAGGCGCACACACATACACACCACACACAGACAGACACACACACAGATGCACACAGAGGCACACAGAATCACACTCAGACAGAGATGCACAGACACACACACATACACACAGACACACACGCACACACACACACAGACACACACACACACACACACATACAGACATACAGACAGATACACACACACACCAATGTTAGCAGAAACCTGCGGAGGAGATTTTACTGCCAATTGGATGAGTTATACATGTCATTTGGCACCTGACTGTGAAGGAGAACATGTGCGTATTGAAGTGCTCGAGAGAAGAGATCCTGATAATCTGACTCACTTGGAAAGGCAGATTCCACATCAACCTAACCTCTGACTTTGCAGCAAAACAACAACAGAGTGCTGGAGTAACTCAGCGGGCCAGGCAGCATCTCTGGTGAACATTGACTTATTTGCAGTTAGCATTTTTTTGCGGTTTGTTTACATAGACATTTAGCACCAAGAGGAAAGGCAGGCAGCAACTGTTTAGTCAAGAGGAGGACTAATAATATTGTGCTGTCAAGACTGAAGGAAGTACAAGCCCATGTTTAAATAAAAACGCGTTAGAGTAATTCAGCGGGTCAGGCAACATCTCTGAAGACGAATAGGCAACATTTAGGTTTGAGATGTTTAAGAAGGAACTGCAGATGCTGGAAAATCGACGATAGACAAAAGTGCTGGAGAAACTCAGCGGGTGCGGCAGCATCTATGGAGCGAAGGAAATAGGCAACGTTTTTAGCTGAAACCCTTCTTCTGACTCCACTTTCTTCAGGCCTGTTCATAAAGTATAGGAGCAGAATTAGGCCATGCGGCCCATCAAGTCTACTCCACCATTCAATCATGGCTGATCTATCTCTCCCTCTCAATCCCATTCTCCCTCCTTCTCCCAACAACACCCATACTAATCAAGAATCTGTCAATCTCTGCCTTTAAAATGTACGTTGGAGTATAAATTAATTTTGAAGCAAGGAACTGCAAATTCTGGTTTACAAAAAAAAGACACAAAGTGCTGGAGAAACTCAGCAGGCTAGTTAGCACCTCTGGGAGAACATGGAGGTCACGTTTCGAGTCGAGACCAGAAATATGTTGCATTGGGTTTTTTCTGGTAAAACTCAGATTCTAAATGAACGTCCACAAGTCTAGGTGTACCTTGAAAATAGCTCCATTCTCAGTTGAAAAAGGAACAGCATTCTAGTAAAGTTAAGATAATCTGGAAATGCTGACACGTGAAGTTTAAAGACAGACTTGGAACCAAAGACAGCTAATAGTGGAATAAATGAGAGGCAATAAGTGTAATTTGCCGTTAATCTTATGGAAATCCATTACTATGCCCATGCCAAAAGTTTTCAAAGCAAAAAGAAAATAAAACTAATTAACTGCGTTCTATTGGGTTTTCCCCCAATATGCTCATAACCGGTTTTACTTGTTTACTTGTGATTGTGTTATTAATTTGGTGTTCTGGCCATTTAGCTGCTGTAGTATCAACTTCAACACAAGTCGTGGCACAGTGGCTCTGCAGTAGAGTTGCTGGAGGGAATGGATTACAGAGGTCACGGGGAGAACGTTCAAACTCCACACACACAGCACCCATAGTCAGGATCGAACCCGGGTCTCTTGCGCTGTAAGGCAGCAACTCTACCGCTGTGCCATCATGCTGCCCATTTAAAGGCTTCTTAACACCACTTATCTGCCTTCACCACAATCTCTAGCAGTGTGTTCTAGGCACACACAACCTTGTGTATTAAAAAAACTTGCTCTGAACATCTTTAGATTATGCCCTTCTCTTCCTTTAAAGCTACGTCCTGTGGTCTTTGACATTTCCACACTCAGAAAACTGTTGGCTGAAATATTTTGGTTCAAAAGGTGACAGTGATTTCTTGCTAATGCGATAGATATCAGATTGTACTTTTACACACTTCCAGGATCAAACAGTGCAGGAACAAGAACAGGCCCTTCGGCCCACAATGTCCATGCCAAACCGTTATATTATGTATATTTTCCAAACAATATTTAATATATTGAGCCTATTGTACAGCAGGATTACCACTGAACTGTAGGCAGAAGTAGAATTTCACTCTTACTTGGGAACACATGACAATAAAGTCCCATTGAATGTGGGATTCTAAACAGGCTCCTGGTCTGCATTCTGAAATCAGTTTAATGAGATATTCTCCCATCAGGTCTCAGGAGCTCACCCACGAGAACAAGATATACCAATACTTAAAACAAATTTGAACATGCTTCATGTCAAATGCAAGTTAACTGCATCCCACAACAGTTAGACAAGGAGACATTATAAAAGACAAGTGCTGGAGTAACTCAGCGGGTCAGGCAACATCTCTGGAGAACATGGATAGGTGACGTTTCACAGAGTGCTGGAGTAACTCAGCGGGTCAGGCAGCATCTCTGTAGAACATGGATAGGTGACATTTCACAGAGTGCTGGAGTAACTCAGCGGGTCAGGCAGCAACTCTGGAGAACATGGATAGTAAATGTTTTGGATTGAGACCCTTCCTCAGATCAGACCTGAAACATCACTGAACCATGTGCCCCAGAGAAGCTGCTTGACCAGTTACTCCAGCATTTTGTGTCTTTTCATTGTACACCAACATCTGCTGCTCCTCGTTTGTCGGCAATTCGAGAATATGCACTCCATGATTCAAATTTGCATTCAAATACCGCATGTATCGTAGAGTTTCACCTCAACACTGACAGCTAAAGGTTGACCAGGTCAGAATCAAGATCTAGATTCAGAAATAACACTTTCAACATCATTTAGCTTCAGAGTCAAATCAGATAAGGAAACCTCACAACTACATACGTAGACTTAGGGGCATTGGTTTTGTCTTTTTGCACTATTATTTAGTGTGGGTGTATGTGTGATACACATATATACAATGTACACACATATATATACATATACATATACATACTTACATATACACATACATACGTACATTTATCTATATAACTAAAAGTCTCATCATGACCATTTCCTGTTTGCACTGCATATTGATTTTAGAAAAAACGCTACCACTTATGGCTGTGATTGTTGGCCATCTTACTCAGAGTCCCCCTCGGCTGCGCAGGACAAGAGGATTTTTCCCATCGATGAAAAATAAAAGAGTTATTAGTGTTTTAAAAATGTTGAGATTCTCTCTCCTGTCAATAACCACCATGAAGGCCTTGCCCCTTCTGGTGGGAGGGGGGCGGGGACTATAAAACCCGGATGTGTGGGCATGGCTCAGTCTCTGCAAGATGGGGAAGGGAGAGGTCACCTTGGTGGCCTTGCACCCTGCTTGAAATGGTAGGAAACTGCTTTTGAATTTGGTAGTCTTGCACCCTGCTTGCAATAGTAGGAAACTGCATTAGAATTTGGTGGCCTTGCACCTTGCTTGAAATGGAATTTCAAGTAATAGCCGTGAATCAACTGCCGGCCCACCAGCCGTAAGTGAGTGAGCTGCCAGCACACCAGGCTTGAGTGACTGAGCTGCCAGCCCAAGAATCAATTCGGCCCACAATATCCATTCTAGCCCTCTGAAAACCAGACCCTTCGGCCCACAACATCCATATTAGTACTCCAGAAAGCCCCCCCACCCTCCCACTGGCCACCAATATTGGAATTGGCGGAGAGGTGGAATATTACGTTGGGGGACCAGCCCTTCCGTGTGAACATGGGACCCAATGGGTCCCACTTACTCTAGTACTAGACTATCTAGTATCTGAATCGAGTATCTATATTACTAAAAGTCTGATCTTGACCACTTCCTGTTCTGTATATTGATTTTAGAAAAAAACGCTGTCACTTACGGCTGTGAATTTTGGCCATCTTATTCAGAGTCCCCTCCGCTGCGCAGGACAAGATGATTTTTCCTATCGATGAAAAAAAAAAGTTATTAGTGTTTAAAAAATGTTGAGGTTCTCTCTCCTGAAGGCCGCGCCCCTTCCGGAGGGACTATAAAACCAGGTAGTGTTGAGCGCCTCAGTCATTCTCTGCAAGATGGGGGAGCAAGAGGGTCACGTCTCTCAGTCTGAGCTATGAATAACACTGAACACATGTCTACTAACCTGTGAGTGGTTTTACTGACCTGTCAGTACCCTTGATATGGTTTGAAAATATAGTTTGGAAATGCTAAAGCTGTGTTGCCTTTGGTTTGGAAATGCTAAAGTTGTGTTGCCTTTGGTTTGGTAATGCTAAAGCTGTGTTGCCTTTGGTTTGGAAATGCAAAAGCTGTGCAGCCTAATTAAAGTTGTCTTGCCGAATTAAAGTTGCCTTGCCTAATTAAAGTTGCCTTGCCTTCTATCTAATTAAAAGTCTAATCTTGACCACTTCCTGTTTGCGCTTTATATTGATTTTAGAAAAAACGCTACCATGTATGGCTGTGATTTTTGGCGATCTTACTCAGAGCCCCCCTCCGCTCATCAGGTGCCGAGGATTTCTCCCATCGATGAAAAATAAAAGAGGTATTAGTGTTTAAAAAATGTTGAGATTCTCTCTCATGTAAATCACGCCTTGAAGGCCATGCCCTTTCTGGTGGGAGGGGGGGAGGGACTATAAAACCCAGAAGTGTGGGCATGGCTCAGTCTCTGCAAGATGGAGGAGGGAGAGGTCACTAGCACTCCAGGAAGCCCCCCCCCACCCCACCCCCCACTGGCCACCAATATTGGAATTGGTGGAGAGGTGGAATATTGTATTGGGGGATCAGCCCTCCCGTGTGAACATGGGACCCATGGGAGAAGAAGTTTTATCTCATCTCAGACTTAACACACATACATACACACACTGATCTTTTATTCCCCTCTTTTGGCCTCCTCCTGCACCTATTTTCTATGTTTCTATGTTTCTTTTGTCATATTGTTTACAGTGTACTATGTTTACATATTCTGTTGTACTGCTGCAAGTAAGAATCTCATTGTCCTATCCAGGACATATGACAATAAAAAACTTCTAACTTTCTTAGTGACAAGCAGCTGACCACTAATAAACCTCAGACCATTTATAAAATGTTAAAAGCTAGAATATGCCATGCCATGATTTAAACGTACACAAAATCTATTCAATTTTAAATGGTGGCACTGTTTATGCATAGTGTTAAAAAAATGTCCAAGTGCATTGTTAATTTCAATAATTATAGATAATGTCACGTTAAAGTATTTAAAAGACACATCTCCAGTCAGATCGGAGCGTGGAGAGCTGCGGTGACGCACGGCTGTGACCCGACCCCGGAGATTCGGAGGCTCCAGCCGCAGGTCTGGTGGACGGTGACATCGGGAGCTCGCGGGTCCCTGGTGGGAGACTGCTTTTCGGGGCTCCCGCAACGGTAACTTCTCCCGCCCGAGTTGCGGGGTTGAAGATGACCTGGAGCTGGGTCTAACATCGTCCGGCGCGGCTTTAATGGCCGCGGGACTTGCTCGCGCTACCGGGGGCTCCAAAATCCAGACATGGAGGGCGGCCTTGCATCGCCCGGCACGGCTTTAATGGCCGCGGGACTTATTTTCCATCGCCCGCCGGGGGCTCTGACTCTGACATCGGGAGGAGAATGTGGAGTGCAGGGGAGAGATAAGACTTTGCCTTCCATCACAGCGAGGAGGAGATTCGCTGTGATGGATGTTTGTGTAAATTGTGTTGTGTCTTGGTTCTTTTTACTTGTTTGTATGACTGCAGAAACCAAATTTCGTTTGAACTTCATTTGAGGTTCAAATGACAATAAATGGTATTGTATTGTATTGTATGTATTCACCAACATAGGGAAATAAGACCATATTTTGCATTTGCCTCACAGACAAGTCGGAAGCAAGCAGAGTTGATTTTGAGAAAGTCATTTTACAGATACAGACCGGTCTGGATCCAGCAGATAGCCCAGACTCCTTGTTCAAAGCAATCTCTCCCTGGTAAACCAATGCTCCACGGAGCTTGGTCCTGGAATATGACAGGCAACGAAGTTCCAGATGAAATTCTCTTTTCCGATATTGACTGGTAGCTGTTCAGGGACGATTGACGGAAGTAAACTGCTGAGCTGGTTTAATCTGCACTGTGCTCCCACACAGACTGTGGGACTCCCACTTTGAAGAGCGTGGGGAAAACAAAACGCAACTCCGCAGTGCCAGAAAGCTACTTCATATTTTGAACAGCCTTCACTGTGATTTGACACATGTAGATCAGTGTCACTCATGTTATGAGTCATACTTTGTAGTTACGCCCACTAGTTTTACAGTAATGGGCCTGTCCCACTATACGAGTTTACCCAAGAGCTCTCCCGAGTTTTTTAAAAAACCTCGTGGTAAGTACGTAGAATGTACGTAGCGGGTACGTCGGAGCTTGGGACGTCTCTTAACGGCTCGTGTCGCTAACGGCAGGTAAGCTCTTGAAGTTTTTACAACTGTGTGAAAAATGTCCACGAGAGCTCCGAGTACCTACGAACGGCTATTACCGTAATTCTCTGAGTTCGAATCAGGGGAAACTCGGGAGAACTCTTGCATTACCTCGTACAGTGGGACAGGCACTTAACCCTCCCTGCCTGGTTCCCAAATTATTGGACCAACATGCTGGCATGAAGTTACCGAATCTGTAAAGGTAATAAAGTCTTTGGACCTTTATCACTGTGTAAGGCTTCAGTTATTTGAACAGCAACATCAAGATTCAAGAGAGTTTATTGTCATGTGTCCCTGATAGGACAATTAAATTCTCGCTTTGCTTCAGCACAACAGAACATAGTAGGCATGAATACAGAACAGATCATTGTGTCCATATACCATTATATAAATATATACACACATTAATAAATAAACTGATGAAGTGCAAATAAACAGATAATGGGCTATTAATGTTCAGAATATTGTCCGAGCCAAATTTAATAGCCTGATGGCTGTGGGGAAGTAGCTATTCCTGAACCTGGTCATTGCAGTCTTCAGGCTCCTGTACCTTCCACCTGAAGGTAGCGGTGAGATGAGTGTGTGGCCAGGATGGTGTGGGTCCTTGATGTTGCTGCCAGCCTTTTTGAGGCAACGACTGCGATAGATCCTCTCGATGGAAGAGCGGTCAGAGCCGATGATGGACTGGGCAGTGTTTACTACTTTTTGTAGTCTTTTCCACTCCAGGGCACTCAAATTGCCGAACCAAGCCACAACGCAACCGGAAAGCATGCTCTCCACTGTGCACCTGTAGAAGTTAGAGAGAGTCCTCCTTGACATACCGACTCTCCGTAATCTTCTCAGGAAGTAGAGGCACTGATGTGCTTTCTTAATAATTGCATCATGGTGTCAGAGTATACAAAACTCACTCCTTGTTTAATTTGATTGTTTTTATTTTATTTTATTTTTTTAAACTGTATTGCAATGGCTTCTGCTCTCAGACAACCAGAGATCCTGGTATTTGATGAGGATCTCGCAGAATGATGGCGAGTATTTGAAGAAGATTTCTCAATTTACATTGAAGCAGCACACCCTACTGCTGATCCTGGTGTTCAAGCGTCAATCCTTCTTAATTTGGCAGGCACAGAAGCTGCTCGTCGTACCAGACAATTTCACTATGAACCAGCTAGACATGACCAGGCTGGTGTCCAGATTGCTCCTGCTGAATCCATTCGAGACCCTGACTGCCTATTGCGCAAATTTCCGACAATTATGTGAGTTACGCACCAATTTAGTGATTGAGCGGCATCTGTTTTTTTCACGCAGCCAGAGACACGGAGAACCGGTGGAGTTGTAAACATAGAAACATAGAAAATAGGTGCAGGAGGAGGCCATTCGGCCCATTGAGCCCGCACCGCCATTCATTGTGATCATGGCTGATCATCCCCAATCAATAACCCGTGCCTGCCTTCTCCCCATATCTCTTGATTCCACTTGCCCCTGGAGTTCTATCTAACTCTCTCTTAAATCCATCTAGTGATTTGGCCTCCACTGCCCTCTGTGGCAGGGAATTCCATAAATTCACAACTCTCTGGGTGAAGACGTTTTTTCTCACCTCAGTCTTAAATGGCCTCCCCTGTATTCTAAGTCTGTGGCTCCTGGTTCTGGACTCACCCAACATTGGGAACATGTTTCCTGCCTCGAGCTTGCCCAGTCCTTTTATAATTTTAAATGTTTCTATAAGATTCCCCCTCATCCTTCTAAACTCCAGTGAATACAAGCCTAGTCTTTTCAATCTTTCCTCACATGACTGTCCCGCCATCCCAGGGATCAATCTCGAGAACCTACACTGCACTGCCTCAATCACAAGGATGTCCTTCCTCAAATTAGGAGACCAAAACTGTACACAATACTCCAGATGTGGTCTCACCAGAGCCCAATACAACTGCAGAAGAACCTCTTTACACCTATACTGAAATCCTCTTGTTATGAAGGCCAACATTCCATTAGCTTTCTTCACTGCCTGCTGTACCTGCACGCCAACTTTCAGTGACCGGCGTACAGGGACACCCAGGTCTCGCTGTACCTCCCCCTTACCTAACCTAACCCCATTGAGATAATAATCTGCCACCTTGATTTTACCACCAAAGTGGATAACCTCACATTTATCTATATTATACTACATCTGCAACGCATCCGTCCACTCACTCAACCTGTCCGGGTCACCCAGCAACCTCCTAACACCCTCTTCACCGTTCACACTGCCACCCAGCTTTGTGTCATCTTCAAACTTGCTAGTGTTGCTCCTAATTCCCTCTTCCAAATATATATGAATAAGGCCGCCGTTTATCCCGGAGAATTTCCCAAGAGCGCTGGAGTTAAATAAAACCGATTTTATATCGCAAAGTTACTGACATACCTCAAGACGAACATTGCTGAATTACTTTAAAATGCAGCTGATCAGCACAACCCTGATGTCAAAGAAAATGGAGGTTGTTTGTTCAAAGTAAAACTTACATTAATGTGGTTGACAAGTTCGTTTGTAAGCCGAACGGCCAAATTTGGGATGCCTGCCTTTCTGTCGTCAAAAAGTGGCCTAGTTATTAAAATTGTGAAAAAAAAGAATAACTTGGTCAAGGTTGAAACATTGCAAGATATTGGCAAAATAACAATCAAACAATTTTACATTGCTTGCAGATGGAAACCAAAACTCTGTTGATACAAAGCGAACTTCCAAGGACGGCACTGTGGCGCAGCGATAGAGTTGCTGCCTTGCAGCGCCAGAGACCTGACGGGCGTCAGGGATTATGGGGAAAAAGCAGGAGAATCGGGTTAGAAGAAAGAGATAGATCAGCCATGATTGATTGGCGGAGTAGACTTGATGGGCCGAATGGCCCAAATTCTGCTCCTATCATTTATGACCTTATGAGACCCAGGTTAGATCCCGACTACGGGTGCTTTTCTGCACGGAGTTTGTACGTTCTCCCCGTGACCTTCAATGGTTTCCTCCCACACTCCAAAGATTGTCCCTAGTGTGTGTAGGACAGTGTTAACATGCAGGGATCGCTGGTCAGTGCAGACACGGTGGGCCGAAGGGCCTTTTTCCTCGCTGTATCTCTTAACTAAACAATGTGAAATTTGACTCAATGGCATACATTGTCCTGGGACTGCAAGGCGACTATTTGGTGCAGCTTTATATGAAGGCCGTTTGCGCATGTAACTGTTAGGTGTCTACCATCTACACAATCTGCCATCTCCACTTCACTTAATGGAAAACAAGTCTTCACCATTTACCCAAATTGTTCATGGTTTTCAAAAAATGCCTTTTCCTTTGCGATTGCATCCACCAGTGATATATTTTCATTGATGTCGTTCTAGCCACTACACTTAATGATCATGTGTCCCTTCGCCAGCTCTACTGTCAGGTTCTGCACAATGTCAACTACGTTCTTCTCTGTTCCTTTATCCACCAGGTCAAGTTTGGTCAAAATACCTTCAAATTTAAAAGTAAAAAGGGAAAGATTATGGAATTAATTTGTTGCCACTGATTAGTGGTTGTGGTGCCCGAAATATTGAAAATAATAAGGAAGATGATATGGAACTATAATTGTCACATGTACCGAGGTACAGTTAAGTTCATTTTTATATCCAATTCAGTACGACATAAGCACTATATTAGGGCGGTACGGTGGCAAAGCGTTAGAGTTGCTGCCTTACAGCACCAAAGATCTGGGTTTGATAGACAATAGACAATGTGTGCAGGAGTAGGCCATTCGGTCCTTCGAGCCAGCACAGCCATTCAATGTGATCATGGCTGATCATCCCTAATCAGCACTCCTTTCCTGCCATCTCCCCATATCCTGTGACTCCGCAATCTTTAAGAGCCCTATCTAGCTCTCTCTTCAAACTATCCAGAGGTCAGGCCTCCACCACCCTCTGAGGCAGAGAATTCCACAGACTCACAGCTCTCTGTGTGAAGTACTGTTTCCTCCTCCCCGTTCTAAATGGCTTACCCCTTATTCTTAAACTGTGGCCCCAGGTTCTGGACTCTCCCAACATCTGGATCATGTTTCCTACCTCTAGCGTGTCCAAACCCTTAGTAATCTTATATGTTTCAATAAGATGCCCTCTCATCCTTCTAAACTCCAGACTATACAAGCCCAGTCGCTCCATTCTCTCAGCATATGACAGTCCCGCCATCCTGGGAATTAACCTTGTAAACCTATGCTGCACTCCCTCAATAGCAAGAATGTCCTTCCTCAAATTAGGAGACCAAAACTGCACACAATACTCCAGGTGTGTTCTCACTAGGGCCCCATACAACTGCAGAAGTACCTCTTTGCTCAACTCCTCTTGTTATGAAGGCCAACATACCATTCGCTTTCAGATGCTGTCAGTATGGAGTTTGTATGTTCTCCCTGGGACGGCGTGGGTTTTCTCCGAGATCTTTGGTATCCTCCCACACCCCAAGGATGTACAGGTTTGTAGATTAATAGTAAGATTAAACGAGAACTTATCAGTTTGAAGTTTGATCTTTATTTTATGAGGAGTGACGTTAGTGATTACGTGAAGAAGACCTGTCAGGGCGCCTGCGCGTCAATCTTCAAAGCAGCAGTGAGAAATCACAAACAACAAGAACGAAGTAATATAGTAAACTAATAAAATGAGTAAATTAAGAACTTCCATCTGACCTTTATGATAGAGGGTTGGGCGTGGTGGGCATGTAATCACCAACGTAACTCCTCATAAAATAAAGATCAAATTTCAAACTGGTAAGTTCTCGTTTAATCTTACTAATTTACTTCGGAGTCACGTGAGTGACTACGTGAAGATTTTAAAGCTTTGTGATTTCATGCCGCATTTGGTCAACTCATTGGACCAAATTGGATTTCATGCCGCTGGGTGGTCAACTCATTGGACCACCCAGCAGCTGCGAGAATATGGTAGACGGGGACGTCCTTCGTCCTGGCTGCTGACGTTGCTGCTGCCCTAGACGAATGGGACGTAAAAACATCAGTGTTAATACCTGCAGCAATCAAGACTTGTTTTAGCCATCTTGAAATAGTCTGTACTGAGACTCTCTTGTGTGGTTTCTTGTGTGTGATAAACAATCCAGTTTCCATATTTCGTAAGATCTTTGTAACCTCAATGTATTGTGACAAATATGTCTTAATACATAGACATATATCCGATGGATATGCTGACAAAACAATTGTGAATCCTGTCACATCTGGCCTACTTTGTTTCAGTAGGTCATAAATGTAAAACATAACATTATCTTCAGCTACTTCCATCCTGTCTATTAGCAATTTATGTAATGTCTGCACTCCCTGTGATACTAATGCCATTAACATGACCACTTTCATACTGAGTTTGGCCTAAGTCAAAGACGTACCAGGAGACCATTCACGAAGTAGCTTAAGAACCATACTTCCATCCCAGATTGCCATGTACCTAGGCTTAGGAGGTCTGGAATTAAAAATTCCTTTCATCAATCTGGAAACAAGTGGATGAGACCCAATAGGATTTCCTTCTGACTCCACAAATAAATATGAGGACAATGCACTCCTGGCTGAATTAATTGCAGTATAACTCAAGCCTTCATCATAGTAAAGTGTTGACAAAAACTCTAAAACATTTTGAGATATCTGCCGTACAATATTCAACATTCTTTTGAACACAGAACTTTTCCCATTTCTTAATATAAGAAAGGTACTGCTTTTGAGTGCTCTTCCTACAGGCTGCCGTAAGCATGTCCACAGTACGCCCAGACAGTCCTCGCCCAAGAAAAGGCCTTCTTAAAACCTGCAAATGAACAAATCCAAACGATCATATAATGGATGTTGTTCTCCTGTTACCACATGCAGTAGTAAATCCCTTCTTTTCGGGACTTTCATCAAAGGCTGTGTCGTCAATTCCAATATTAAAGGAAACCATGGCTGTGTAGGCCAATCTGGTACCACCAATACCCCTGAATCTTGCCTGATTTTAAGCAAACACTGACTTATGAGGCAGAAAGGTGGAAATGCATACAAAAAACTTATCACCCCAATGTAGCGAGAAAGCATCAATCGCTACTGCACCTGGATCTGGTTCCCATGACACATATCTCAATAGCTGATGATTTAATCTAGATGCGAACAAGTCGATATCTGGCATTCCAAATCTGATTACTATGTCATTGAATATCTCTCGATTCAATATCCATTCTTTGTTATCATGGAATTTTCTTGAACTGTTGTCTGCTATAATATTCAATCTTGTAAATATTTACAAAATTATTTAAGACAAAAATGGAACCCAATAATGAATTGATTATATATGGGGTAATGGATGACGGGAACAAATTGAGCTCATCTGAAAAGTCAATTTTTAATTATGGTTTAATAGCAAAAAAATTAATATTGAAATTTTGGAAAAATACACCAATACCAACGCTCAAAATGTGGATTGCAAGTATGTTGGATACCGCACATCTTGAGGAAATGCGATTCCTCCTAATAGATAAATTTGACCAATTCATAACGAGTTGGTCTCCATTTGTCGTCTTTTTGGAAACATATGGTGCAAAACAGGTGTAAAAGCTAATCCGTGTCTGCGGATGGTCAAGATTATAAATTATCTCCTTCTATTTTCTTTTCTTCTCATCTCTTCTTTTATTCTCTTTCTTCTATTTTCTATGTCTCAACTTTCTTTTTTCATTCTTTATTTTTCTTTTTCACACACTATATATCTCACATTTTTCTATTTTTCATTACCTAACTTTTTTCTTTTTCTTCTTTATATCAAAAAAAAAATTTAAATAAGAAGCTGTACATAAAAGGTATTATGAAAATATGATTGTATACAATTGTACTTACTTCTAATAAAATTAAAATATTAAAAAAATAAAAAAATAAAAAAAATATTCAATCTACCTGGTAAATAGTTGAAATCCAAATATTCTTGTCAATACACCAAGACCAGATTTGATTAGCCAACTTGTCACATGACACCGACTTGATTCCACCCGTATGGTTAATATATGCAACTGCTGTTGTGTTATCAACTTGAAACTGAACATGCAGGTTAGTCGTGTTAGAGCAATAAGCTTGGAGTCCTAGAAGCTCCAAATAGTTGATTCCCCATGTCTGCAGTAACAATGCCTCTTTCATGTTCCATCTGCCTCTGCAGCTGGATTCCTAGTGCACTGACATCTGTTTGCAATACCATGGAAGGCTGTTCAATCAGTATTTCACTGAAACTACTTGAGACATGTAGTATCCACCACTGCAAATCAGAAACAGCATTTGTTGTTAACTGCATGGCGCTATCAAAATGGCCACCATGCATCCTCAGTGCCTGTTCTTTAGCTCTCTGTGGCTGTTGGTAATGTAATGGCCCATATTGTACAACTGGAAAAGCTGCTACTGATTTCCCCTGCACTCTAGCCACATGTCTAATTGAAGTTTTTTGCTCATTTAACAGCTTAATGCAATCATCAATCAACTCCACCCTTTTTTCACTGGGCAAAGTAATTTCCATGTGAACTGAATCAATTGTGAAACCCAAATAATCAATTGATGTACATGGTGTTAACCTTGATTTCTTTGGATGTATTATAAATCCCAAACTTTCAAAAGTGGATTTAACAACTGAAACAGATAACTCTGCTGACTCTTTTCTTCGTCCTATAATCAGGACATCATCCAAGTACGCCATTACCACATTAGAGATTAGAGATTCCTTTATTTGTCATTCAGACCTTTCGGTCTGAACGAAATTTCGTTGCCTGCAGTCATACATATAATAATAAATAACAAAACACACAATAAACACAAATTAACATCCACCACAGTGAGTTCACCAGGCACCTCGTCACTGTGATGGAGGCAAAAGTCTTAAAGTCTCTGTCTCTTCCCTCTTTGTTCTCCCTCTGCGCCGAGGCGATCCAGGCTTCTGACGCTGTGACCCCGCCGGGTGATGGTAAGTCAGTCCCGCGGCTGAATCCGTGCTCCGTCCGCGACGGGCCGGTTCAAACTCCGCGGCCCGGGGTGGTCGAAGCTGCCGAAGCTGCCGCCCTCCAGTCCAGCGGACGCAGCTGTAGTTGCGGGAGCCCCAGAAAAACAGGTCACCAACCTGTGACCTGCGAGCTCCCGACGATGTCGTCCACCGGGCCCGCGGCCGAGCCTCCGGATTCAGGTAACCACCAGCGTCCTCGGTCGCCACAGCCGGAACGCCACCGCAGCCCCGAAGTTGGCCAGCCCCGCGCTGGTAAGTCCTGGCTCTGCCTCCGGAGCCTCGAGGTCGGTCGGTCGGTCGCAGTTGGAGGCCGGCAGCTCCGCCATTTTGGCCTCGGCGCAGACGGAGGCAGAGAAGGGGGATACAAGAAAAAGTCGCATTCCCCCGAAGGAAGAGACAAAAATCATGTTTCACCCCCCCACCCCACACATACACAACCCAATAAACTACAATTTAACTAAAACAGGACAAAAGAAAACAACAACAAAAGTAAAAACAGCTGCTGTTCGACAGCGCCGCCACTTCCGGAACATGCCCCTGGCCTCTCAGCAGTCCCAGAATTGGTTGTAATAATTTAGTGACTATTCTGGGAGCTGAAGTTAATCCATTAGGCAGAGCTTTAAACTGCCATAACTGGTTCATCCAGGTAAATTTTAGATATTTTCTATCTTCCAAATGAACAGACACTGAATAATATGCATCTTTTAGATCTATATTTGCCATATGCTTTTGAAATAAGTTGCTTGGCAGTCACAAAAGTCTCCATTTTAAAGTGTCTAAATTGAACAAAAGGATTAAGACTTGTCAAGTCCAAAATAATCCTACATCCTCCATCCCTTTTAGGTCGGGGAAATATATTAGACACAAATTGGTGGGTTTGATAAACCGACTTTTCAATAACACCTTTATTATATGCACTTATTCCAGAACCCAGCAGCTTTAATATTCTCTGCAGCTTTAGTCCTTGAGCTCTCATAGTCATGCTCATCTGACCCCATATCACTTGGTTTACTGCTGGTGCCTTTAATAATAGTTCCTCGGGGTCTCGTGCTTTTTGGCAGTTTCATCCATTGCAAGTTGTTCCAGCAGATGGGATACCAAATAATTGATTGTGGAGGCCAACTCCTCTCCCAGTGGCTCTCCTGACTCTGACGGGGCAGCGAATCGTACTGCCAGAGGTGGAATATCTGGGAGCTGCCGTTCTTCGCTTGAATCGGCCTCACCGTCAGAGTCGGGGTCAGAACTCTGCTGAGTGCGCTTTTCTCCAGTAGCCTGTGTATAAGGCTTTCCATTTGAGAGATCCGCTCAAAAGCGGTATCCAGCCCTGGAGTTACATCCATCTCTTCGGACTCCTCCTCCGTGGGCCGTATGGACTTGAATTTTGCCTTGCGCCCCACTGGCGCTGACTGAGTTCTTTTCAACCCCAAGTCCACAGTCGCTACGCTCCCAGCCGGCGACTGTACAGGGGTCTGAGGCAGCTGTTCGCCGACCGCAATATCGCGACATTCCAACGGCTTTGCCGCTCGCCTCTTGCCCTTGCCCGTTTTTTTCCATGGCGCCTGTGGAAAAATCCCCACAGACCCACAGCAAATGGACACGGAAATACCGAAAAACGTTTTTTACTTACCTTGTAATTTACAACTACATTTCCACTAGAGGAGCGCTGCTCCTCACGTCCGTTCGCGCCAATGCGTCTGACGTAATGACGCGCAGGCGCCCTGACGGGTCTTCTTCACGTAGTCACTCATGTGACTCCGAAGTAAAATTGGCTTTGTATGAATGTAAATTGTCCCTAGTGTGTATATGTCTAAATCAACAGATAGGTAAATAGGTGCATGGTCACTTAAATCTATTGTTCCAATTCCACATCTATTGTTCCAATAACTTTATCCTTTCCAAATGTTATAAAATAGTCTATTCTTGTGTAAGGAGAGTGTGGGGCCAAGTAATGTGTGTAATCCCTTCTATTAGGGAAAAGGGCCCGCCATATATCAATTAAACCGACCTCTTTAAAAAGAGTTTTGACTTTCTTGTGTAAAGACTTTGTATCATGAGTTTTTCTACTGGAGGAGTCTAGCTCTGGTTATAAATGTATATTTAGGTCTCCCCCACAAATAAGAAGGCCTTCCGTTTCCGTTATCATGATATTAATAATTCTCTGGAAGAAATTAAAATCACTTCCAGGAGGTGCATATACATTAAACAACGTAACTTGATTCCCATCTATATCCCCCCTTACTAAAATAAAGCTACCCTCCTTATCACTCATTTCAAATACTTTCTCAAAATTTAACTTGCTTGAGATGAGAGTAGCGACTCCTCTCCTACGTCCCAATATATATGAGGAGAAAAAGAGGTTAGTGAAACCCATTCTGTTAATTTTTTCGTGTGTTTTGTCATTTAGATGGGTTTCCTGTAAGTGTACTATATGGGCTTGTTCTTTCCTCATTTTAGATAGAATTTTGCTGCGTTTAATTGGGTTTAACAGTCCATTAAAAGAGATGAATTTTACCTTCCCATTAGCCATTTGTATTTAACTTTCTGTGTATCAGTAACATGGTGAAATAAGACATAACAGATCTACTCCCTGAACAGACAAGAACGAAAGATCATGAAAAAACAGAGGCTTAATTCGAAGGTAGGGGTCTCCTGTGGATGACCCTAGGCTAGGCTTGAGGAAAAGCCTAGTGGTGGGGGAGAGCCTCTCTCATCTGTGAGCTGAGCCCCCCCCCCCCCCTGCAGCATCCAAAAAGAAAAAAACTCCGTCCATAAGCTGGAACAGACTTCCCTGTGCATTCCTCCCTTGTGCTTATCTTCATTTAAATAAGGGAAAACAGTTGAACGTAACAAATGAAATAAAGCACCGTCAAATTTTAAGTTCTGTTCTGCTCACCTACATTTTTAAAGTTATCCATAACTTAAAGCTCTTCTGAAGATGAGGGCTGTCTTCTGAAGACCCGTAGTCTCTCCGCGATGTACTTCTCCCGCTCCTCGGCCGTCTCCTGCAAACTTGATCTTCCCACCATCTCCCACGCAGTGCGGGACAGTTGCTCAGCCAGGTCTCTTTCAGTGTGGTCACTCTGACGGGCAGTCCTCTGTTCCTCATGTCAGTGGTTGCCTCATCCAGCGTCTGGTACAGCCATGTCTCGTCATCGTAAAATATTCGTAACTTGGCGGGGAACGGAGTCTGGAAGCGGATCGTGTTCTGCTTTAACACCCATTTCGCCTCAGAATATTCTTTTTGCTTCTGCAGCACTGCTGGGGCGTAGTCTTGATCGAAGTATATTAGGCTTCCCCTCAAAAAGACTGGTTTCTTTCCCCAGGCCTTGCGCAAAATCTCCGGGGGGTTTCGGGATGAGTGCAATCTCTCGTTGTGAAACTCCGTGGTGTGTGGAAGTTCAAGTGTGTCCCGCAGTAGCTTATCCACAAAGTCCACCATAGACGACCTCTCAGGTCCTTCAGGAACATTATATATCCGTATATTCTCCCGTCTGGAAAGCCCTTCTTGGTCGTGTAGCTTGTTTTCTTGCTCGTTTATTACTTTTATCATCTTAGCTAGCACTTACTCCACGTTTAGAACACGGTCTTCCACCCTTTCGAGCCGTGTCTCCGCCACCGCTATTTTTTGATTAACATTGGTGAGTTTGCCCTTAATATCGATCAGCTGTTCTTTTGTGTCTTTGCGAAAGTCCGTATCTCCTCCAAAACAGTGGCTAAAATTAGCTCTACGTCTTTCTGGAGCGGGTTGGTTCTGGCTCTGCCATCTTTGACCTTTGTAAGTGAGCCGTCCGTGTTTCCTTCGTTTTCAGTGGCGCTTTTCTTGTTTACATCTCGTCTTCCCAATTCTTGCCCATTTCATCAGGTCAGTTATTCTCAATACATATTATATTTGACAAACTAGGACTAAATAAGTATGTTTCGGAGGAGCTGTTATCTGATGCTGCCATTCAGGATGGTGACGTCACCAGAATCTCTGTCTCAAAGCTGTTTTCAATAATTTTGCAGGCTATTTACTGCAGACTTTAGCTTTAAAAATTCTCAGTCTTTAAAGAAAGTTGAATTTCAAATAGGACAAAAGCAGCCGATCTAATCACGGCGCCCGGTCAATGATGTCTTCAATCTACTTTTCTTCCAATAACTCGTGTGGTAGATTAGCCTGCGACGGCGGATTCTTTGTTCCAGGATTCAAGCTCTTATCTCATTCATAGAGATTCTGCTTTCTTCTTCAGTTCCACTGTAGAATCAGTTTTTTACTTGATGTAAAGGCAGTTTCATAACTTTCTCAATGTCCAACTTTGATAGCCATTACTACTGGGGGATGTGGTGGAGATATAGTTTACGCACTCACCATGCTCTTGAGATAGCAATCTTCCAAACTTAAGAAAATGAATCTTTTTAAAAAAGTTTTTTGACAAGTATATCGGAATTGTTTGAAAAAGGTATAATATTTGCGGTAAGAAAATCATTTTTATGGCATTAATTTTGCCAACCATTGAGATAGGAAGTGTTTTCCAATACTGAATATTCTTATGTAGCTTATTCAGTAATGGGGGAAAGTTTGCTTTAAATAATGATGTATATTGGAAGTGGCGGCGCGGCACTGGCTGCAGCGGCTCATCGGCAGTCCTGTTTGTTTGTGTATTTTGTGTTGTTTATTTCGTTTTGGTTAGTCTAGTTTTTGTTTTTAGTTTGTGTTTTGGGGGGTTGTAACGGGGTTTGCAGTCTCTCCCTGCGGGGGAATGCGACTTTTTGTCGTATTCCCCTTCTCTGCCTCCGTCTGCGCTGAGGCCTAATGGAGGTGGCGACCTCGAGGCTGCGGAGGCAGAGCCCGTCAGGACTCGCCCTAAGCTCGCTCCCGTGAGGGTGGTCCGGCTCAGGGCTGGAACAGTGCTCCTGTGAGCACCCAAGTCGGGGCGGCCCGGCCCGAGGGAGGTTCGGCGCCCAAGTCGGGGCGGCCCGGCCTGGGGAAGAAGCGACGCCCAAGTCGGGGCGGCCCGGCCCGGGGAAGAAGCGACGCCCAAGTCGGGGCGCCCCGGCCCGGGGGAGAAGCGACGACCATGTCGGGGCGGCCCGGCCCGGGGGAGGTTCGGCACCCATGTCGGGACGGCCCAGCCCGAGGCTGAAGATGGCACGGTACTCACGTGAGGGTGGCTAGAACGGTGTTCTGGCGGTGGTGGCCTGAGTCCGGGGTTCGGCCGCGGGCCAGCGGCTGCGTCTGCAGGACTGGTGGGCGGCAGCTTCGACCACCCCGGGCCGCCGTGTTTGAGCCGTGGGAAACATCGCGCGGGGGGTATCGCCTCAGCGCAGAGGGAGAAGAGGAGGGAAGAGACTGCAGACGGCCTTGTCTTACCTGTTTGCGGTCATCGGCGGTGAAGCGCGGTGTAGACGGTAGCGAGGTCCGCGCGGCAACGGCGAGAGCGTCGAGCCTATCCACCGGAGCATCGCGCGGATGCTGCGCGGGGGCCGAGTGAATCAAATAGGGCGGGTCCCACGTGCTTGCGGTAGGTTAAAAAAAATGTTGATTTACCAGAAGCTTTTGTTGCACGTACGTCGGGTGATCATCGCACGGCCTGTCGAACGAGCATGCGATCCCGGACTTTGACGGGAGGGACGGAGGGAGGGGAACGTCCATTTTTTTTTCAAGCTCGAGCCTGACGCCATTTGGAGCAGAGTCTGGAAATCTCGAGCCTGACGCCATCTTTATTTCAGGTAAACAAAAAGTAAAGGAATGTGTTTTATAAAAGTCTATTTTATAAATGACCACAGACTCGTGAGACAGGCCTTATAGTTAGCTTTAGAATTGCCCAAAAGATCTTTATTTCATCAGTTGAGTAGAACATGTTTCCACTCTTAAGAAAATAAGCATATTTGGAGGGAGGGGAACGTCCATTTTGAGAGGAGTCAAGCTCGAGCCGGACGCCATTTGGAGCAGAGTCTGGAGAGCTCGAGCCTGACGCCATCTTAATTTCAGGTAAACAAAAAGTAAAGGAATGAGTTTTATAAGCGGTGGCTGTGCCTGCGGCCGTGCAGCACACGTGCGTCACTGGCGGCGGTACGTGCCTCACTGGCGGAGGCTGTGGCAGTGGAGGCTTGACGCACGGCGCTCGAGCCATACTGGCGGCGGGCCGTGCGAGCGGCCGTGCGCACTCGTGCATCACTGGTGGAGGTTGTGCGGTGAGTATAGTGTTTTCGACATTGTCGATTTTATTTTTGCACCGCGCGGTGTTGGGAACACCGTCGCACGGCCCGGGAATTGTTCTTTCTCATGAGTGCGCGGTCTATGGCGGCAGATTCCTCCCGTTTCGCCGCCAATGACCGCAGATTCGTGAGACACCCCGGGCCGCCGTGTTTGAGCCGCGGGAAACATCGCCCGGGGGGTATCGCCTCAGCGCAGAGGGAGAAGAGGAGGGAAGAGACTGCAGACCTAAGACTTTTGCCTCCATCACAGTGAGGAGATGTTGGGTGGACTCACTGTGGTGGATGTTAATATGTGTTTATTGTTGTTTTATGTATGACTGTTGCAATTTCGTTCAGACTTCGGTCTGAATGACAATAAAGGGCTATCTAATCTAATCTAATATGTCTTAGTAACATAAATGCCTAGATATTTAAATTTTTAATTTACTATTTTAAATGGAAATTGTTGTATTATATGTTTATTATGTTCCCTTATTGGCATAATTTCACTTTTATTCCAATTTATTCTGTATCCTGAGAGTGAACCAAATTGGGTTATTAGCTTTAATAAGTTTGGAATACTAATTTCTGGTTTTGTAATGTAAATTAATACATCATCTGCGTATAAATAAATGTTATTCACTGTATCCTTTGTGTTATACCCATATATTTCCGGATGGGTCCTAACTCTTTCTGCGAGTGGCTCTATAACAAGCGCAAATAATAATGGAGACAACGGGCATCCTTGTCTACAACCTCTAGATAGGTTAAATTTAGATGATAACCTTTGGTTTGTTAATATTCTAGCCGTAGGGTTGGTATATAACAGTTTTATCCATGCACAAAATTTCTCGCCCAGCTGCAATTTTTCCATCACCGAAAATAAATAGGGCCATTCCACCTGATCAAAAGCTTTTTCAGCATCGAGTGAGATTATTGCTAGATCTTCATTAATATTTCTCTTTGAATATATTATATTAAATAATCTTCTTAGATTGTAATATGAATACCGCTTCTGAATAAAACCTGTTTGGTCAGGGTGTATTAGTTTATTCATCACTGTACTTAATCTGTGCGCTAAAGTTTTGGTTAGTATTTTCTGATCTGTATTTAAAAGTGCAATTGCTCTATATGATCCTGGATCTTCCGGATCCTTATCAGCTTTAGGAATAAGTGTTATTATAGATTCATTTAAGGTATCTGGAAGTTTCTGTTGAGTATAAATATGTTCATACAGCATTTGTAAACGTGGAGAAAGCAAATCATACATTTTTTTATAGAATTCAGAGCCTAAACCATCTGGTCCTACTGCTTTACCATTTTTTAAAGATCCAATAGACTCTTCAATATCTTTTATCGTAATCTCCGCATCTAATAATTCTCTATATTTTGAATCTAAATCTTTTAAATTACATTTTTGTAAAAAAATCTGCTATTCCTTCTGGTTGTACTACAGTTTTAGTTGAGTAAAGATTATGATAGTATTGGAGAAATCTCTCATTTATATCCTTGGTCAATTTTAATAATTCTCCTGTATCTGCTCTAATTTTATGAATTATTTTTTCCCCCTCCATTTTTTGTAGCTGACGTGCTAATAGTTTTTGTGGTTTGTCTCCAAACTCAAAATGTAATTGTTTAGTATGTTGATAAAGTTTTATTACTTGTTCTGAATACATTTTGTTTAGTTTATATTTCAGTACAGCAATTTTATTATGTTTTAACATAGATGGCATTCTCGCATTTTCTATATCTAGTTGCTTTATTTCCCTTTCCAGTGTTTGTTGTTTAATCCGGTTCTCTTTGTTATAAAATACTTGGGCAGAAATTAATGTGCCTCGGACAAACGCTTTAAATGTTTCCCAAATAAGAGAGACAGATGTGTCAGGGTTGTCATTTGCCTCGAAAAATGTTTGAATCTGTTTAATAAGATATTCCTGACATGATCTTTGATTCAATATTTGTGGGTTAAATCTCCAATATGTTTGTTTCTCGGACATTCCATTTAATTTAATCATAAATGTTACAGGTGCGTGGTCTGAGATTATAATATTATGGTATTTTGAGTTATAAGTAAATGGGATAAACGTGGAGTCAACTAAAAAATAATCTATTCTTGAGTATGTTTTATGTACCGGTGAGTAAAATGAGTATTCCCGTCCAGTTGGGTTTTCAATTCTCCAGACATCCTTAATATTAGTGGTATTAATAAATGAATTTAAAAATACACTTGATTGAGATTTTACTTTTTTTTGCCTTGATGATCCATCTAAATAAGAGTCTAATGTACAATTGAAATCTCCTCCAATTATTAATTTATATTGTGTAAATTCTGGAATTATATTAAATGTTTTATTAAAAAACATAGGATTATCAAAATTAGGTCCATATACATTAAGAAGAATCACTTTTATCCCATTTAACTCTCCAACTAATATAATATATCTACCATCTATATCTGCTATTGTTGATGAATGTGTAAAAGGTATTCCTTTACGAATTAATATTGCAAGTCCTCTGGACTTGTGTGAAAAAGAGGCATGATACGATTCAGCAATCCACTTAGCTTTAAGTCTATATTGTGATTCATTTTTAAGATGTGTTTCTTGGAGGAATATTATATCTGTCTTGAGTGAATTTATATGTGTTAAAACTTTACCTCTCTTAATTGGTTCATTGATTCCCTTAACATTCCAACTACAAAACGTTATTCCTTCACCCCCTCGTGTCATATTACCATATTGCATATTGTTTTAGGGTGGTCTATAGCCGAGCAGAAGGTACAACACATAAAACCTGACCTTGTCCCCGAACCTCAGATAGATGAATTTTAAATAACATACTTCGCTCCTCCGAACACATCTCCTTGAATTAACCTTGTACTTCCATTCAAACTTAAAATTATAACAATAATTAAAGTGAAAAAAGTGATATAGTTGATTAGTATAGGGTGAAAGAAAAAAAACTACAACTACAATTAGTGTAGTTAGTGTTAGCCACACTAGCATGGCTAGAATTCTAAAGACTTCCGTAGCCTTTGTAAAAGAAAAAAATCCTAGCTCCGCGCTAAAAAAAATAAAAAAAAAGATAATATTTCTAACAATCAAATAACTTCTTTGGGAGTTGCAAATTTTTTGTTTTTTTTAAAAAACCCAAAAAGGTAAACAACAGTAAAAGTTAACAACGTTATTATTCTCTAAATACCATATTAATATCTTCTTTAAGTGTATATTTTTAATTTTTAATTGAAAAATAAAGAGGAAAACCATCAACCCTTATTAATAATAGGGCTAAATTACCTATTTAAAAAAACCCGAGAATCAAAAAAACCCCAGGTTTTCTCCAATGTCCATTTCAATTTTCAAACGTCCTTAAAGCTCTTAAAAGTACTTTAAAGATCCTTTTAGACTTGGTGAGGTCCCGTTATTCCTTGACTCCTGAGGAGTGATGTATATTGTTCAGTCTGCGGTCACATTCCCGATGCCTTTTTTGATCCAACTTTAAGGCTTTTTGTAGTAGATCTGCCACAAAATCCCGAGTGCCCATATCCCTCTCACTTCCTTCTTTCACACCTACAATTCTTAAGTTCTGGCGTCTTTGACGCCCCTCCACTTAATTTAGTCACCATTTCGGATAGGCGTTGATTTTCGGTAAGGAGTCGATTCTGCGCTTGTCGCCACACATTTCTCAAGTTCAGTTGTCGCTATAATATGTTGCTTCAGTGTCTGATGGATAGGGTCAATCTCTCCCTTAAGGCTCGATTCCACCAAAGCGATCCTGCCTTCCACCTCTTCCATCTGATCATTGACCTCGTCGTCCCTCGACCTCTTCCAGACTTCCAATATATCCTGAACGGTAGAGAGCATTTCTGCTTTAAAATCTACCTTAAAAGAGTTAAGTTCCTCTTTAAAATTCAGCTTTCCTTCAAAGGTTTTCAGCTGTGTTTGAATATTTTTTATCTCATTGGAGATAAAGTTTTTAAGTTCTTCCATTTCAGATTTTTTTTGCTTTGGTTTCTTCGATGGGTCTTCCTGGAGCATCGTTGTACCTGAGGCCGAGGCCTCGGTTGGGCCTACCTCTTCCGTCGGTTGTCTCGCTTTACCGGCTTTTTTTGCCACCCTGGGGGGGGGGGGGGGGTATGTTGTATCGACATACCGGTAAAGTCGCACGCCTGATGACGTCACTCGCAGCAGGCATTTTCTTTATTTTTAAACTGTACCTGGTTCCTTGCCAGCCACGGTCGCCCTTTACTCTCCTTGGAATATTTCTTTGTCTTTGGAATGAACTGATCCTGCACCTTCTGTATTATTCCCAGAAATACCTACCAATGTTGTTCCACTGTCATGCCTGCCATGGTATCTTTCCAGTCAACTTTGGCCAGCTCCTCCCTCATGGCTCCATAGTGCCCTTTATTCAACTGTAACACTGACACCTCCAATTTACCCTTCTCCCTCTCCAATTGTAGATTAAACTTGACAATATTATGGTCACTACCTCCTAATGGCTCCTTAACCTCAAGCTGCTTTATCAAATCCGGTTCTTTACATAACACTAAATCCAGAATTGCCTTCTCCTTGGTAGGCTCCAATACAAGCTGCTCTAAGAATCCATCACGGAGACACTCCACAAAGTCCCTCTCTTGGGATCCAGTACCAACCTGATTTTCCAAGCCTACCTGCATGTTGAAATCTCCCATATCACTATTACCTTAATTACATGCCAATTTTAACTCCTGAATCGACTCGCACCGTATATTCAGGCTACTGTTTGGGGGCCTGTTGATAAGTCCCATTAGGTATTTTTACCCTTACAATTCCTTAGTTCTATCCATACTGACTCCACATCTCCGGTTTCAATGTCACCCCTTGCAAGGGACTGAATTTCATTCCTCACCAACAGAGCTACCCCACCGCCTCTGCCCACCTTGTCTGTCTTTTCGATAGGAGGTATACCCTTGAATATTCAGTTCCAATCCCTGGCCCTTTTGCTGCACTGTCTCTGTAATTCCCACAAAAAGCCGTGCGCGTGAGATTAGATTTAGTTTTAGACATGCAGAGTGTAAACAGGCCCTTCAGCGTACCGAGTCTGCAAAGGATATTTAAAATTAAAGGGCTGTTTAAAGTTTGCAAGCTGAATCTTTTTTTTAAAAAAATCGAATTTGAAGGAAAAGTGAAGAATTATGATGAAAATGTTCCCAAGAGCTGGCATCATTCCGGGGAGCACTTGGTAATTTTGATAACCAATTCCACAGAGATTTTTGTGTCTCCAATTCATGCTTCAAAGATGCAAAAAGTTGTGTTTACCAAGTGAAACTTTGACAAAGTCAATCCCTATTTTAAAAGAATTTTAAATTAAAAGGAGTCTGCAGATGCTGTAAACGAGTTCATGTGGAAGAATAAGCAACGGTTGAACAAGCCAATTTATTTCATTTGAAGTGAAGATGCAATTTGTCTAATTTCAATTAGTTTGCCTGACCCATGGTTATTTGCCCAGCCACAAAGATATACTTGTTCTCACCCCAACAACAAAAAAAGCATGATTCGACCAAAACTGAATAGATTATTCTGCAGAGGCATTATTTAAGACTCGGCTGTACGCTGTTCTGTATCCAACATTCCAAAAGCACTCCCATAATTAACCCGTTTAAGAAGGAACTGCTGATGCTGGAAAAATCGAAGGCAGACAAAAATGCTGGAGAAACTCAGTGGCTGAGGCAGCTTGCATCTAGACGATGCCTCACCTGCTGAGTTACTCCAGCATTTTTGTTTACCATAATTAACTCACTCCCTTCACCCAGGAGGTGGGTATATGGAACAAGCTGCCAGAGGATGTAGTGGAGGCTGGTGCAATGGCATTTAGAAGACATTTGGACAGGACTATTTGGACTAATTGTCTGTTTCTCTAATATATACTGAACTTGTTTTGCTGTTTAGTAAGGGTTTTACAGTGCAATATGTTTACACTACTGTTGTGCTGCTACGTAACCCGCTCCATGACACACTGAGGAGCACCTTCAGCAACAGACTATTTCCACCAAGATGCAGCATAGAATGCCACAGAATATCCTGTTTCCCCGTGGCTATCAAACTGTACAACTCCATCCACTTCTATCGTGGGGTAGTCTCCCCCCCCCCTCCCCAATCTTTGCACATCCCCAATCCTTTCCACTCGTCACTTTAATTTCCTGTTTCATGTTTAGTTTATTTTAGTTTAGTTTAGAGATACAGCACAGAAATAGGCCCTTTGGCTCACCAGGCCCGTGCAGACCAGCAATCCACGCACATTAACACTAACCAGCGATCATCCCCCGTACACTAGCACTACTCCACACACTAGGGACAATTATAATGTTACCAAAGCCAATTAACCTACAAACCTCCACGTCTTTGGAGTGTTGTAGGATATCGAAGATCTTGGAGAAAACCCACGCAGGTCACGGGGAGAACGTACAAACTCCGTAGACACAGCACCCGTAATCGGGATCGAACCTGGGTCTCCGGCGTTGCATTTGCGGTAAGGTAGCAATTCTACCGCTGCGCCACCATGACCGCCTTTACCTTGTGTTTTATGACTGTTTGCAGATCAATTTCTGTCCTGGGATAGATAAAGTTCTATTGTATCATAAAAAAGTATTTAATTGTTAATTTTGGGACATATGACAATAAAGCACTCTTGACAGATACATGGATTGGATAGGTATGGAGAGATATGGAGCATATTCAGCCAGATGGGACTAGTGTAGATGGAGCATCTTGGTCAATGTGGGCAAGACAAAATGTGCAGGAACAGCAGATGCTGGTTTACACTGAAGAAAGACACAAAATGCTGGAGAAACTCAGCGGGTCAGGCAGATTACAACTCAGCGATATGAATATTAATTTCTCCAACTTCATAATAACCCTTGCCGTCCCTCTCTCTCCATCCCTCCCCCACCCTAGTTCAACTAGCTTCACTGTCCTGTGAAATGTCACCTATCCATGTTCTCCAGAGATGCTGCCTGACCCGCTGAGTAAGTTCAGCACTCTGTGAAACGTCACCTATCCATGTTCTCCAGAAATGCCCCCTGACATTTGCCGTTTCACATTGGGACCCTTTTGGTTTGAGTGGGCCAGTGGAGTAGAGAAGCCAAGACAGTTGTTGCACCACCAGTGGATATAAAAGGTCCAGAGAGGGTAGAAGGCTGGGTAGGGGGTAAGGCAGGGCTGGGGGGGGGGGGGGTGAGAGGTGAGGGGAATGTTTGAGACTGGAGACAGGATTGTCACTGGATCGATAGGATTCTCTCCCATAAAGAAAAGCTCAGAGGTGGCAGAAGAGCCCTACGTCCCTATGTTCCCAATGTCGGGGGAGTCCAGAACCAGGGGTCACAGTTTAAGAATAAGACCCGCTCATGCCACCGTTTATATAGGTCTAGTAACAGATTCACATCTACCTTAGATCTCCTCTTGTAAGTCTTCTTGGCGCTCTCCTTTTTCACCGGCATTCTCGAAACTCCTTGCTTGGGTTATTGATCCACACCATGAAGGTTAGAGTTTCGACCTCTAGTAGCTGCCAGCTGTTTCAATGCCTGGCAGAATGGGTATGGTGTACCCACTTCAAGTTGACAGATGAAATGGAGCCCGTCTCTCATGGTTACGGATGCAGTTCACTGTGAGGTCACCGGCCAGGCACATTATGAGGTCACCTCTGATTATGATGGTTTACAAACTTGCGATCTTACGAATGGAAGGCAGGCCCAGAAGAGAATAAACCACTTCACCATATGACCGTCACAGTGGATATAACCAACTGGACTCAAATGTTAGAGACAAGGAACTCAGTTCAGTTGAGTTTATTGTCACGTCTACAGAGAAAAGCTTTTTGTCACATGTTAAAAACAGTCTGCAGAAAGACAATACATGATTACATATGAGCCATTTACAGTGTATAAATACATGGTAAGGGAATAACGTTTAGTGCAAGATAAAGCCAGCAAAGTCTGATCAAGGATAGTCCGAGGGTCACCAATGAGGTAGATAGTAGTTCAGCACTCATCTCTGGTTGTGGTAGGATGAATCAGTTGCCTGATAACAGCTGGAAAGAAACTGTCCCTGGATCTGGAGGTGTGCGTTTTCACACTTCTGTACCTTTTCACGCAGAAAATCTGTGGAATTCTCTGCCACAGAAGGCAGTGGAGGCCAGTTCACTGGATGTTTGCAAGAGAGAGTTGGATGTGGCTCTTAGGGCTAACAGAATCAAGGAATATGGGGAGATAGCAGGATTGGTGTATTGATTTTGGATGATCTGCCATGATCATATTGAAAGGCGGTGCTGGCTCGAAGGGCCGAATGGCCTCCCCCTGCACCTATTTTCTTTGTTTCTACATCATGGTGTGTCCAGCACTCGTTGATGTCTGGTCCTGAAGAAGGGTCCCGCTGATTTACTCCAGCACTCTGTTTCTTCATGGTCTGGCTGGTGTCTTGCTTATATGAAAGAGCTACTACATTGCCAATGCACACAAGCTCCAACTTTGCTGTCAACATGAAACTGTTGACAGTTCAAGAAATGAAATACGTTGATGAAGCCCGAGTGATGGACAAGATAATGCTTCACAGGAGAAAGTTAAATCTGCATTGAATTAAACCCCACTTGTAGAAATTAAACTAAAGGAAGATGTTTCCAAAAGTTATGAGCTTGATTCTATTACTCCAGAAGTGAAGGGCAGGTGAGGGAGAGTCTGAGGCAATTACACCCCTTCATATGATCAACACAGGGGATAAGGGGTTGGCTTAATCTACTTAGATCTGTCAAGAAATAAAAGGCAAACAATATTAAATCTCAAGTGTTTTCGTTTTGAGATACAGTGCGGCAACGGGCCATTTGGCCCATCGAGTCCACGCCGACAAGCATTCACCTGTACACCCGCACTATCCTACACACTGGGGGACTTTTTACCAAAGCCAATTAACCTACAAACCAGTAATAGTAATAGTAATAGTAATTTTATTGTCAATTCAAATAATGTAACGAGTAGTTACACAGAGGATTGAAATTGCGTTTCTCCATACTCCAATGTGCAAGTAATATTTATAACACAGACAGACAGTGTACCAATAAAAATAGACAATGGACATATACATTATATAAAATATTCATTAATAAAAGGTGCAATATAGCATACTGTGCAAGTAGCATACTGCAGACATTGGGTTAAAGTTAATTTGGCAGTCAGTTGGTCTTTGTGTAATGTTCATGGAATTTTCTTGAGTGTGTTGAGTAGTCTGATGGCCTGAGGGAAAAAGCTGTTTTTGAATCTTGTGGTTTTGCTCCGCATGCTGCGGTAGTGCTTGCCGGATCGTAGGAGGGTGAACAGTTTGTGTGCTGGGTGGGTGGTGTCTTTGATGATGTTAGTTGCTCGAGCAGAGAGCTCAGATTCTACTTTGCACTTGACCAAAAACCAGAAGGTATTTTACTTGTCTAAATGTCTCACCCCGCTAGATTTTAAAATAAGCCTGCAATTTTCAACGTGGTTTAAGTGGAAAACTACAATTTTACTTCGGAGTCACGTGAGTGACTACGTGAAGAAGGCCGTCAAGCCGCATGCGTGCCATTACGACCGACGCATTGCGCAACGACTGACTGGTGGGCGCGTCGCTCCTTCCAGCGGTAAGTTTAAAACGCTCAGGTAAGTGCTTATACTTTATCTGAGGTTGTTGCTCCCGGTTCGTTTACTGTTTGTTCACAGAATACTCGAACTTTGCGGAGAATATGTCTAAGGTGAAGAGGCGGCCGCAGCGAAGCCGGCTGCTGAAGACCGTGGGCCTCCGGGTAGCGGGCGGCCGCCAATTTCGCCTTCAGGGTCGCTAGCAGAGGAACCAGCGGCTACAGACTTGGTGCCGACATTAAGCACCTTGGCTACCCCGCAGGGGAGAAAAGCCACCAGGAAGTCTGTCAGGGCCCTGGACTCGGATGAGTCGGGCCAGGAGGATTCTCCTCCTTCTATGGGCAGCGTTTTAGGGAGACTGACCTACATGGAGCACCTAATGGAGAGGTTGCTCCAAAGCGATATGCTCCAAAGAAGGGAGCTATCTGAGCCCGGGTATTATGGAGAACCCACGGCAGCGGCACCTGTCTCAGGGCTGCATAATGTCTCCCTCTCTGAGGAGGGGAGCGTGAGAGGCCAGTTTTACACTCTCAGATTACAGAGGCACAGCTGGGGAGCATGCTTCAAGGCAAGAGGGGCAAGCCTCGGGAGTACCTCCCATGGCATCCAAATTTGCCATGTCTTCCCAATCAGGGGTACCACTGGGAGAGGATTTAGACTTGAGCATTAATTATCTGGCCTCTCACCAGCTCCAAGATCAGGCCATGGAGGAAACCACTACCAAATATCATACCCCAGTAAACTGTGCCTCATTGAATGTCCCGGCAATGAATCACTCCATTTGGGGACACATTGGAGGGGGCGTCAGAGCCCAGGAGGTAAAAACTACAAAAAAAATTAAGATTACTTGCCTCAGGCATCACGGCCTTTGCCAGGTCGGTGGATGGGGGGGGGGGGCTCTCTGATGTTCAACAGGATGCCATGGCATTAATGTGCAATGCACATTTTCAAATTAATTGTCTCCGAAAGAATGCCATCCGTCCTGCTCTGAACCCAAAATTTGCAGCATTGTGCAAGGCCGGGAACATCCAACCACCTAATCTCCTGTTCGGGGACGATCTGCCTAAGCAGCTCAGGGAGCTGGATGATGAGGCTAAAACTGTCGGCTTTATGAAGGCCCCAACACCTTCCAAGACTTCATCCTTCTGGCGGCAGTACCCCTATCCTCCTCTCTACACCAGACGGTTCGCCGGATATGGTGGGCATCACGTACAACAGGCACAGAGGCCTTTTTTACGGAAGGGCCCAGGCCGGGCCATGTTCAGGATGCGCTGATGGCGCCCTCCAACAGCCCTACCCCCCAGACCTCGGGGGCAGAAGCAAACACCATACTGCCGATAACCACTGAGGTAAGTGAGTCTGGTTGTTTGCGTAACACAGTTTCGATGGATCTGTTACAAGTTGGGGGGAGATTACAATTTTTCTTATATGAATGGCGTTGGATAATATCTGACCCGTTTATACTGCGCAGTATACAAGGTTTCCAAATTGAGTTCCTTTTCAATTCGCCTCCACCCACACAGCATACACCGAGCCGCACTTTTGTTCCTTCACAACAGGAGTGTGCGAATGCACAAGCTGAAATAGAATCTTTACTCAAGAAAGGGGTAATTGAGAAGTCGAATCATGAGTCTCACCAATTTGTGTCCAATATATTTACTAGGCAAAAGAAGGATGGAGGATGCTGAATTATCCTTGATTTGACTGAGCATAACACCTTTGTGCAGTTTAAACACTTCAAAATTGAAAACTTTGTTACTGCCAGACAACTGGTTTCCAAGGGGTGTTACATGGCATGCATGGACCTCAAAGATGCTTACTATTCGGTGGCCATTCATGTAGACCACGTGAGATATTTGAAGTTTAGCTGGATGGGGCAATTGTGGCAGTTTAAAGCATTGCCTAATGGGTTAATCTCAGCCCCAGACTATTCACAAAATTGTTAAAACCAGTCCTGGGGCTACTCAGGGCACAGAATCATATAGTCATGGCATACTTGGATGACATCTTAATCATTGGGAAGACTATGGAATTAGCTGAATTATCTGTGTCAGCTACCAAACTCATGTTTGAGAGACTGGGGTTACTAATCCATCCAGTTAAGTCCAAATTGGTATCATCTAGAGTAACTGATTATTTGGAATTCACCATTAACTCAATTCACATGTCAGTGACTCTGCCTTGGGGCAAGCAATTAGAATTAATTGAAGCCTGCAGTACCCTCATTGTTAAGAACCAACCTTCTATTAGACATGTGGCTAGTATAATTGACAAGTTAGTAGCTGCTTTCCCAGCTGCTCCGTTCGGGCCTTTGCACTCAAAACTTACATCGTGCAAAGGAGCAGGCACTCAAACTTCATAGAGGTCACTTCGATAGACCCATGCAGTTGCCAGCTGAAGCCATTGCTGAGTTATAATGGTGGGTGACCAATATTCGGTATTGCTCTAGTACTATTTTAGTTGATACACCATCAGTTATCCTGCAAACTGATGCCAGTGCTCTAGGTTGTGGTGCTACCAACACCGTCTCAAGCTGCAGTGGCAGATGGAATCTGCAGGAATCATCGATGCTTCAGTCACATGGTATTAACTACTTAGAGTTGTTGGGAGCACTCTATGGGTTAAAGGCTTATTGTAGCAATATGCATCATGTGCATGTTCAACTTCAGGATGACAACACTACAGCAGTGGCATACATTAATCACATGGGGGAAGTAAGTCTGTATCCTGTGATAAATTGTCTAACCTCATTTGGCACTGGTGTATTATGAGAAACATCTGGGTTTCATCTATCTACTTACCAGGTAGATATAACATGGTGGCGGACAACAGGTCACGGGAATTCAATAACAACAAAGAATGGATGTTGAATCATGAAGTGTTTAACGACATTGCCGCTCGGTATGGTGTACCTGACATTGATCTGTTTGCATCCAGACTAAATCATCAGTTACCAAATTACGTTTCATGGGAACCAGACTCAGGAGCAGTAGCAGTAGATGCATTCTCGCTACACTGGGTGGAAAGTTCTTGTATGTGTTTCCCCCAATTTGCCTCATCAGTCGACGCTTGGCCAAGATCAAGCAAGACTCCGCCTCTGGCATATTGGTAGTACCAGACTGGCCCAGTCAGCATTGGTTCCCACTCATCCTAGCTATGATTACACAGCCTTTTATGGCTGTCCCCAAAAGCAGAAAGCTGCTGGTACATCCTGTGACAGAGGAAAGCCATCCTCTTCATGACCGAATAAATTTATTGGTTTGCAGATTCTGAGGAGACCATTCCTGGGGCTCGGACTTTCAGATCGTACGGTAGATGTTATCACTGCGGCCTGGAGGTAGAGCACCCAGAAACGGTACATCTCTCATATAAGGAAATGGGAGATGTACTGCTCTCTCTCGAATATTTTGTACGACACGGCTTCCATTACAGATGTTTTGGAGTTCCTTTCTACACTATTCTACGATCAGAAACTCAGTTATAGTGCCATAAATAGTGCTAGGAGTGCTTTGTCATCTTACTTATGGCTGGGGTCAGGGAGCCACACTGTCGGATCTCACCCCTTAATAACCAGATTTATGAATGGCATTTTTAACTCCCCCTAGGCCCAGATATTCACAGATATGGGATGTGAGCGTGGTCCTCACGCTGCTCCGTCAGTGGGCACCAGCTTCATCTCTGTCTCTCCCTAATCTCACACTTAAGGTAGTCATGCTCATGGCGCTGGTCTCAGCGCAACGGGTCCAGACGTTAAATAAACTTAGACTGGACAGCATGGTTACATCTTTTGACAACATCACCTTTTTTGTTCATGATCTATTAAAGCAGAGCAGACCAGGGATGTCGGGGCTCAAATTAAGTTTTATGGCTTACCCCTTAGACCAACGTTTGTGTGTGGTATCTCACATACTACAATACATTAAGGTCACTAAGAGCCTCAGAGGCTCGGAATTATCCTTATTCATCAGCTACACCAAACCTCATAGGAAGGTTACAGTGCAAACCATTTCAAGATGGATAAAACAGGTGCTGGCATGTGCAGGAGTGGACACTGACACTTTTAAACCTCATTCTACCAGGGCTGCATCTACGTCAGCAGCAAGGGATATGGACGTCCCTCTCGACCACATTCTAGCGGCGGCGGGATGGTCTAATGAACTGACGTACCAAAGGTTTTATAACAAACCTATTGCCAGACCGGGGACTTTTGCTAATTCTGTTTTAGGTTCTGTTTTACAGTTTCCCCCTGGGTGAGAGGGGTCACTTTTATTTTCTTTGATTATTAAAGCATCAGCATTTTTATCTATGTCATGTTTGAATGCATTAATTATTCCTCACTCATCCTGGTCAACTGATGCAGTGTGTGACGCATGGACTCGTTTCCACGGCATGAAATCACAGCTTCAAAATCTTCACGTAGTCACTCACGTGACTCCGAAGTAAAATAGTAAGATTAAACGAGAACTTACCAGTTTGAAGTTTGATCTTTATTTTATGAGGAGTTACGATGAACGATTACGTGCCCTCCGCTCCCAACCCTCGTAACATAAAGATCTTCTCAAAGTTCTAGTCAGCTCTAATCTTACTATTTTAGTTCAACAATTGTTACCTGTGATTTCACACCGCTGCTTTGAAGATTGACGCGCATGCGGCTTGACGGCCTTCTTCACGTAATCGCTCATCGTAATTCCTCATAAAATAAAGATCAAACTTCAAACTGGTAAGTTCTCGTTTAATCTTACTATTCTGAACAAGGATTAATCCTGTATTATTCACTAATGGCTGCATGCTACACTTGGGAGTTTTGTCTTCTTAATAACATCTGTCACTTACACAGAAACTTTGAGTGTAACTACTTGGAGATTTTCACTGAACCTTGGCTTACAGCACAAGACCCTTGTCTTGAGCATAACTCTTGGATTTAAGCAAGCACATCACACAATTTCCTCTGCAACCACAGGAGATGGAACACCTGTCCCTACACAATAGACAATAGGTGCAGGAGTAGGCCATTCCTGCCCTCCCCGTATCCCCTGACTCCGCTATCTTTAAGAGCCCTATCTAGCTCTCTCTTGAAAGTATCCAGAGAACCGGCCTCCACCGCCTGCTGAGGCAGAGAATTCCACAGACCCACAACTCTCTGTGAGAAAAAGTGTTTCCTCGTCTCCGTTCTAAATGGCTTACCCCTTATTCTTAAACTGTGGCCCCTGGATCTGGACTCCCCCAACATCGGGAACATGTTTCCTGCCTCCAGCGTGTCCTAACCCTTAACAATCTTATATGTTTCAATAAGATCCCCTATCATCCTTCTAAACTCCAGACTGTACAAGCCCAGCCGCTCCATTCTCTCAGCATATGACAGTCCCGCCATCCCGGGAATTAACCTTGTAAACCTACGTTACACTCCATCAATAGCAAGAATGTCCTTCCTCCAATTAGGGGATCAAATCAGCACACAATACTAAAGGTGTGGTCTCACTAGGGCCCTATACAATTGCAGAAGGACCTCTTTGCTCCTATACTCAACTCCTCTTGTTATGAAGGCCAACATGCCATTCGCTTTCTTCACTGCCTGCTGTACCTGCATGCTTAATTTCATAGACTGATGAACAAGGACCCCAGATCCCTTTGTACTTCCCCTTTACACAACTTGACACCATTTAGATAATAATCTGCCTTACTGTTTTTGATACCAAAGTGGATAACATCACATTTATCCACATTAAACTTCATCTGCCATGCATCTGCCCACTCACCCAACCTGTCCAAGTCATCTTGCATTCTCATAGCATCATCCTCACAGTTCACACTGCCACCCAGCTTTGTGTCATCTGCACATTTGCTAATGTTACTTTGAATTCCTTCATCCAAATCATTGATGCATATTGAAAATAGATGTGGTCCCAGCACCGAGCCTTGCGGTACCCCACTAGTGACTGCGTGCCATTCTGAAAGGGACCCGTTAATCCATACTCTTTGTTTCCTGTCTGCCAACCAATTTTCTATCCATGTCAGCACTCTACCCCCAATACCATGTGCCCTAAATTCGCCCACTAATCTCCTATGTGGGACCATATCAAATGCTTTTTGAAATTCCAGGTATACTACACTACTTTCACTGGCTGTCCCTTGTCCATTTTCCAAGTTACATCCACAAAAAATTCCAGAAGATTAGTCAAGCATGATTTCCCCTTCGTAAATCCAAGCTGACTTGGACGGATCCTGTTACTCCTATCCAAATGTGCCGCTATTTCATCTTTCATAATTGACCAGCATCTTTCCCACCACCGATATCAGGCTAACTGGTCTATAATTCCCTGTTTTCTCTCTCCCTCCTTAAAAAGTGGAATAACACTAGCTACCCTCCAATCCAGAGGAACTGATCCAGAATCTACAGATCATTGGGAAATGATCACCAATGCGTCCATGATTTCCAGACCCATTTCCTTAAGTACCCTGGGATGCAGACCATCAGGCCCTGGGGATTTATCGGCCTTCAGATCCATCAGTCTACCCAACACGATTTCCTGCCTAATGTGGATTCCCTTCAGTTCCTCCGTCACCCCAGATCCTCTGGCCACTAGTACATTAGGAAGATTGTTTGTGTCCTCCTTAGTGAAGACAGATCAAAAGTAACTGTTCAACCCATCTGCCATTTCTTTGTTCCCCATAATAAAATTCACCTTTTTCAGTCTTCAAGGCTCCAACTAATTTTTTCTTCTTCACATACCTAAAGAAGCTTTTACTATCCTCCTTGATATTCTTGGCTAGTTTACCTTCGTACCTCATCTTTTCTCCCGTATTGTATTTTTAGTTATCTTCTGTTGCTCTTTAAACATTACCCAATCCTCTTGCTTCCCGCCTATCTTTGCTACGTTGTACTTCTCTTTTATTTTTTATACTGTCCCTGACATCCCTTGTCAGCCACAGTCGCCCCTTACTCCCCTTGGAATCTTTCTTCTTTGGAATGAACTGATCCTGTACGTTCTGTATTATTCCTAGAAATACCTGCCATTGTTGTTCCACTGTCATCCCTGCTATGGTAACTTTCCAGTCAACTTTGGCCAGCTCCTCCCTCATGGCTCCATAGGGAGCCCTTAATTCAACTCTAACACTGACATCTCCAATTCACCCTTCTCCCTCTCCAATTGTGGATTAAACTTGACAATATTATGGTCGCTACTTCACCTCAAGTTCCTTTATCAAATCTGGTTCATTACATAACACTAAATCCAGAATTGCCTTCTCCAACCCGATCTCCCGGTTGCTGGACACTTTAATTCTCCTTCCCATTCCCACACAGACCTTTCTGTCTTCAGTCTCCTCCATTGTCAGATTGAGTGAAGCTAAAAACAAATTGGAGGAACAGTATTTCATATTTTACTTTGCAGCTTACAGCCCAGTGATACGAACCTTGATTTCTCCCAGGTAGCCCCGGCATTTCCTCTCTCTCTCTATCCCTCCCCCACCTAAGTCGCACCAGCTTCTCGTTTTCACCCTACAAACAGCTTGCATAGAAACATGGAAACATACAAAATAGGTGCAGGAGTAGGCCATTCAGCCCTTCGAGCCTGCACCGCCATTCAATATGATCATGGCTGATCATCCAACTCATTATCCTGTACCTGCCTTCTCTCCATACCCCCTGATACCTTTAGCCACAAGGGCCACATCTAACTCCCTCTTAAATATAGCCAATGAACTGGCCTCTACTACCTTCTGTGGCAGAGAATTCCAGAGATTCACCATTCTCTGTGTGAAAAATGTTTTTCTCATCTCGGTCCTGAAAGATTTCCCCCTTATCCTTAAACTGTGACCCCTTGTTCTGGACTTCCCCAACATCGGGAACATTCTTCCTGCATCTAGCCTGTCCAACCCCTTAAGAATTTTGTAAGTTTCTATAAGATCCGCCCTCAATCTTATAAATTCTAGCGAGTACAAGCCTAGTCTATCCAGTCTTTCTTCATATGAAAGTCCTGACATCCCAGGAATCAGTCTGGTGAACCTTCTCTGTACTCGCTCTATGGCAAGAATGTATTTCCTCAGATTTGGAGACCAAAACTGTACGCAATACTCCAGGTGTGGTCTCACCAAGACCCTGTAAAACTGCAGTAGAACCTCCCTGCTCCTATACTCAAATCCTTTTGCTATGAATGCTAACATACCATTCGCTTTCTTCACTGCGTCCTACACCTGCATGCCTACTTTCAATGACTGGTGTACCATGACACCCAATTCTCGTTGTATCTCCCCTTTTCCTAATCGGCCACCATTCAGATAATAGTCTACTTTCCTGTTTTTGCCACCAAAGTGGATAACCTCACATTTAACCACACTATACTGCATCTTCCATGCATTTGCCCACTCACCCAGCCTATCCAAGTCACCTTGCAGCCTCCTAGCATCCTCCTCACAGCTAACACTGCCCCCCAGCTATGTGTGTCATCCGCAAACTTGGAGATGTTGCATTCAATTCCCTCGTCAAAATCATTAATATATATTGTAAATAGCTGGGGTCCCAGCACTGAGCCTTGCAGTACCCCACTAGTCACCGCCTGCCACTCTGAAAATGACCCGTTTACTCCTACGCTTTGCTTCCTGTCTGCCAGCCAATTCTCTATCCACATGAATACTGAACCGCCAATACATGTGCTTTATGTTTGTATACTAATCTCTTATGTGGGACCTTGTCGAAAGCCTTCTGAAAGTCCAGATATAACACATCCACTGGTTCTCCCTTATCCACTCTACTAGTTACATCCTCGAAAAATTCTATAAGATTCGTCAGACATGATTTACCTTTCGTAAATCCATGCTGACTTTGTCCAATGATTTCACTACTTTCCAAATGTGCTGCTATCCCATCTTTAATAACTGACTCTAGCAGTTTCCCTACTACCGATGTTAGACTAACTGGTCTGTAATTCCCCGTTTGCTCTCTCCCTTTTTAAAAAGTGGGGTTACATTAGCTACTCCCCAATCCTCAGGAACTACTCCAGAATCTAACGAGTTTTTAAAAATTATCACTAATGCATCCACTATTTCTGGGGTTACTTCCTTAAGTACTTTGGGATGCAGCTTATCTGGCCCTGGGGATTGATCAGCCTTTAATCCATTCAATTTACCTAACACCACTTCCCGGCTAACCTGGATTTCACTCAGTTCCTCCATCTCCTTTGACCCCCCCGGTCCCCTGCTATTTCCGGCAGATTATTTATGTCTTCCTTAGTGAAGACAGAACCAAAGTAGTTATTCAATTGGTCTGACATGTCCTTGTTCCCCTTGATCAATTCACCTGTTTCTGACTGCTAGGGACCTACATTTGCTTTAACTAATCTTTTTCTCTTCACATATCTATAAAAACTTTTGCAGTCAGTTTTTATGTTGCCTGCCAGTTTTCTTTCATAATCTATTTTCCCTTTCCTAATTAAGCCCTTTGTCCTCCTCTGCTGGACTCTGAATTTCTCCCCGTCCTCTGGAAGGCAGCTTTTTCTGGCTAATTTGTATACTTCATCTTTTGTCTTGATACTATCCCTGATTTCCCTTGCTATCCACGGATGCACTACCTTCCCTGATTTATTCTTTTGCCAAACTGGGATGAACAATTGTTGTAGTTCATCCATGCAGTCTTTAAATGCCTTCCATGGCACATCCACCGTCAACCGTTATGAAAGGTAAATCATGTCTGACGAATCTTATAGAATTTTTCGAGGATGTAACTAGTAGAGTGGATAAGGGAGAACCAGTGGATGTGTTACATCTGGACTTTCAGAAGGCTTTCGACAAGGTCCCACATAAGAGATTAGCATACAAACTTAATGCACATGGTATTGGGCGTTCAGTATTGATGTGGATAGAGAACTGGCTGGCAGACAGGAACCAAAGAGTAGGAGTAAACGGGTCCTTTTCAGAATGGCAGGCAGGCAGTGACTAGTGGGGTACCGCAAGGCTCAGTGCTAGGACCCCAGCTATTTACAATATATATTAATGATCTGGATGAGGGAATTGAATGCAACATCTCCAAGTTTGCGGATGACACGAAGCTGGGGGGCAGTGTTAGCTGTGAGGAGGATGCTAGGAAGCTGCAGGGTGACTTGGATAGGTTGGGTGGGTGGGCAAAGGCATGGCAGATGCAGTATAATGTGGATAAATGTGAGATTATCCACTTTGGTGGTAAAAACAGGAAAGTAGACTATTATCTGAATGGTGGCCGATTGGGAAAAGGGGAGATGCAACGCGACCTGGGTGTCATGGTACACCAGTCATTGAAAGTAGGAATGCAGGTGCAGCAGGCAGTGAAGAAAGCAAATGGTATGTTAGCATTCATAGCAGAAGGATTTGAGTATAAGAGCAGGGAGGTTCTACTACAGTTGTACAGGGTCTTGGTGAGACCACACCTGGAGTATTGCGTACAGTTTTGGTCTCCTAATCTGAGGAAAGACATTCTTGCCATAGAGGGAGTACAGAGAAGGTTCACCAGACTGATTCCTGGGATGGCAGGACTTTCATATGAGGAAAGACTGGATAGACTTGGCTTGTACATGTTGGAATTCAGAAGGCTGAGGGGGGATCTTATAGAAACTTACAAAATTCTTAAGGGGTTGGACAGGCTAGATGCAGGAAGATTATTCCTGATGTTGGGGAAGTCCAGAACTAGGGGTCACAGTTTAAGGATAAGAGGGAAGACTTTTAGGACCGAGATGAGGAAATCACTTTTTACAGAGAGTGGTGAATCTGTGGAATTCTCTGCCACAGAAGGTAGTTGAGGCCAGTTCATTGGCTACATTTAAGAGGGAGTTAGATGTGGCCCTTGTGGCTAAAGGGATCAGGGGGTATGGAGAGAAGGCAGGGATGGGATACTGAGTTGGATGATCAGCCATGATCATATCAAATGGCGGTGCAGGCTCAAAGGGCCGAATGGCCTACTCCTGCACCTATTTTCTATGTTTCTCTGTTTCTAACCCTTTAAGAATCAATTGCTAGTCTATCTTGGCCAATTCACGTCTCATACCCTCAAAGTTACCTTTCTTTAAGTTCAGCCCCTTGTTTCTGAATTAATTATGTCTCTCTCCATCCTAATGAAGAACTCAAACATATTATGGTCTGTTTCCTTTATCATCGTCACTTTTTTACATATCTTTCATTCATTGTACTTTATCATCCAACTTTTACAGCACCGTCTATATCTCTTGTTTCCCTTATCCCTAACCAGTCTGAAGAAAGGTCTCAACCCGAAACGTCACCCATTCCTTCTCTCCAGAGAAAATTGAAGATAGACATAAAATGCAGGAGTAACTCAGCGTGACCGGGTGCATCTCTGGAGAGAAGGAATGGGTGACATTTCGGGTCAAGACCATTCTTTTCAGACTGAAGAAGGGTCTCAACACGAAACATCACTCATTGCTTCTCTCCAGAGATGCTGCCGGTCCTGCTGAGTTACTCCAGCTTTTTGTGTCTTCGGTTTAAACCAGCATCTGTAGTTCCTTCTTACACAACAAACAACCTGTTAAGGGCCTGTCCCACTTACGTGTCCTTGGCACGCAAATTACACGACCACGTGGTCGCGTTGAGCCGAGACGGTCGAGCGAAGGTCGGGCGCGATTACATGCGTACGCACAGCCGTCTGGAGCGCGTGACGTCATTTGAAGATGGACACAAAGCTGGAGTAACTCAGCGGGACCGGCAGCGTCTCTGGAGAGAAGCAATGAGTGATGTTTCGTGTTGAGACCCTTCTTCAGTCTGAAAAGAATGGTCTTGACCCGAAACGTCACCCATTGCTTCTCTCCAGAGATGCTTCCGGTCTCGCTGAGTTACTCCTGCATTTTATGTCTATCTTCAATTTTCTCTGGGAGTAGGAGTGGGGCCGGATCCGGACCGCAACGGCCGTGAGCCCCAGGCCGAGTTCGACGATCGTTTGCCTGTTTCTGCTGCTGTTGAAGGTGAGACGTTGCGTCGAGCCAGGGTCTAGAGCCTGTCCCACTTTGGCCGTCAGTTCCGCGACAGGCCGTTGGCGCGCGAAGATTTGGTTCACTGCAAGAATTTTGGAGCCCCGCTCGATGTCGGGACCAGCCCCGCACAACTCCATACCCTCCGCGCTTCTAAGTGGGACCGGCCCCGTGCGGCCTTACGGTGCCCGTACGCCTCAAGCGACCTGGAGGTCGCGTAATTTGCGAGCCAAGGATGCGTAAGTGGGACAGGCCCCTTAGTCTGTTTTGGTTGCGCTGGTACTTAAGCTAATTAGAAACTCCTGCTCCATGATGAATCATTTTTGAAAGACTATTTACACACAAAAGAGAACTCCAATTCATGGCCTAGTGTTTTGCACAGAGTGAAGGGAATTTCAACAACCTTGAGGGGTACAAACCACAGCGATTACCCCCTCGATCTCCAAATGTTGTACCAAGTGTGTTACTTTCATAAATCCTAGACATCGCACAACAGGGATATGAAACCGGGGTGGACATACACAATTTTAATCTCGTATTTTAAACAGATGGGCTGAAAGGCCTGTTGCCTTGCTGTATAACTATGATTTCAATTTCCACATAGGGTTGCCAACTGTCCCGTATTAGCCGGGACATCCCGGATTTTGGGATAAATTGGTTTGGCCCATAAGGGACCACCCTTCTCCCATATTTGACTGATACTACTTGGGTCGAAGGGACTGTCCGGTTGGATCGCCGTGTCACCCATCCCAACGTAGTGCAGTACATGGAGTGCAGCAGCATTGCCTCGCCCGTGGCCCTGTCAGTCGGCAGCCCGGCCAGCTGACCGACCTACGGACCTTCGCTTACCACTGACACCACCACCCCTCCTTCTCATGGCCGATCATCGGTTCATGATTTGGATAGGGTGCCGGACATTGTGCGCAATGTCGTTCGGGCTAAAAGTCCTCAGCTGGCCTGCCAGCTGGGCTTTGTGTGCAGTCCAGCATCTGGGCCAACTTATCGTTCACCCAACCACGGCTGTCGGTCAATGAATTGCCGTCGGGAATTTGTCTTGTATTTTGACTTTTTATCCCTTATTTGGGAGTGAGAAAGTTGGCAACCCTGTTCCCACAGGTAATCGCACTCTGCCTCAACTAGAAAGCTTCCTAACGTCGGACAAGTAACTGCAACTAGTGTTTCCCCATAAATGAGAAGAATAGATCGGGTAGATGAACAGAGTCTCTTGCCCAGAGTAGGGGAATCGAGGACCAGAGGACATAGGCTTTGAGTCCTGAAAAGCGCTATATAAATAAAATCTATTATTACTATTATAGGCTTAAGGTGAAGGGGAAAAGATTTAACATGAATCTGAGGGGTAACCTTTACACACAGAGGGTGGTTGGTGTATGGAACAAGCTGCCAGAGGAGATAGTTGAGGCTGGGACTATCCCAACATTTAAGAAACCTTAAGACAAGTACATGGATAGGATAGTTTGGGAGGGGTATCGGCCAAATGACGGCAGGTGGGACGAGTGTAGCTCGGACATGTTGGCCGGCGTGGGCATGTTGGGCCAAAGGGCCTGTTGCCATGCTATATAATTAAATGCAGAAAGCGATTTTGATTTGACAGCCCACAAATTTATCTGCACTCTGCTGATATTTTTCTCAGTTCAGTTCAGTTTAGTTTATTGTCACGTGTACCAAGGTACAGTGAACAGGTTTTTGTGCTATCCAGTTAACAGAAAGATAATACATCATTACGATCGAGCTATATACAGAACAAGGTAAAGCAAGCAAATTCTGACCAAGGATAGTCCGAGGGTCACCAACAAGGTAGATAGTAATTCAATAAGGTAGATAGCAACTCTGGTTGTGCAGTTGAGCAATTCCTAGACCAAGTGATGCTGAGAGAATATCACTGCATTATTTTGCGAATCATAGATTGACACTGGATGATGCTGGAGTAACTCATCTCTGGATAGAAGGAATGGGTGACGTTTCGGGTCGAGACCCATCTTCAGAGTCTTTGTACATAGTGTACAAACTTGTGAGCATCAGCAAGAGTTTTCCTTCAATAAATTACAGTGTAACTTTCAAAGCCCAACCCAAGAGCTGTTCTTACCTGGTATGTGCAAACTTCGGGGCAATTCCAGACAAATAACTGGCATATCGAATTCAGTTTGCACAAATTCCGAATTGTAGATAAGAAATTTGTTTTGCCAATATATTTACAGTTCCAATTAAGCAAACAAAAAAAAAATAATGCTTTGAATGGTCAAAGCAAATGAAGGGTCCCGTACCTGAAATGTTAATGTTTCTCCTTCCACAGATGCTGCCTGACCTGCTGAGAGAATTTCCAGCATTTTGTTTCGGGTTTTGCAGCATCTGCAAGTTTGGTTTGCCCAAGGGGCTCTCGCCTGTATTTATACCCTTGACATCTGCAAAACTTGACAATGAGTTGTAGAGGGATCTTCATAATTACTGGAAGTTGGTGAGTGGAGGTGGGCGACTTGTGTTGGAAGGAACTGCAGATGTTGGTTTACACTGAAAATAGACATGAAAAGCTGGAGTAACTCAGCGGGTCAGGCAGCATCTCTGGAGAAAATGGAATAGGTGACATTTCATGTCGAGACCCTTCTTCAGGCTACTTGCTTTTCCCACACAATGGGTGGTTGAGGCGGGGACTATCCCAACATTTAAGAAACAGTTAGATAGGTACATGGATAGGACAAGTTTAGAGGGATATGGGCCAAATGCAGGCAGGTCGGACTAATGTCGACAAGGCATGTTGCTCGGTGTGGGCAAGTTGAGCTGAAGGGCCTGTTCCCATAATGTACAACTCTGATAAAAATAAATGTGCATACACACTTATATAGCCTCACAACAACACCTTAATGTGGGCCAGAGAACAACATGGCCATTGTTATGTTAGTAAGATGGATGGACAACACAAGAGCAATGGGAACAACACCGAGCTTCCCACCAAAACACACAGCTAGCCAATGTCTTCAGCGTCTGAGGAAGGATCCCGACCCGAAACGTCACCCATTCCTTCTCTCCAGAGATGGTGCCTGGTGATCTATGGTCAGTATTGGCTGTGGGCCGAAGGGCCCAATATCATCCTGTATTACTAAGCTAATCCTAAAAGTGGGGTCGTTCGAATCTACGACTAGTCTTGGATAGTTAAATTCCTGAACAGAAGTCGTGGCACTAGTGTGGTCATGGGAAAACCAGAAACACACACAGAGACACAGAGACACACAGACAGACACAGAGACACACACACAGACACGCACAGAGAAGCACACACGGACAGACACACAGACACACATGCAGAGAGACAGACACACAGACACACATGCAGACAGAGACAGAGACAGAGACACACATGCAGACAGAGACAGAGACACACATGCAGGCAGAGACGGAGACAGAGACAGAGACAGAGGCAGAGACAGAGACAGAGACAGAGACACACAGGCAGAGACAGAGACAGAGACAGAGACACACAGGCAGAGACAGAGACAGAGACAGAGACAGAGACACACAGGCAGAGACAGAGACAGAGACAGAGACACACAGGCAGAGACAGAGACAGAGACAGAGACACACAGGCAGAGACAGAGACAGATAGACAGAGACAGATAGACAGAGGCAGAGACACACAGACAGAGACACACAGACAGAGACAGAGACAGAGACAGAGACAGAGACACACAGACAGAGACACACAGACAGAGACAGAGGCAGAGACAGAGACAGAGACAGACATGCACAGACAGAGACAGACAGAGACAGAGACAGAGGCAGAGAGAGACAGAGACAGAACCCACATGCAGAGGCAGAGACAGAGACACACATGCAGAGACAGAGACACACATACAGAGACAGGGACAGAGACAGAGAGACACACAGGCAGAGACAGAGACAGAGACACACATGCAGAGACAGAGACACACATGCAGAGACAGAGACACACATACAGAGACAGGGACAGAGACAGAGAGACACACATGCAGAGACAGGGACAGAGACAGAGAGACACACATGCAGAGACAGAGACAGAGAGACACACGTGCAGAGACAGAGACACACATACAGAGACAGAGAAACAGAGAGACAGAGACAGAGAGACAGACAGACAGACAGACAGACAGACAGACACACAATGTTAGCAGAAACCTGCGGAGATTTTACTGCCAACTGGATGAGTTATACATGTCATTTGGCACCTGACTGTGAGAGAGAACATGTGTGTATTGAAGTGCTCGAGAGAAGAGATCCTGATAATCTGACTCACTTGGAAAGGCAGATTCCACATCAACCTAACCTCTGACTTTGCAGCAAAACAACAACAGAGTGCTGGAGTAACTCAGCGGGCCAGGCAGCATCTCTGGACTTATTTGCAGTTTGTATTTTTTGCGGTTTGTTTACATAGACATTTAGCATCAAGAGGAAAGGCAGGCAGCAACTGTTCAGTCAAGAGGAGGACTAATAATATTTTGCTTTCAAGACTGAAGGAAGTACAAGCCCATGTTTAAATAAAAGCACGCTGGAGTAATTCAGCAGTTAAGGCAACATCTCCGAAGACGAATAGGCAACATTTAGGTTTGAGATGTTTGAGAAGGAACTGCAGATGCTGGAAAATCTACGATAGACAAAAGTGCTGGAGAAACTCAGCGGGTGCGGCAGCATCTATGGAGCAAAGGAAATAGGCAAGGTTTCGGTCCGAAAGCCTTCTTCAGACTCCACTTCTTCAGGCCTGTTCATAAAGTATAGGAGCAGAATTAGGCCATTCGGCCCATCAAGTCTACTCCAACATTCAATCATGGCTGATCTATCTCTCCCTCTCAATCCCATTCTCCCTCCTTCTCCCCATAACACCCATACTCAGGGCTCGAAATTAGCAGTTGCCCGGGTGCCAATGGCAATCTACAGTCCCGCCGGGCAACCTAAAAGCCATGCCATTTTTCCCGGCTTGGCAAGCACCCGGGACACCCATCGTTTAATTCTGAGAGGGCCCACTCTCTATCTCTCTATCTCTCTCTCTCTCTGTTACTCTCCCTCTCTCTGTTACTCTCCCTCTCCGCCCGCCATCCGTGTCCGGGTCTCGGCTCGGCTCTCGGGTCTCCGCTCGGCTCTCCGCTCGGCTCTCGGGTCTCGGCTCGGCATGGCCGGCCGCCTTATACATGCGCACTGCCACGGCCTGCACATCCGGCCCCTGCACATGAGCACAACCACGGCCAGCACATCATCGGCCGTGGTTGTGCGCATGTGCGGCCCTGCACAGATGCGCTGCCCCGGCAACTGGTCGGCGTCGGCCACTTTCTCCCTCCCTTTGCATTGTGGGAGATCTGGCCACCATTGCTGTCCGGTCGCTGCCTCACCGTGACCGCTGAAAACCAACGCAGAATCACTCCCTGGAGCCGGAGTAACTCCCTGGAGTAACTCTTGTTTCCTGGTCCTCCAAAAATAATCGAAATGGAATTTAAACTGGTGGACCCACCACCACCAAACTCCAAACTCAGAAAAATAACAGCCTATAGCATTTTATCTGTTTATTTATTGTGGATATATATGGTCTATGGTATATAGACACGCTGAACTTGTATCTCCTGTTCTGTATTATGTTTACATATTATGTTGTGCTGCAGCAAGCAAGAATTCCATTGCCCTATATGGGACACATGACAATAAAACTCTCTTGATTCTTGACTTGGGCTTAAGCAAAAAAGGTTTCTTGGGAAAAAAGAGCTACCTTGAATTTAGTTGCGTCTGGTTGGGTACCTATGGTAGGGTGAAGACTGTTCCATGCTTTAATTGTGCGGGGAACTCCATGGAGCAGCCAGCATCTCTGGATAGAAGAAATTGGGTGACGTTTTGGGTAGAAACCCTTCTTTAGATTTCCTCTGGTTTTAGTGTTTTCAGTTTAATTTAAAGATACAGCGTGCAAACAGGCCCTTCGGCCCACGCCGACCACCGATCACCCGTATGCTAGTTCTATCCCACACGTCAGCGACGCAAGTCAAGAGTCAAGAGTGTTTTATTCTCTCACGTCCCAGTTAGAACAATGAAATCCTTACTTGCAGCAGCACAACAGAATATGTAAACATAGTACTCTGTAAACAATGTTATAAACGAGAAAACAAAACTCGATACAGACAGCACCCACATTCAGGATCAATTCCGGGTCTCTGGCACTTTTAGGTAGCAACATTATGGCCAATGTACTGCCCCATAGCCTTGAACTGAATTAAAACATACAGCAGCTGTAAAGGGGGACATAGCGTCACTTAGACATTTAAGACTGAAATGGATAGTTTCTTTTTCTTTAGTAACCAAAGTTATCAACGTATAATTTTTTGTGTATTGGAAAATAAAATATAGTGGCACAGCTGGTGGACTTGCTGCCTCACACGCCAGAGATCTGTGTTCGAACCTGTTCTCGGGCACTGCCTGTGTTGAATTTCCACATTCTTCCTGCAAGCATGTGGGTTTCCTCCCACATCCCAAAGACGCATTGGCTTTGTAGGTTAACTTGTCTCTGTAAAATTGCCCCTAATGTGCAGGGAGTGGGTGAGGAAAGTGGGATAACAGAACTTGTGTTCTGTTATGGGTAGACAAAAATGCTGGAGAAACTCAGCAGATGAGGCAGCATCTATGGAGCGAAGGAAATAGGCGACGTTTCGGGTCGAGACCCTTCTTCAGACTAGAGTGAGGGTGCGAGGGGGGGGGCGGGAAGAAGAAAGGAAGAGGCAGAGACAGTGGGCTGAGGGAGACTTGGGAAGCAAAGGAGAAAGCAGGGGATACCTGAAATTGGAGGTCAATGTTCATACTGCTGGGGTGTAAACTGACCAAGCAAAATATGAGGTGCTGCTCCTCCAATTTACGGTGGGCCTCACTCTGGCCATGGAGGAGGCTCAGGACAGAAAGGTTGGATTCTGAATGGGAGGGGGAGATGACGTGCTGAGCCACCGGGAGATCAGGTTGGTTATTGCGAACCGAGCGGAGGTGTTGGGCGAAGCGATCGCCAAGCCTACGCTTAGTCTCACCGATGTAGGGCAGCTGATACCTAGAGCAGCGGATGCAATAAATGAGGTTGAAGGAGATGCAGGTGAACCTCTGCCGCACCTGGAAAGACTGCTTGGGTCCTTGAATGGAGTCAAGGGGGGAGGTAAAGCGACAAGTGTAACATTTCCTGCAGTTGCAAGGAAAGTGCCAGGAGAGCGGGTGGTTTGGGTGGGAAGGGACGAATTGACCAGGGAGTTACGGAGGGAGCGGTCTCTGCAGAAAGCCGACAGGGGAGGAGATGGATAGATGTGGCCAGTGGTTGGATCCCGTTGGTAGACAAAGCTGGAGAAAATCAGCGGGTGAGGTAGCATCTATGGAGCGAAGGAATAGGCGACGTTTCGGGTCGAGACCCGTCTTTAGACTGATGTCGGGAGGGGTGGGGGGCGGGAAAAAGAAAGGAAGAGGCGGAGACAGTAGGTTGTGGGAGAGCTGGGAATGGGAGGGGAAGGAGGGAGAAAGCAAGGACTACCTGAAATTGGAGAAGCCAATGTTCATACCCAAGCAAAATATGAGGTGCTGTTCCTCCAATTTGCGGTGGGCCTCACTCTGGCCATGGAGGAGGCCCAGGACAGAAAGGTCGGATTCGGAATGGGAGGGGGTGTTGAAGTGCTGAGCCACCGGGAGATCAGGTTGGTTATTGCGAACTGAGTGGAAGCGAAGCGATCGCCAAGCCTGCGCTTGATCTCACCGAGGTTGACCATACGCTGAATAACCACATTTTTGTTTGGAAGTGGAAAGAGATAATAGAAATTTCATTCATTGCAACGTGTAAAAAGAGATGAGATTCTGTATTGTAATTTTGCTGCATGTCATTGTGGTATATATCATGTCTTGATTGGTGAATATGTTTAGTTTGTGACTTTATTTGAAGCAGAAATAATATGTGAATGCTTCATTGACCATAATTCCGACTGGTAACTACGCACTTCGTCCGAGCACATTATCGCACACGTCATTCAAGCCGTCTTAAATGACCACCTAAATTGTCATTTGGCAACCTAAAAAGCTGCCTTGGTTGCCCGGCTGGAAACAGGGGAAAAAAGTTATGTGAGAGCCCTGACCCCTTATCCTAAATTCACAAACATCCCAAATCTAATTCCAGATTCATCAACCAAAGGAATCTAACCTAGTCCTTTTTCAGCATCTAATATTTTAATATGAGTACCAAATACGAAATTTGTACATTCTCCCTCTGTGAGTCAAAGGCTGTGACCACGTGGGGTTTTTCCGGGTGCTCTAGTTCCCTCTACATTCCAAAGACGTGCAGGCTTGTAGGTTAATTAGCTTCTGTAAATTGCCCCTAGTGTGTGTAATTCCGGTCCTAATCTTACCCCCTTAATCTGGTTCAGACAAACACCGAATACGAAGCACTGGTAATCAACTCTCTTTATTATCCAACTGTAGAGGCACAAACGTCGTGAATAAATGAATTCTTTATTCAAACATTGTTGGTTGGAAATACATGGACGTTTAGCACTCCAACATAATAGTTGTTGTTGCTGAGAGGCGGTTGCCTAGTGAGCTCATAGATACATAGATACATAGAAAATAGGTGCAGGAGTAGGCCATTCGGCCCTTCGAGCCTGCACCGCCATTCAATATGATCATGGCTGATCATCCAACTCAGTATCCCGTACCTGCCTTCTCTCCATACCCCCTGATCCCTTTAGCCACAAGGGCCACATCTAACTCCCTCTTAAATATAGCCAATGAACTGGCGTCAACTACCCTCTGTGGCAGAGAGTTCCAGAGATTCACCACTCTCTGTGTGAAAAAGTTTTTCCTCATCTCGGTCTTAAAGGATTTCCCCCTTATCCTTAAGCTGTGACCCCTTGTCCTGGACTTCCCCAACATCGGGAACAATCTTCCTGCATCTAGCCTGTCCAACCCCATAAGAATTTTGTACGTTTCTATAAGATCCCCTCTCAATCTCCTAAATTCTAGCGAGTATAAGCCAAGTCTATCCAGTCTTTCTTCATATGAAAGTCCTGACATCCCAGGAATCAGTCTGGTGAACCTTCTCTGCACTCCCTCTATGGCTATAATGTCCTTCCTCAGATTTGGAGACCAAAGCTGTACGCAATACTCCAGGTGTGGTCTCACCAAGACCCTGTACAACTGCAGTAGAACCTCCCTGCTCCTATACTCAAATCCTCTTGCTATGAAGGCCAACATACCATTCGCTTTCTTCACTGCCTGCTGCACCTGCATGCCTACTTTCAATGACTGGTGTACCATGACACCCAGGTCTCGCTGCACCTCCCCATTTCCTAATCGGCCACCATTTAGATAATAGTCTGCCTTCCCGTTTTTGCCACCAAAGTGGATAACCTCACATTTATCCACATTATACTGCATCTGCCAAACATTTGCCCACTCCCCCAGCCTATCCAAGTCACCTTGCAGTCTCCTAGCATCCTCCTCACAGCTAACACTGCCCCCCAGCTTAGTGTCATCCGCAAACTTGGAGATGTTGCTTTCAATTCCCTCGTCCAGATCATTAATATAAATTGTAAATAGCTGGGGTCCCAGCACTGAGCCTTGCGGTACCCCACTAGTCACTGCCTGCCATTGTGAAAAGGACCCGTTTACTCCTACTCTTTGCTTCCTGTTTGCCAGCCAGTTCTCTATCCACATCAATACTGAACCCCCAATACCGTGTGATTTAAGTTTGTATCCTAATCTCTTATGTGGTACCTTGTCGAAAGCCTTCTGAAAGTCAGATACAACACATCCACTGGTTCTCCCCTATCCACTCTACTAGTTACATCCTCGAAAAATTCTATAAGATTCGTCAGACACGATTTACCTTTCGTAAATCCATGCTGACTTTGTCCAATGATTTCACCACTTTCCAAATGTGCTGCTATCCCATCTTTAATAACTGACTCTAGCAGTTTCCCCACTACCGATGTTAGACTAACTGGTCTGTAATTCCCCGTTTCCTCTCTCCCTCCCTTCTTAAAAAGTGGGGTTACGTTTGCTACCCTCCAATCCTCAGGAAACTACTCCAGAATCTAAAGAATTTTGAAAAATTATCACTAATGCATCCACTATTTCTGGAGCTACTTCCTTAAGTACTCTGGGATGCAGCCTATCTGGCCCTGGTGATTTATCGGCCTTTAATCCATTCAATTTACCCAACACCACTTCCCGACTAACCTGGATTTCACTCAGTTCCTCCATCTCCTTTGACCCGCGGCCCCCTGCTATTTCCGGCAGATTATTTATGTCTTCCTTAGTGAAGACGGAACCAAAGTAGTTATTTAATTGGTCCGCCATATCCTTGTTCCCCATGATCAATTCACCTGTTTCTGACTGCAAGGGACCTACATTTGTTTTAACTAATCTCTTTCTCTTCACATATCTATAAAACTTTTGCAGTCAGTTTTTATGTTCCCTGCCAGTTTCCTTTCATAATCTATTTTCCCTTTCCTAATTAAGCCCTTTGTCCTCCTCTGCTGGTCTCTGAATTTCTCCCAGTCCTCTGGTATGCTGCTTTTTCTGGCTAATTTGTTCGCAACATCTTTTGCTTTGATACTATCCCTGATTTCCCTTGTTATCCACGGATGCACTACCTTCCCTGATTTATTCTTTTGCCAAACTGGGATGAACATTTTTTGTAGTTCATCCATGCAGTCTTTAAATGCCTTCCATTGCATATCCACCGTCAACCCTTTTAGAACTAATTGCCAGTCAATCTTGGCCAATTCACGTCTCATATCCTCAAAGTTACCTTTCTTTAAGTTCAGAACCGTTGTTTCTGAATTAACAATGTCACTCTCCATCCTAATGAAGAAACTCAACCATATTATGGTCACTCTTGCCCAAGGGGGCACGCACAACAAGTCTGCTAACTAACCCTTCCTCATTACTCAATACCCAGTCTAGAATAGCCTGCTCTCTCGTTGGTTCCTCTACATGTTGGTTTAGATAACTATCCCTCATACATTCCAAGAAATCCTCTTCCTCAGCACCCCTGCCAATTTGATTCACCCAATAATATGTAGATTGAAGGTCACCCATTATAACTGTTTTGCCTTTGTTGCACGCATTTCTAATTTCCTGTTTGATGCCATCCCCAACTTCACTACTACTGCTAGGTGGCCTGTACACAACACCCACCAGCGTTTTCTGCCCCTTAGTATTTCGTAGCTCTACCCATACCGATTCCACATCCTCCAAGCTAATGTCCTTCCTTTCCACTGCGTTAATCTCCTCTCTAACCAGCAACGCTACCCCACCTCCTTTTCCTTTCTCTCTATCCCTCCTGAATATTGAATATCCCTGGATGTTCAGCTCCCAGCCTTGGTTGAGCTCCTGCTCAGGTGGCAGGACACTCATGAAATGAGAGGAAGCGGAAGAGCAAGAGAGCGAGAGAGGGAAGGTCAGCACTTATATACTAGGCCACACCCAATATATCTCGTGACTCCTGCCCAGGGATGCCGAGGAATCGTATAGCAGGAGAGGCTGAACCAACAGGTGCCGCTACACAACACCAATACAATACGTAATCCAACACCGTGGGTCCAAACCTTGTCTCTACTCGTTCAAGCCCTTCAGCCTCGTGGGAATAGAACAACTTCAGGAGATCGGCACACTCCTATGTGCTCTCCGCTCTTTTAAACCCTCACGGACCCTTGGCGCGAAATACGTGGGGGGGTGTGTGGGGGGGGGGGGCAACCCTACAAGCCAATCATCAATAAGGGTTACAAAAACATTAATTGACAGTGCCCTAACCCAATCACAAAACATTACATGACATTGTTTCGATAGAAAGCACTTAGTGGAAAACAGTTCCATTAAGCAAATAAACATTCTACAAGGTCATGGTCTTTGCAGCTTTTCAAAAGATGTCAAGCAGGCTTTACAAAAGCAGAAATCTTTCTTTTTGTCAGGCACCCAAAATGCTCAATATTATCATGTGTAGGATGCGAAACTGGGATAACGTAGGTTTGGTGGACGGGTGATTGTTGGTCTGTGTGGACTCCATGGGCTGAAGGGTGTGCTTCCACACTGTATCTCTAAACTAAACTAAACCCCACTCATTTAAACTAGAGCAAAAATAAGTCCAATTCACTAAATCTTTCCTCAAAAGACAGCTCTGTCATTCTATGAGACCAGAGTTGAAGATGGAAAAGTAACTACAGTGAAGCAACGCAATATGTAGCAACGTGTATAATTCACCTGGAGCTTCAGAAAACACATATAATGATCTGTAGTTTAAATTCCTTTGGTTCTGAAAAGTGAAAGAGAGTGGAGTGAAGCGGTACAGCAGCACAATATGTGGCAAAGTGTAGAATTCACCTGCAGCTCTTATAATGACCATGTGGACCGCATGCGGCCTACTGCGACGGAGGACGCAACGGCTACGCTTGGCCAGGCCAACCCTGCAACGCCGCCAGGACACAGAACTTCATGGTCAAGTCAAGATCCCTGCACTTACAACAACTGGGATTTGAAAATGGGGCCAAACTGGTGACTCTGTGTACTGTCTCAGTGTACTAATGCCATGCACTTGTACTGTACCTGCTTATCTAACATGTATCTAAGTGCTTATGTATGGTGATACGTACTGAGCTGTATACAAAAATGAATTTCACTGTACTCGGTACATGGGATCAATTAAGTACCACCCCAAACCATGCCAGTTTAAATTCCTTTGCTTCTGAGAAGTGGAAGGGAGGGAGTAGGGGAGGAAGCTGAGCGGAGGTAGGGGCGTAACTGAGGACTGCGCCAGAAACCCAAAAATGTTTGTCAGTGGCCTTTCAACTCCTCCGATGAATCAATGGCTTCCTGAACGAGTAATTCAAGTAACCCAGAGGTCAATTTCAACCCCTGATTTTAAAAAGGGCACCGCAAAGTCTAATTAATTCTGAAGCTGGGAGCAAAACACAGTGACTGAATGAAAGATATACATTCCAAACCTATGCCTTATACTACAACACAGCTGGCTGGAGGAGTCAACAACAATTTATATTGCAGATGAATTGAGGGAAAAACAATTATTACATGACAAGATTAAAATAACTGCAGAGAATAAGAGCAGTGACAAAACCATTATTTGTGAACTTTTCTGGCTTTCTCTCACAAATACACATTAACCTTTTACTTTCCTATCTATATTTTCTTCAACAAATTAATTATAGATTTCTCTCACAAATACATATTGTGTTTTTCTTATTTATATTTTCTTCAACAAATAAACGTGGATTTCTCACAAATACATGTTAAGTTTCTTTTTTTTCCCCGTAATATTATCTTCAACAAATTAACATGTTAATATACATTTGATATATTCCTTACCAGTCAATAATGTTGTTGTACGCAATAATGCTGTTCTTTAAATATGTTCTTTAAATAAGGTATGATTTTCTCCTGGATATCACTGCTGTTAGGATGTCCTTCAGGTGATTCTGGGGGACGTAGGACAATTTTTTGCAATTAAAAACAGAATATGCTAGAAAACAGTAGTGACTCTGTGGAGGATGTTTCACATTCACTTTTAACCATTCAAGTCTTTTAATAATTCAAATAATTTCAGGAAATGGTCCAGTGACTTTGTTTTCTCAAATCCCTTTGAGGGTACCTGGTAGGGTGAATGCGAAAGTGGGATAACAAAGAACGGGTGATCAATGATCGCTGTGGACTCGGTAGGCGAAGGGCCAGTTTCCATGTTGTACCTTTATTAAATGAATATGTTATTGAGTTTTCTTCACATTTACTTCGTATTTTGTGTTGTGTTAGTGGGGCTAGTCCTGTAATCTTCCCAAAGCTGTATTTAGTTTAATTTAGTTTATTATCATTTGTACGGTGAAATGCTTTTTTGTTGCCTGCTATCCAGTCAGTGAAAAGATTACAATCAATTTTACATCGGCAACTAAAGATACAGAACTGAAACTATTAGGCTGCTAGCGTTCTCTCTGAGGTATGAATCCCTGTCCCTAACTTGCAGGGAAACAAGCTACGTATCTGAAAAGACAGGACCCAGAGTGGCAGCATGCATCGTGCGCAGGTCTTATCAACCCTACACACAAATCAGATAAAATAAAACTCTGATTTAGACTTGAGATACAGTGCGGAAACAAGTCCTTCGGCCCACTGAGTCAGCGTCGACCAGCGTTTAAACCCTTACACTAGCACTATTTACAATTTTTACCGAAGCCAATTAACCTATAAACCTGTATGTCTTTGGAATGTGGGAGGAAACTAGAAAACCCGGAGAAAATCCACATGGTCACGGGGAGAACATGCAAACTTCTACAGACGGAACCAGTAGTGAGAATTGAACCCAGGTTTTTGACGCTATAAGACAGCTCTACAGCTGTGCCGCCCTAATATCTGATAACTAGCAAGACAGCGCTCCAGCTTTTCTTGTGGTCAATGGCATGGAAAGCTTTTGATTGCCCTGACATTCAGAAGCATTAAAAAATAAATTGTACCAAACATTTTAAAATATATTCCTTGATGTATGAAAACTCACTACAAATTTTCACTGAAATGCCTTTGGCTCTTTGGTTTACAAGTCTACAATATGCCACATTAACTTTCATTATAGCAAATGGCATGTACACTGTACCAAACTGGCCGCAAGCATTTCACTATGGATCACAGCACTCTTGGCATTCTTCCGCTCCATGTGTGTTGTCAAAGGCATTACTCTGCTCGGTAAGTAACTGTGAATTATTACCATGCATATTGTAGACACTAAATGCTGGAGTCACTCAGCAGGACAGGCAGCATCTCTGGAGAGAAGAAATGGGCGACATTTCTGGTCGAAACCCTTCTTCAGACTGATGTCAGGGGAGTGGGTGAGACAGAGACAGTATGTAGTCGGAGACAGTAAGACTGGTGGAAAAACTGGGAAGGGGAAGGGGATGGAGAGAGAGGGAAAGCAAGGGCTATTTGAAGTTAGAGAAGTCAATGTTCATACCGCTGGGGCATAAGCTACACAAGCGAAATATGAGGTGCTGTTCCTCCAGTTTGTACTGGGCCTTATTCTGACAATGGAGGAGGCCCAAGCCAGAAAGGTCAGATTTGGAATGGGAGGGGGAGTTAAAGTGCTGAGCAAGCGGGAGATCAAGTAGGTTAAGGCAGATTGAGCGGAGGTGTTCAGCGAAACAATCGTCGAGTCTGCGCTTGGTCTCGCCGATGTACATAAGTTAACACCTGGAACAGCTTTCCTGCACACCACGCATATTGTGTTCCCCTCATAATAGCTTCAAAAGCCCCAGCAGTTCCAAAGAAGTCACTTTCACCAAAAAATCACGGGAATAAACATGCTGGAAGTAATTAACAAAAGTAAATTGGTGGACATTAGTTTTAGAGATACAGCATGGAAACAAGCCCTTCAGCCCACTAAGTTCACACCAACCATCAATCACCCGTTCACACTAGTTCCATGTTGTCCGACTTTCTCATCCACTCCCTACAAACTAGAGGCTCTTTACAGAGGGCCAAATAACCTACAAACCTGCATGTCTTAGGGATCTGGGAGGAAACGGGAACACCATGTGGAAAACCACAAACTGCACAGATAGCATCTGAGGTCAGGATCAAACCCGGGTCTCTTGCGCTGAGGCCAGAGCTATTCATTACATCTTGCAGTATCATCAGTGCAAGCTTGCCTTAACAGCACTGAGAAAAGAAAACTCAATATAAGTAACGGTTACCATTTTAGTGATTCGAATTGAAGATGACCAAAGACAAATATTAGAGTATTGTGTTCAGTTCTGGACACAATGTTATAGGAAAGGGTACAGAGAAGTTTTCCAAGAATGTTGCCAGGACTCGAGGATCTGAGCTATAGGGAGAGGTTGCGTAGGCTGGGACTATTACCTGGAGCGCAGGAGGATGAGGGGGGATGTTATAGAGGTGTATAAAATCATGAGAGGAATAGATCGGGTAGAAGCACAGAGACTCTTGCCCAGAGTAGGGGAATCGAGGACCAGAGGACATAGGTTTACGGTGAAGGGGAAAAGATTTAAAATAAATCTGAGGGGTAACTTTTACACACAAAAGGAACAAGCTGTTAGAGGATGTAGTTGAGGTTTAAGAAGCAGTTAGACAGGTACATGGATAGGGCAGGTTTGGAGGGATGGGGACCAAACACTGACACGTGGGACTAGTGTAGGTGGCACATGCTGGCCGGTGTGGGCAAGTTAGGCCAGCTTCCACACTGTATCACTCCGTGACTGTATGACTATAAGCTGTAACTGGCATTAGTGGCGGCGCTGCCTTGCCGCTGCGGCTCGCCTGCAGTCCATTTGTCTTTTCATTTTTTGTTTTCTTTTGTCCCGTTGTTGCGGTTTGTTTTGGTTTATTTTAGTTGTGTATATGTGGGGGGGTGGGAGAAGCATGTTTTTTGGCTCTTCCTTCGGGGGGGATGCGACCTTTCTTGCCGTATCCCCCGTCTCCGTCTCCGTCTATCGCGGAGCTGGCGGCCTCCAACTGGGACCGACCTCAGGGCTCGGGAGGCAGAGCCAGCCGGGACTTGCCAGCGGGGGGCTGGCCGGCTTCGGGCTGTGGTGGCGTTGCGACCCGACTTCCGACCCGACTTCGGAGCCTCGGAGCCTCGGCGAGGGCCAGTGGACGACATCGTCGGGAGCTCGTAGGTCACAGGTGGGTGACCTGTTTTTCCGTAGCTCCCGCAACAACAGCTGCGTCCGCTGGACTGAAGGGCGGCAGCTTCGGCAGCTTCGACCGCCCTGGGCCGCGGAGTTTGAACCGGCCCGTTCAGATTCAGCCGCGGGACTTACTTACCATCACCCGGCGGGGTCACAACATCGGGGGCCTGGATCGCCTCAGCGCAGAGGGAGAGCAAGGAGGGAAGAGATATGGACTTTGGGACTTTTTGCCTTCCATCACAGTGAGGAGGTGCCTGGTGGACTCACTGTGGTGGATGTTAAACTGTGTTGAGTATGTGTTTTTGTTATTTATTCTATGTTATGACTGCAGGCTAAACCATTTCGTTGCACTGAGAAGTGCAATGACAATAAATTGAATAAAATCAAATCAATCAAATGAAGGAGTATGCAAGGCTCATTAGAATTATTGGAAAAGGGAGATTAGAACAAGGGTAGGTTCTTTAAAATCATATGGCCATAAGTGAAAGGAGTAGAATTAGGCCATTCGGCCCACCATAGCTGATCCCTCCTAACCCCATTCTCATTCCTTCTCCCCATAACCTCTAACACCCGTACTAATCAAGTATCTATCTCTGCCTTAAAAAATATCCACTGATTTGGCCTCCACTGCCTTCCGTGTCAAAGAATTCCACAGATTCACCACCTTCTGACTTAAGAAATTTCCCCTCATTTCCTTCCTAAAAGAACATCCTTTAATTCTGAGGCTATGACCTCTAGTCCTAGACTCTCCCACTCATGGAAAAATCCTCTTTACATCCACTCGATCCAAGCCTTTCACTATTCTGTATGTTTCAATGAGGTCACCCCTCATTCTTCTATACTCAAATCAAATTGGTTAACAGTGAGCTGATGTGTTATCAGGATCATGTACAAGTTAGGATGATGATAATAGATTCTCAGAGGGTAGAAGACAGAGTTTATTCCAAAACATTGCTGGAGTAACACAGTGAGACAGGGAGCATCTCTGGAGAAAATTAATAGGTGACGTTTCAGGTCGAGACCGTTCTTCCGACCTGAAAAGTTACTTCCCCCTGTTCTCCAGAGAAGCTGCCTGACCTGCTGTTATTAGGTTCTATTATTAGGTTCCCTAATTCCCAGACCTATTATTAGGTTCCCTGGTGGGAAATATTATTTCCAGCCATTGAACACAGCTGCACTTCATTTCAGACTGAAGTTTCTTTGTCCAACAACCCACGTCTCACTGCACCATATCCAGATTAAATTTGGAATCAATATACCGTTTGGTAGATACAAAACGCTGGAATAATTTAGCGGGACAGACAGCATCTCTGGTTTCGGGTCGAGACCCTCCTTCACCCGTCCCTTCTCAGATCAGAATCACACATCATTCGCCAAGTATGTTTTGTAACATACGAGGAATTCTTTCCAGAGATGCTGCCTGTCCTGCTGAGTTACTCCAGCATTTTGTGTCTATCTTCGGTTTAAACCAGTATCTGTAGTTCGTTTCTACACATACCGTTTGGTAGGCTAGTTAGCAAGCAACAAAATCCTTTCACTGTTCCTCCAAATGCGTGACAATAAATTAACTGAACTACACTTAACAGGGACGACAGATGGCGCAATGGGCTAAGTGTTCGGCTGGCAACCGGAAGGTAGCCGGTTCGAATCCCGCTTGGAGTGCATACTGTCGTTGTGTCCTTGGGCAAGACCCTTTGCCTGCGTGTGAATGTTGATATGTTGATATGGATAATTCTCTGTAAAGCACTTTGGTTTCAAGTGATTTGATTGAAAAGTGCTATATAAATACAAATATTTATTTATTTATTTATTTATTACACTGAAGAAAAATGTAAGAAAGCGGATACTGCAAAATTTATTTCAGAATCGCGTGAAAAGTGTCCAGAAACTACGATCAGAATATAACCACTGTCCAATCTCACGAAGAAACAGCACTTCTCCCACACGGCGTGTTCATATCCCTCAACCACGATAACCAAAAGATTAACTGTACCCCCCCCCCCAAAAACAAGAAAAGAAAAGAGTAATGTGTTAGTCACAAAATAAATGTATATATTTTTTCTGTTCAACCACTTTCCCACTATCATTCAGAAAGATACAACAGAGGTTGTTGTTTAATTACTCTGATTTCAATATTCTCTTAGTCATACTCAATCGCCATGGACAATAGACAATAGACAATTCGGCCCTTCGAGCCAGCACCGCCATTCAATGTGATCATGGCTGATCATCCCCAATCAGTATCCCGTTCCTGCCTTCTCCCCATATCCCCTGACTCCGCTATCTTTAAGAGCCCTATATAGCTCATGGAAACATAACCTTCTGTCAAACTCGCCCATGCCGACCAAAGTGCCACATCTGAGCTAGTCCTCTTTGTCCGCGTTTGGTCCATATTCATCCATGTACATGTCCACGTGTATTTTAAATGCTGTTTTGGTACCTCAACAACCTCCTCTCGTTCCATCAACCCACTACCCTATGCGTGAAAACATTGGCTAATAAACCTGGTCTCGAATAAGTCTTGCCCTCTCAGCTTAAACCTATGTCCCCACATCCTTGATTCCCCTACCCTAAGTAAAAGGCTCTGTGCATTATCTCTATCAATTATCTTTGTGGTTTCATTATACAATCACTCCTCGGCCTCCTGCAGTTTAAGGAATAAAGTCCCAGCCTCTCCAACCTTTCCTCGTAGCTCAGGTCCTCCAGTCTTCGCAACATTTCCGTAAATCTTCTTTGTGATTCTTCCAGCTTAAAGACATCCTTCCTATAGCAAGGTGGCCAAAACTGAACACAATGCTCCACAGGAAAGTAGACTATTATCTGAATGGTGGCCTATTAGGAAAAGGGGAGATGCAACGAGACCTGGGTGTCATGGTACACCAGTCATTGAAAGTAGGCATGCAGGTGCAGCAGGCAGTGAAGAAAGCGAATGGTATGTTAGCATTCATAGCAAAAGGATTTGGGTATAGGAGCAGGTAGGTTCTACTGCAGTTGTACAGGGTCTTGGTGAGACCACAGCTGGAGTATTGCGTACAGTTTTGGTCTCCTAATCTGAGGAAAGACATTCTTCCCATAGAGGGAGTACAGAGAAGGTTCACCACACTGATTCCTGGGATGGCAGGACTTTCATATGAAGAAAGACTGGATAGACTCGGCTTGTACTCGCTAGAATTTAGAAGATTGAGGGGGAATCTTATAGAAACTTACAAAATTCTTAAGGGGTTGGACAGGCTAGATGCAGGAAGATTATTCCCGATGTTGGGGAAGTCCAGAACAAGGGGTCGCAGTTTAAGGATAAATGGGAAGTCTTTTCGGACCGAGATGAGAAAATCATTTTTTACACAGAGAGTGGTGAATCTGTAGAATTCTCTGCCACAGAAGGTAGTTCAGGCGAGTTCATTGGCTATATTTAAGAGGGATTTAGATGTGGCCCTTGTGGCTAAAGGGATCAGGGGGTTATGGAGTCAAGGCAGTTACAGGATACTGAATTGGATGATCAGCAATGATCATATTGAATGGCAGTGCAGGCTCGAAGGGCCGAATGGCCTACTCCTGTATCTATTTTCTATGTTTCTATGTTTCTATATAAATTATTTTATCAGGATGCATCACAGCTTGGTTTGGGAACAGTTCCATCTAAGACAACAATAAATTGCAGCGAATTTTGGACGTAGCCCAGACCATCATACAAATCAATCTCCCTTCTCCATTGATACCTCACTCTGCCTCGGCAAGGACAGCGGCATTTTCAAGGACGAGTCACACCCTGGCCACTCCCTCTTCTCCCTCTCCCATCAGACAACGGTATAGAAGTGTGAAAACGCACCTCCAGATTCAAGGTCAGTTTCTTCCCAGCTATTATCAGGCAACTGCACCATCCGACCACAACCAAAGAGCAGTGCTGAACTACTATCTACCTCTTTGGTAACCCTTGGACTATCCTTGATATGGACTTTGCTGGCCTTACCTTGCACTATACGTTACTCCCTTATCATGTATCTATCTATACACTGTAATTGGCTCGATTGTAATCATGTATTGTCTTTCTGCTGAATGCATAGCAGGCAACAAAATCTGTTCACTGTACCTCAGTACACGCGACAATAAACTAATCTGAAACTGACTTGTTGTGCAGAATGTAACACGCCAGAGCAGCATCAGTTTTATTTGCTGGTTTGTGATTATCTTGCATATCCAATGACAATAAGAGTTCAGCCAGTAACAATCGTGTACCATTTGGACAGCATGACTTTGTTGATTAGCGTGAGTAGCGGAGGACATGAACAGTGTTATCAAACTGCATTTGGATAAGCAGTGACATTAACATTGTTAGTTCTTGAATTGGAGTTCACAGTGAACGCTCTGGATAAGCTGTAATACTGGCGTTGGAGAAGATTCAGAGGACGTTTACGAGGATGATCTCAGGGATCATTGGGTTACCATGTGATAAGCGTTTGGTGGCTGTGGGCCTGTACGCGCTGGGGATGAGGATGAGGGGGGGGGCCTCATTGAAACTTACCGAATAATGAATGGAGATGATGTTTCCACTGGTGGGAGAGTCCAGGACTAGAGGTCATAGCCTCATTACTAAAGGCCGTACTTTTAGAAAGGAGACGAGGGGAGATTTATTTAGTCAGAATGTGGTGAATTGTGGAATTCATTGCCACAGAAGGCTGTGGTGGCCAAGCCAATGGACAATTTAAAGGCATAGCTAGATAGATAGATAGATAGATAGATAGATAGATAGATAGATAGATAGATAGATAGATTCTTGATTAGTACGGGCGTCGGCAGGAGAATGGGGTTAGGAGGGAGAGATAAATCAGCCATGATTGAATGGCAGAGTAGACTTGATGGGCCGAATAGCCCAATTCTGCTCCTTTCACTTATGACCATATGAAAGACTGGAGTTGGTAAGTGTAGAAGACGTGGGGCTACCGGTGTTTTAAACTGAGAATAAATGAAATTCACGAGGAAGGAAGTCCATAACCCCCTGAGCGTGGCAACACGTGTGGGTACCGCGGCCAAGAAGGCGTATGTGGTATGTTTGCCTTCATTGGTCAGGGCTTTGAGTATGAGCCAGGATGTCATGATGCAACTTTACAAAAGGATGGTTTGGACACATCAATGGTACTTTATCGTCACACGTGCCCAGGTTCAGTGACATTCTTTGCTTTTCCATACAATTGTGTAAAATCATACAGCAGAGCTCACCGAGGCTGTACACAGAGTCGCCATGTTTCTGGCGCCGCCAAAGTAACAAATATTACATCCAATCTTCGCGTTGCGGAGAACCCGGACTACCGCCAGTTCCCCTACTTTCTCAGCTCTCCCCCCTCCCTCTCACCCTCTCCCGCCACATCCCCCTTCATTCTTGGCGGCCCCCAGCCGTGTCCCCCCTTCGTTCACGGCGGCATTCTTCCCTCTCCATGGAACCTCCTCGTTCTCGGTGGTATGCGGGACCCCGCCGCGTCGCTCTCGGCCGCCCTCCTCGCTCATTTGAACCCATTCCGACCTGTCTGTCGTCGAGTTGCTCCGCTGCCAGGCTAATTTTCCGTTTGAGAAGCCTGAAAAATAGTGCATTTCATGTATTGTGTGCAGTTCGTGAGACTTTAGACTTCAGAGATAGCGCGCGAAAACATGCCCGCCGAGTCCGCGCCGACCAGCGATCACGCCGTATATCTCTATCCAACACACTAGGAACCATTTACAATCTTACCGAAGCCGATTAACCTACAAACTTGTCCGTCTATGGAATGTGGGAGGAAACTGGAGCATCCGGAAAAACAACCGTCGCGGTCACAGGCAGAACGTACACACTCCGTACAGACAGCAGCGTAGTCAGGATCGAACCCCAGTCTGCGGCGCTGTGAGGCAGCAACTCTACCGCTGCGCCACCGTGCCGCCCTCTGTTCTGGTCGCCCCATTGCAGAAGGGGAGGTTGACACTTAAGTTGTGTTGTTTGGAAAGATCGAGGTCGAGGTCGAGGTCGAGGTCGAGGGGGGACCTGAAAGAAATATACAAAAATGATGACAGGCATAGATAGCGTAAACAGTCAGAAACCTTTTCACAGAGTGGAAACTTTAAGGCGAAGAGAAGCAAAGGTTATAGCAAATGAGTGAGGTGTGTGTCTGGAATGCGCTGCCAGAAGTGATGGTGAGGGCAGATACGAGAGTGATGATTAAAAGGCTTTTATGTAGAGTTCAGTTCAGAGATACAGGGCGGAAACAGGGCCTTCGGCCCACCGAGTCCGCGCCGACCAGGGATTCCCGCACACTGACACAGGCCCGTACGAAGCTTTTCAAAAAGGGGGGTGGCATGACAGGATTACAAGAAATTTAATGTGAAATAATGTGCGCGTTGCGCACATCACGAGTGCGAAGCGTGAAGTCACTCGATGCCGGGGTCCAGGGCCCGCTTAAGGGCCCTAGAAGCTCAGGGGTTTTAGATGCTCTCTGATGTATTATGAGCCTATTTTGGAGCATTTCTGCATCAAATTTATGACCAATATTTCAGAAATTAACAGGAATCTGAGAGGTAGCTTTTTCACACAAAGGCTGGTGGGTGTATGGAACAAGCTGCCAGAGGAGGTAGTTAAGGCTGGGACTATCCTACTGTTTAAGAGACATTTGGACACGTACATGGATAGGACAGATTTAGACTAGTTTAGAGGACGGTGAACTGTGGAATTTATTGTCACACTCAGCTGTGGAGGTCAAGTCAATGGACATTTTGCAGGAGGAGGTGATTGATAGATTCTTGATTAATACGGGTGTCAGAGGTAATGGGGAGAAGGCAGGAGAATGCGTTTGAGAGGGAAAGATAGATAGTCATAGAGTGATACAGTGTGGAAACAGGCCCTTCGACCCAGTATGTCCCATCTACACTAGTCCCACCTGCCCACGTTTGATCCATATCCCTCCGAACCAGTCCTATCCATGTACCTGTCTGTTTATTAAATTTTGCGATAGTCCCTGCCTCAACTACCTACTCTGGCAGCTTGTTCCATACACCGACCACCCTTTGTGTGAAAAATATACCCCTCAGAATCCTATTAAATCTTTTGCCCTTCATCTTAAATGTATGTTCCCTGCTCCTCGATTCACCTACTCTGGGCAAAAGACTCAACCATATCTATTCAAATCATGATTTTATACACCTCTATTAGATAATCCCTCATCCTCCTGTGCTCCATGAAATAGAGTCCCAGCCTACTCAACCTCTCCCTATAGCGCTGGCCCTCCAGTCCTGGCAACATCCTCGTACCCTTCACTGTACCCTTTCCAGTTTGATGACATCTTTCCTATAACATGGTGCCCAGAACTGAATACAATACTCTGAATGCGGCCTCACCAACTTCTTATGCAACTGCAACATGACCTCCCAACTTTTATACTCAGCCTGACCCGCGGAGTTACTCCAGCACTCTGTGAAACGTCACAGAACAGGGCAAGATTAGCAAGTTTGTAGTAAATGCCTACTATTAGCAAGCTTGTAGTAAATGCCTACTATGTTCTGTTGTGCTCAAGTAAAGCAAGAATTTCATTGTCCTACCAGGGACACATGACAATAATCTCACTTGACTTGACTTGACTTGAAGTTTGCTGATGATACAGAAGTGAGTGGATTTGCAAATAGTGCAGATGGTTGTGAATGATTGCAACAGGATCTGGATCAATTAGCCAGGTGGGAAGAGGAACGGTTGATGGTTGCATGGTTCCTTGAAGGTCGAGTCGCAGGTATATCAGGTGGTCAAAAAGTATTTTGGCACTTTGGCCTTCATCAGTCAGAGTATTGAGTATAGAAGTTGGGAGGTCATGTTGCAGTTGTATAAGACGTTGATGAGACCGCATTTAGAATATTGTGTTCAGTTCTGGGCACCATGTTATAGGAAAGATGTCAAACTGAAAAGAGTACAGAGATACCCATCCTGGATGAGTCCAATCAGGGTTGCGTCGTCCGCAAACTTGAGAAGCTTGACAGAGGTGTCTGTGGAGGTGTGGCGAGAGTAGAGGAGAGGGGAGACTACGCATCTTGCGGTGCTCCTATGCTGAGCGTTTGCGGGTCCGAGATGTGCTTTCCCGTCTCACATGCTGCTTCCTGTCTGTCAGAAAGCTGGTGATCCACCGACAGAGGGGTTCGGGCACAGTCAACTCAGAAAGTTTGGAGCGTAGTAGCTCTGGCACAATGGTGTTGAATGCAGAGATAAAATCAACAAACAAAATCCTCGCATAAGTCCCCTGGCGGTCTAGATGCTGGAGGCTGAAGTGCAGGCCCAGATTGACTACGTCATCCACAGATCTATTGGCCCAATATGCAAAATGCAGAGGGTCCAGCAGAGGGATTGTGATATTATTCAGCTTGGCCAGCACAAGCCTTTCAAGAGTCTTCCTTTTTTTTCCAAAATGTCTTCATGACTACAGAGGTCAGTGCGAGAGAGAGGAATCATGGGATATCACAAGTGGTGGTGATGGTGGAACAGGGAACAGGAACTTGCTGACGGTGGCGTAGGATTGGAAGAAAACGTCTTCGTAAAAAGATCTGGGTAGATCAGAAGACTGAAGGGTGGGCAGGTATTTGAAATTGGAGAACACGATGTCCATGTCATTATTTTGCAGGCTACTCAAGCGGAAAATCAAGTGCTGGTCTTCCATGTGTGTGCGTAGCCGCTCCCTGCGAGTGGAGGTATTCGAGGAAAGACACATCAGAACGTCAATGGAAGGGAAGATTTAATTGATTTGGAACAGGAAGCTCTAACGGGTCTTGGCGCACAGAGTACACTTGTTACAGAATCATAGAATGACACAGTGTGGAAACTGGCCTTTCGGCCCGAACTTGCCCACACCGACCAACATGTCACATCTACACTACACCCACCTGCCTGCGTTTGGCCCATTTCCCTCCAAACCTGTCTTAGCCAAGTACCTGTCCAAATGTTTCTTAAACATTGCGATACTACCTGCTTCGTCTATATCCTCCGGCAGCTTTTTAAATCTTCCCCCCCCCCTCGCCTTAAACCACCGGGGCACCACGGTGGCGGAGCGGTAGAGCTACTGCCTTCCATACAGCGCCAGAGACCCGGGTTCGATCCTGACTACGGGTGCTGATCTAAACGGAGTTTGCACGTTCTCCCCGTGACCTGCGTGGGTTTTCTCCGAAATCTTCGGTGTCCTCCCACACTCCAAAGACGCACAGGGTTGTTGTATGTTAATTAGCTTGCTATTAAAAAATGATTTAAATAAATTGTCTCTGGTGTGTGTTGGGTAGTGCTAGTGTGCTGGGATCACTGGTCGGTGCGGACTCGGTGAGCCGAAGGGCCTGCTTCCGCGTTGTATCTCTAAACTAAATTAAACTATATCCCCTGGTTCTTGTTTCCCCTACTCTGGGCAAGAGACTCTGTGCATCTACGCAATCCTCTCATGTGGCGGTGGTCTTTCAAGTTTGTGGGTGGCCTCATCCTGGCAGTGTAGGAGCTCGACAACAGACAAGTTGGAATGAGAATGGGAAGGGGCGTTTCAGTGGTATGAAACGAGGAACTCTAACGGGTCTTGGTGGGCAGATTACACGTGCTAGTTGAAGCGTTCAGATGATCTGCGTTTGTTAACACTTAGCGGCGAATATTAGAGGAGGTGCATGTATAACTCTGGCTACCTGGAAGGCCCATTTAGACCCTGAATGGCGATGGTGAGAAAGGTGTAGACACGAGTTTGCTTTAGTTTAGAGATAGAGCATGGGAAAAGATCTTTCAGCCCACCGAGCCCATGCCAACCCGCTCACTCGAGTTCTATGTTATTTCAAAGACTTGCGGGTGTATAGTTTAATTGGCCTCAGTAAATTCTCCCTCGTGTGTAGGGAATGCACAGGAAAGTGGGATAACATAGGGTGATTATCCGGAGGAGGCGCTGTCCAGAACGGCTGCCTGTCCAGCAGCTGTCCGTTTTTTTCCCTTTTTTTATTATTTTTAGTACGTTGAGTGTGCAGTCAGGGGCGCCTAATCTTTTTATGTGTGGGGGGGTGGTGGGGGGGAATGGGGAAACTGCTTTTCAAGTCCCTACCTGGTCGGAGGGGTTGCCTTCCTCCGAGCAGCGCCTTCGACCTGTCCTTGCGGCCTACCAGCGGGTCCTGGAGCGACGTTTCCCTGAGGGGACCTGGCCAGAACATCGGCTTTGGTGGCGGCGCAGAACATCGGCTTTGGCGGCGGTGCAGCGCTGGAGCGCTGTCGTGGAGCGGGCGATGCCTTTCCTGGGTCGCCGCGCTGGAACTCCAGTATGCTGGGACCGCCGATGAGAACATCGTGGAGCAGCGGTTCTGTGGAGCGGCCCAGCTGCGACGCTGAATGTTACATCCCGGAGCCTGGGATCTCTCGCTGAGATAGCCAGTGTGTGGAGCTCCGTCCGGCGCGGTCTGTTGGCTTGGAAGCCGCGGTCTTCGGTGGGAAGGTGGTCGTTCCTGGTACCCCAAGCCGCTGGGGGTTCTCCCGACGCCGGAGCACCATCACCCGGCGAGAACATCGGGCGCCGTGGCGGCGACTGTGGAGGCCTCAATAGGCCCGACTCTGGGTGGACAAGAGGATGGGGACTGGACTTTGTGCCTTCCCCCACAGTGTTTTGGTGTTGAACTTCTTTTTAATACTATGTTGTATTTTATTAGTGTGCTGCAAGGACCTGAATTTCCCCTGAATAAGGGGATTAATAAAGTCTAATTCAATTCAATTCAATTGATAATCGGTGTGGACTCAAGGGGCCGAAAGGCATGCTTCCAGCTCTATTTGGTTCAGACATACAGCGCGGACACAGGCCCTTCGGCCCGCCGAGTGAGCGCATACACAGCACACCGGCATACGCAACACACTAGGGACAATTTACATTTTTACCGAAGCCAATTAACCTCCAGACCTGTATGTCTTTGGAGCGTGGGGGGAAACCGGAGCTCCCGGAGAAAACCCACGCGGTCACAGGTAAAACGTACAGATCTCTGTACAGACAGCGCCCGTAGTCAGGATCGAACCTGGCGCTTGTAAGGCAGCAACTCTATCGCTGCGCCACTGTGCCTCCCTCTATCTCTAAACTAAAACTGAAGACTAAAGTGGGGCTGACGGGATGTTTTCAGATTTGATGTTTTATTAGTGGTGTTGTTTGAAAACTGAGACCACAGCCGGAAAATAAATAGTTAGCAACTGGGTACAGAGTTAATATATATTTCAATCCCGCTGTGATAAACCATTAGAATGCCCCGACTGAAAGTCCCTTGGATGCTTGGTAGTTGAGTATACTCCACAAAGATTCATGGATTTGAAGGGACATCGAGTTCGTGCAGTAATGTGACAGCGGGATTAAAGATTGCACGTGAATTCATTGAATCGTCAAGCACAGAGCAGGGCCTCAATAATCCCACTTCAGTGTCTTTTGCTCTTGTGTGGTTGCATGTAGAGTCATAGAGGCCATACAGTGTGTAAACAGGGCCCTCGGCCCAACTTGCCCACACTGGCCAACATGTCCCATCTACGCTAGTCCCACCTGGAGTCACAGAGTCATACAGCGAGGAAACAGCGTTGCTGCCTCACAACGCCAGAGACCCGGATTCAATCCTGACTACCGGTGATGTCTGTACGGAGTGTGTACGTTCTCCCTGTGACCGCGTGGGGGTTCTCCGGGTGTCATGGCGTCATACAGAGTGGAAAATAGCCCTTCGGCCCAACTTGTCCACACTGGCCAACGTGCCCCATCTGCGCTAGTCCCACCTGCGTGCATTTGGCCCATATCCCTCCAAACCTGCCCTATCCATGTACATGTCCAAATACCTTTTAAACATTGCGATAGTCCCTGCCTCAACTGCCTCGTCCGACAGCTCGTTCCGTACACCCACCACCCTTTGTGCGAAAAAATATTAGTTATCCCTCGTGTGTGTAGGGTAGTGTCGGTGTGCGGGGATCGCTGGGCGGTGCGGACTCGGTGGGCCGAAAGACGTATTTGCACGCTGTATCTCTAAACTAAAATTGATGCAATAAATCGGTTCATCTCATACACGAACGCGTATAATCAAGCAAAGCACAGTATAACAAGCAGTGCATACAGAATAGAGTAATGTTTATAGCATTGGAGCGTTACTGTTGCAAAGTCCAATATCCACAATTAGGTCGATTGGACGATCTGAACTACATCCTGGCTTATAGAAGGACCGTTCAGTTGTCGGATAACTGATTACTGATGAAGCTATAGACACGCTATATGGCGGCACGGTGGAGTTGCTGCCTTACAGCACCAGAGACCCGGGTTCGATCCTGATCCACGGGTGCTGTCTGCACGGCGTTTGAACGATCTCCCCGTGACTGCGTGGGTTTTCTCCCGGTTTTCTGGATTAATTGGCTTGGTATAAATGTAAATTGTCCCTAGTGTGTGTAGGATAGTACACCGGTGGGCCGCGCTGTATCTCTAAACTAAACTAAACGAACAAGGACCTGCAGATGCTGGTTTACTAAATAAAAATACCGGAAATGCTGGTGTAACTCGCGGGTAAGGAAGCATTTCTGGAAAACTGGTAGACTAGGTTTCGGTTCGGGACCCTTCTTCATCTGTTTCTGTGTTTGGTGGTAAGTGCTTTCTCGCTTTTGTCTCTTCTTCGCTGCGGGACCGGAGAAGAAGGAACGATGGCGGTGAAAAAGGTCATCGATTATGTTGGTTGTTAGGGAGTCTGGTCTTTATGAAAGACTGAGCTACATCTATGTTGAATGAGGGTCCTACTCAAAAAGTATATTTATGTATCCTCTTGAGATGCTGCCCGACCCTTGAATTACTTTGCGTCTTTTGTTTAGGTGAGCCAGCATCTGCTATTCCTTGTGTCTCTCCGGAATTGCTTGCGGTCAGAGCAGAGGTGTTCCCAAACAAAACGGTGATCCGTATCAACAGTTTAGTGTAGCAAAGTGTGGAGTCGTGCATTTGGTAGTGGGAATAAAGGCGTAGATTATATTATAAATGGGGAGAGAATACAGAAATCAGAGGTGCAAAGGAACTTGGGAGTGCTGGTGCAGTATTCCCAAAAAGTTAATCTGCAAATCGAATTGGTAGTGAAGAAAGCAAACGCAATTTATTTCGAGAGGAGTTGTACACAAAAACAGGGATATAATGCTGAGGCTCTATAGGTCGCTGGTCAGTACGCATTTTGAATATTGTGATCAATTTTGAGCACCATATCGGAGGAAGGTGTGCTGGCTCTGGAGAGGGTCCAGAGGAAGTTTACAAGAAAGATCCCAGGAATGAGCGGGTTAACATGAAACTTCATGAGCTTTTGACGGCACAGGGAATGTACTCGCTGGAGTTTAGAAGAATGCGGGGGGGGGGGGGACCTCATTGGAACGTGCAAAGTAGTGAAAGCCAGGATAGAGTGGATGTGGAGAGGATCTTTCCACTGGTGGGAGAGGCTAAGACCAGCGGTCACAGCCACAGAATTAAAGGATGTTCTTTTAGGAAGGAGATGAGAAGGAATTTCTTCAGTCAGAGGGTGGTGAATCTGCGGAATTCTTTGCCACAGAAGGCTGTGGAGGCCAAGTCAGTGGATATATTTAAGGCAGAGATAGATGGATTCTTGATTAGTACAGATGTCAGAGGTTATGGGGAGAAGGCAAGATAATGGGGTTAGGATGGAGATATAGATCAGCCATGATTGAAAGGCGGAGTAGGCTTGATGGACCGAATGGCCTAATTCTGCTCTTATCACATGATCTTATTATCCCTTCTCATGTGCACCCGTGGAATTTGGTAATAAATCGGATAAAGCGGAAAGTGTTGGAGTGACTCATCGATCTCTGGAGAGAAATATACAGCCGAGGTTTCTGGTGAGGATCCTTCTTTCAGACTTCGGTAAGACTTCTCTGGGAAGAAGCCGGAGTTGGAGAGAAGGCAACCGTGTGGATTGAAGCATTAAAGGACATAAAGTGCTGGAGTACCTCAGCAGGTCAAGCGGTATATCTGACGAACATGGATAGGTGTCGTTTGGGATCGAGACCCTTCCTCAGTCTGATTGGGGCGAGGGGGGAAGAAAGCTGGGCAGGGTGGAAGCAGGTAAAATGTAAATAGGTGTACATAGGCCAGCGGGGGAGGGGGAGCGGGAGTGATAGACAAATGGTTGGGACAAAGTCCAGAGGTAAGAGCAGAAGATGCGTGACAGGTCAGATTTGCAGATTGTGAAGCCAGAGGGAGATAATTAGTAGGAGTGGGGAGAAATAGATGGGAGTCCATGTGGCGCACAGGGCAGAGGACGGGGGTATGGACGGAGGTGGGGGTGGTAGGTGAGGGAGGGGGGATATTTGGAGGTTATCTAGAATTGGAGAATTCGATGTCCAATGTTGTTTAATCGAGGCACTGCCGGGGGTTTCTCAGCCTCCGAGCGCAGCGAGCGCACTCCACAAGGAGAGCCCGGGGGGCTTTCACCGCCTCCTTCAGCTGCTCCCTGAACTTCCTCTGGGTCGCGGCGTAGATGGCGGTGTTGGTGCAACAGCTCAACAGCTGCAACATGAAGCCGAGTTCGCGCACCGTCCACGGCGGCAACGTAGACACGGGCCCCAGATACCTCAGGCGGGCCCACACGTAATAAACCGTGAAGAGGGCCCACAAGCTGATGAAGTTGCCCGAAATAACCAGCAGCAGAACGAGGGACTTCCTGCGGTTGTCCATCTCCGGATCTCTGGGACTCTGCTCGCCGCTGCTGGATCCCCGGAGCCTCTTGCGGGCTCGGCTGGCCACCAAGACGTGTCTGATGGTCAATGCGTTCAGCAACAGGACCAGGACGAAGGGGAGCACTGGGGTGACGAGGTAATGGAGGAACTCAATCGTCGCCCAGACTGGGGAATAGAGAACATTCTTCCTCCCGTAACAGAACCACGGGTTGTTCAGAAGGTAATACCACCCCCTCAGCAGGAAGTACCAGAAGATGTTCTTTAAACAGCTCAGCACACTGACGGTTCCCAGCACCACGGCCGCCGTTCGCTCCGTGCAATACTTACTCCTCAGCTTGGCGCTGCATATGGCGACACACCGGTCGAAGGTGAAGGTGACGGTGAACCAGACGGAGCAGTCGGTAGCCGCGTAGAGTAGCACGGCGTGGACGTTGCAGGCGGGGAGCAACCGTATCAGCCGGAACTCTCTCGGGAAAGCGATAGGGATCTGTCTGAGTATCAGGTCGAGGATGACCACCAGGAGATCGGACGACGCCATGGACACCAGGTAGCGGGTCACGCCTTTGGAGAGGCCGCACTTTCCCCGCGACAGGATCGCGATGGTCACCAGGTTCACTGCGGGAAAGATGAATCAAAATGAGGCGAGACAGTCCAGATTCGGAACAAAGTTAACAGCGAGGATCAACCGAGTAATCAAGTCAAGTCAAGTCACTTTTATTTCTATAGCACATTTTAAAAACAACTTTCGTTGGCCAAAGTGCTTTACATTGGTGGAGGTACTAACGTTATACAACAGTGGTTCATAGATTAAGTACATACATACATACATACATACATACATACATACATACATACATACATACATACATACATACATACATACATACATACATACATACATACATATAGCCCTCACTCAGAGGACGTCAAAAAAGGCTTGAGTAAAGATGAGTTTTAAGTCTCGACTTAAAGGAGTCGATGGAGGGGGCAGTCCTGATAGGAAGAGGGATGCTGTTCCACAGTCTAGGAGCTGCAACCGCAAAGGCGCGGTCGCCCCTGAGCTTATGCCTAGACCGCGGGAAGTTTATGGTTAATGGTTCTTCCCAGCTGCCATCAAAAGACTGCCCGGTCCTCTCACCAACCTCTCGACCTCCACCTACGGTAAAAAAAAAAAATCTTACTTCCTTTGTACTTTCGGACTGAAGAAAGGTCCAGAATTCTCCCCGTGACCTGCGTGGGTTTTCTCCGGGTCCTCCGGTTTCCTCCCACACTCCAAAGACGAACAGGTTTCTGGGCTAATTGGCTCGGTAAAAATTGTAAAATTGTAAAACGTCCCCATAGTTTTTGTGTGCGGGCATCGCTGGTCGGCGCGGACTCTGTGGGCCGAAGGGCCTGTTTCCGCGCTGTATCTCTAAACTAGAATAAAGTGATTTGATGCAGCCGGTCGTAAAGCTGAATAATGTGTTAGTTTCTCGTGAACTTTATTAAGGAGAAACTGGTTTCAGTGAAAGGTTTACTCTGGATTTGGGGCCGAACTTTATGTGACAAATATCTTCGTTCACCAAACTGAGGGTGAGGCTGCCATTGATTTCAAAGGATGTAGAAACAAAGAGATATTATGATGTTTCTAAACAATTCTTTTAGGTTTACAGAACAGCGAAATAATCAATTGAGATAGATCGGAATCATCCTGACACAACCGCTGGAGTTTGGAAGAATGGAGGGGGGGGGGGGGCATTGAAACGTACTGAATAGTGATGTTTGGATGGCATTTGGATGGCATTTGGATGGCATTGAAACGTACTGGATGCAGAGAGGATGATTCTACTAGTTGGAGAGTTTAGGACTAGGGGTCATAGCCTCAGAATTAAAGGACGTTCCTTTAGGAACGAGATGAGGAGGAATTTATTTAATCAGAGGGTGATGAATCTGTGGAATTCTTTGCCACAGAAGGCTGTGGAGGCCAAGTCAATGGATATTTTTAAGGCGGAGATAGATAGATTCTTGATTAATGCTGGTGTCTGAGGTTGTGGGAAGAAGGCAGGAGAATGGGGTTAGGAGCGAGAGATAGATTGGCCATGATTGAATGGCGGAGTAGACTTTATGGGCCGAATGGCCTAATTTTACTCCTACAACATGACCCTATGATCCAGAGAGCAGTCCTGAACTATTATCTACCTAATTGGTGATCCTCGGACTATCCTTGATCGAACTTTGTTGGCTATACCTTGCACTAAACGTTATTCCCTTATCGAATGAATCTATACGCTGAAATTGGTTCGATTGTATTGATGTATAGTCTCTCCGCTGACTGGATAGCACGCAACAAAATATGTTTCACTGTACCCCGGACATGTTTATGATTGGTCTTACTGTATTTTAACGTTGTTTGTATCTATTTTAACTTATACTGTTCCATCAGGGACTGGATTGTTTTAGTGTTGTTATTATTATTATTATGTGTGAAATGTTTTAAACGTCATGTGTGATGCACCGGTATTCCCTGGGAAACGTCTTTTCGTTTTGCACTGCACAACTGTTGCTTGCAAGATGACAATAAAGGAATTGAATTGAATTGAATTGAATTGAATGACAACAAGCCAAACTGTACTTTATAAATTGAGGAAAACCATTTAAAAAACAAAATCAACGGTTCAATTGTTCTTTATTATCACATGTGCAGACGTACAGTGACATTATTTTTCTTTTTGCATTCAATTCAGTAAAGTATTCAGTAAAGTATTAGTGCAACGTGCATAGAATTAGCCCACTGAGAACGCACGCAAGTATCCCCAGGTTTTGGCGAATTTGCAAAGTCCAGACAGATGCGCATTGATACAAAGCAGTTACAGTCACGGAACCATACGGCTTCCAAGAACACCCTTTGGCCCATTTCGTCCACGCCATCCAAGATGCCCCATCTACGCTTTATTTATTTATTTATTTAATTCTTTATTTCGAACAGAATAAAAGAATAAAAAGCAAGTGTCAAACAGCATACAAAAAAACAAAACAAGAATATTTATAAAGTGTCATAAACAATATCTATAAATAAATGAAATCGTATGTGTTGGAAAAGGAGCAGGAAGAAGCCAAAGCTTATTAATTCCCACCCCTTATTCAACTGCTTATAATTATCTTATACAAATTTAGCAGCTATATGTACGCCATATGTACACCAGCAGCTATATGTACACCAAATTATTTACATTTATACACTAATCAAAAGCTAATCCCACTTGCCTGCGTTTGGCACGAAGCTGCTGGAGCGCAACTGTAGAAATCGCTCCAAGAAATATAATAGTCATAAAGTTATACAGCAGAGAAACAGGCTCTTGGTCCAACTATTCCATGCCGACCAAGATGTCCCCATCTTGACTCGTTTGCCCGCGTTTGACCCATACCCTTCTGAATCTTTCCTATCCAAAGAGAAGGACTACAGCAATGGTCCTTCCGCTGTTGAACATTCTTTTTTTTTGCATTCAGTTCAGTAAAGTATTGCCACACATACGCACCACCCCCATATTGGTATAGGGAGGTTTCACGGCAGTCGGGTCACGACCCATGACCCGTACTGTTGCTACGCTACGCCAAGTGGAGTACACGCGATGAACTGCAGGTAAGCACTTACCATTGTTTCCAGCGTAGCGGGCCCGTTAAAACCCGCCGAAATTGTCAATTTTTGCGCTGTAAGTAATAATGGAAATCGGGATAAGCGTGAGAGACATTTAGCCTACTTCAGAATTCCAAAAGTGAGGAGAAATGACGGTTTGAAAGAAGCGAGAGCTGAAGGAACAACAACAGCCAAAGTGCTTGACGAACATTGGCCATTTGCTCACTGCATTTCATCAACTAAGGCATTATTTGTGTTTTTTCTTGATTCCTTTGGCATCTAAAAAGTTTCAGAAGTGATAAATCTGGCTGTAACATTTTAAAATCGCCCATGGTTCTCAAGTGGGTTTTTACATACAAAAAGAAAACGCCTCTGAAGCAAATTTTACAGCCAGATTTATCACTTCTGAGACTTTTTCGATACCAAAGGAATCAAGAAAAACCACAAATAATGCCTTACTGTTGATGAAATGCAGTGAGCAAACGCGATAATTCCCAATATTATCAATTCCGATATCTGCACGGCCAATGTTCGCCAAGCACTTTAGCTGCTGTTGTCCCTTCAGCTGTCGCTTCTCTTTACCTTCATTTCGCTTCACTTTTGGAATTCTGAAGTTGGGTACATGTCTCTCACACTTACCCCGACTTCCACAATTTTTTACAGCGCAAAAATTCAAAATTTTGGCGGGTTTTAACAGGAAGGAAAGTACGCGTTTCTTGCATTAATAACATATACCGGAAGTTACGGATGTCCTCCAGATGGATTGAGCGGCTCCGTGCGTCAAGCCCTATGACCCAGTGACCTTACGTGCAACCCCCCTATCGTGTGCATAGAATTAGCCCACTGAGAGCGCACGGACTCACTGATATGATATGTTCTGTATTCGTGCCTACTATATTCCGTTGTGCTGATGCAAAGCAAGAATTTCATTGTCCTATCTGGGACACATGACAATAAACTCTCTTGACTTGACATTAAGAGGCAGAGAAGGGTGTCGACACCCTCAAAGAAGAGAAGATATATTGCCACAAGGGGTGTGGGGGGGCACAATAATGGCACCGTTGTTTTGTTTAAAGATTGGTGAGCCCGCTACCATTACATTACTGGATTTAGTTTAGTTTAGTTTAGATATACGGCGCGGAAACAGACCCTTTGGTCCACCGAATCCGCGCTGACCAGCGATCCCCGCGCACTAACACTATCCTACACACACTAGGGACAATATCCAATCTTACCTATACACCTATATATCTTTAGTGTGTGGGAGGAAACCGGGCCACCTGTAAAAAAACCTACGAGATCACGGGGAGAACGCACAAACTCCGTGCAGACAGCACCCGTACTCAGGATCGAACACCGGTCTCTGGCGCTGTAAAGCAGCAACTCTACCGTTGCGCCAGCGTGATGCACAAATGTATAGACACTCAGAAAATATGTCGAATGTTTGCCCTGTTTTGTTTCAATTTTTTTAAATTGCGAATGGTTTATTTTTCAAATACAATAACATGTATTATAAATATTGTTATTGTCTCTGCTTCATCTGTCAGCTCGTTCCATATAGCCAGCAACCTCACTGTGAAAATAGTTGTCGCTTGGGTTCCTATTAAATCGTATTTCCCTTCTTACCTTAAACCAACGCCCTCAGGTCCTTGATTTCCCCGACTTTGGGGAAAAAGACTCTGTCCATTCACCCTATATATCCCCCCTAATGATTTTACACACCTATTTAAGATCACCCTCTCAGCCTCTCGCGCTCCAAAGAATAAAGCTCTAGTCTGTCCAGCTCTGGCTCTATGTCCTGGCAACATCCTTGCAAATCTTCTCTGCACTCTTTGCAGTTTAACAACATCCTTCCTATATCAGGGTGACCAAAACTGAACACAGTACTCCAAGTGCGGCCACGCCAACGCATCCTACAACTGTAACAATTTTAAAGGGAGACGGTTAAATCGGATGTGTCAGTATTACAGCTGAGCAAAGGGGACTACTGAGGTACGAGGGAAGAGCTGGCAAAGGTTGACTGGAACGAGGCTTCAGTAGGAATGACGGTAGAGGAGCAATGGCAGGAATGTCTGCTGATAATTCGGAAGGCGCAGGGCCATTTCATTCCAAAGAGGAAGAAAGATTCCAGGGGGGAAATAAGACGACCATGGCTGACAAGGGAGGTCAAGGACAACATAAATGCAAAAGAGAAGGCAAATAACATTGCAAAGATTAGTGGGAAGCCAGAGGATTGAGATGCTTTAAAAGAACAATATAGGGTGACTAAAAGGACAATAGGGAGGGACAAGATGAAGGGCGAATAGTCAATAATACAAAAGAATCCGTGCACATTTTTAAGGCAGAGATAGACAATTTCTTGATTAGAACGGGTGTCAAGATTTATGGGTAGAAAGCAGGAAAATGGGATTAGGAGGCAGATGTCAGCCATGATTGAATGGCGGTGTAGACGCGATGGGCCGAATGGCCTATTCTACTATAACTTGTGAACTTGAACTTGTGAACATATCATTCCAACTTGTATACCTTTGCCTTTACTGACGAAGGCCACCGTGCCAAGTCTTCTTCTCCTCCCTGTCCACCCGTGATGCCAATTTCAGGAAATCATCTACTTCGGAGGTTCAACCAGCCCCGACTCGAGGTCCGATCGCCCGGCGCGGGGCAGCTGACAAAACCCCCAATGCGGGAGCGGATAGCCTCGACGCGGAGGGCCCGAAATGCCGCCGGCTACGCGAGTCAAGATCGTCCCGTCAACAGAGGGCTCGAGGCCCCCGACCGAGGAAGAACTAAGGGAAGGACTTGAACTTTATTTCGCCTTCCATCACAGTGAGGAATGTGTAGGAGTCACTGTGGGGGATGTTCATGTTAAAATGTGTTATTGAGTGATCTGTTGCTTTTAATTGTATGACTGACCAATGAAGTTCCTCATATGTTGCAAAACATTCTTGGCGAATAAAGTGTGATTCTGATTCTGATTCTGAATCAACCCACCGCGCGGAGAAAGTACAAACTCCGTACAGGCAGCACCTGTAGTTAGGATCGAGCCCGGGCCTCCGGCACTGGAAAGCAGCAACTATACCGCTGCCGCTCTATCGCTATCAATGTTCCTCCAGCTCCAGCACTTTGTGTAGTGCTGTGAAATAGCTATGTGGAAAATGTTGGCGAGCTTCGGAGCCATTTTTAGTTACAAGGAGAGCATTATAGTGGCGAGATAATGGCGCAGCTGGAAGAGCCGCTGCCTCACATCTCCAATAACCCGGTGCGTGGGTTTTCTCTGAGAACTTCGGTTTCCTCCTACATTCCAAAGACGTACAGGTTTGTATTTTCATTGGCTTGGTACAAATGTAAAACATGTCCCTTGTGTTAATGTGACGGCATTGCTGGTCAGTGCAAATTGAGTTTCATACCAGGAAGAACACAATTTATTTCACTGAACCCAGTTTCACCTTAATAAAGTTCATGAGAAACTTCCACATTATTCAGCTTTAAGACTGACTGCATCAAATCACTTTAGTTTATATTTTAGTTTAGAGATACAGCGCGGAAACCGGCCCTTCGGCCCACCTGGTCCGCGCCGACCAGCGATCCCCGCATATTAACACTATGCTGCACACACTAGGGACATTTTTTACATTAACCAAGCCAATTTACCTACGTCTTTTGAGTGTGGTAGAAAACCGAAGATCTCGGAGAAAACCCACGCAGGTCACGGGGAGAACCTACAAACGCCGGACAGACAGCACCCGTATTCGGGATCGAACCCGGGTCTCCGGCGCTGCGCCACCGTGCCGCCCTGCACACAATGATTATAAAAGTAATAGTTGGATAGCGAGCCTTACCGGGAACGGCGACAATCGCGAGCATAGGGTAGCAAATTGGTTGAATAGTCCGCAGTACACAGTAGATCCGATCGTCTAATGTCAGCCAGTCGTAATCTGCAAAAATGTAGTGAGCCGCCCAGAAAACATTCCGCTCCATTGCTGCGGTGACTGTCCCCAAGTTCGACCCCTATCTCTCAGTGGCCGTGGAGCCGCGGATCCCCGCCAGTACCGCACAAGCTGTATTCCCCGGCAGTGTTGCCGCGCAATGAATGGAACCCATTATTAATATCAGAGAGGATTCTCAAGTGACACAAGTCAGGCACCGTGGAGACTGAACGGTAATGACACTCGCTGAAGAAGCGATTAACCCTTCCATGTCCACAGATGTGCAACAACAATATGCTTCATCAGTCAGAGTATTGAGTATAGAAGTTGGGAGGTCATGTTGCAGTTGTATAAGACGTTGGTGAGACCGCATTTAGAGTATTGTGTTCAGTTCTGGGCACCACGTTATAGGAAAGATATTGGCAAGCTTGAAGGGATTCAACGAAGATTTACGAGGGTGTTGCCAGGACTAGAGGGTCTGAGCTGCAGGGAGAGGTTGAGTAGGCTGGGTTTATATTCCTTGGAGCGCAGGAGGATGAGGGGTGATCTTATACAAGTGTATAAAATCATGAGATAAATAGATCGGGCAGATTCACAGAGTCTCTTACCCAGAGTAATGGAATCGAGGACCAGAGGACATATGTTCAAGGTGAAGGGGAATCTGAGGAGTACCTTTTTCACTCAGAGGGTGGTGGGTGTATGGAACAAGCTGCCAGAGGAGGTAGCTCAGGCTGGGACTATCCCAACTTATAAGAAGCAGTTATGCAGGTACATGGATAGGACAAGTTTGGAGGGATATGGACCAAGCGTCGGCAGGTGGGACTAGTGTAGCTGGGACGTGTTGGCCGGTGTGGGCAAGTTTAACCGAAGGCCCTGTTTCCACACTGTATCACTCTATGACTCTAACAGGGAGAGATAACATTGAAATTGTGCTGTGAGGGGACACAGTGGCGCAGCGGTAGAATTGCTGCCTCACAGGGCCCGAGACGCGGGTTCGATCCTGACGACGGATGCTGTCTGTGATAATATGTCAGAATATGGGCACTTTAAAAATCAGTGCTGGGACCCAGCATTAAGAGGGAGTAAGTGCTGAAGACCAGTACCTTGCAGAGAAGTGGGGTTAGAGTTAATCCTTTGGGCTGGAGTTCCAGCTTGCGAAGGGTTCGAGTCCCT
>JAXLNO010004617.1:0-12500 GCA_038087875.1 Malacoraja senta | reverse complement strand
TTGATTGCCTCATGGATTTGTGAATTCTCCAACATTGTTTTCTAGATGTCTCCGTGCACAACTGCAAAATTTGAGTTTTTGATGTGGATCCACACTAGTTCAATATGTGGATGATTTCCTGTGGTCTGGTCACTAATGCCAAAATGGTTACATCCCATCTAGATTTATTTGTAGCCAGCCAAGATGAACAAAGATACTGCTCAGTTATTGGATCATCTATCAACATTAGGATATGTAGTTTCACAATCGAACGTGTTGATGGCCCAACAAAGGGTGAAATTTCTTGGAGTAATACTAAAGAGGTTCTTCTGCAGTTGTATAGGGCTCTGGTGAGACCACATCTGGAGTATTGTGTACAGTTTTGGTCTCCTAATTTGAGGAAGGACATCCTTGCGATTGAGGCAGTGCAGCGTAGGTTCACGAGATTGATCCCTGGGATGGCGGGACTGTCATATGAGGAAAGATTGAAAAGACTAGGCTTCTATTCACTGGAGTTTAGAAGGATGAGGGGGAATCTTATAGAAACACATAAAATTATAAAAGGACTGGACAAGCTAGATGCAGGAAAAATGTTCCCAATGTTGGGCGAGTCCAGAACCAGGGGCCACAGTCTTAGAATAAAGGGGAGGTCATTTAAGACTGAGGTGAGAGAATACTTTTTCACCCAGAGAGTTGTGAATTTATGGAATTCCCTGCCACAAAGGGCAGTGGAGGCCAAATCACTGGATATATTTAAGAGAGAGTTAGATAGAGCTCTAGGGGCTAGTGGAGTCAAGGGATATGGGGAGAAGGCAGGCATGGGTTATTGATGGGGGACGATCAGCCATGATCACAATGAATGGCGGTGCTGGCTCGAAGGGCCAAATGGCCTCCTCCTGCACCTATTTTCTATGTTTCTATGTTTCATGGAGACAAACATCGACCAGTACCTTGATCCTGCAGCACAGGGACATCCCACTAGGATTTCTGCATATGCCATCATAGATCAAAATGGATACAGGTGCTGTTGAGTGCCCTTCTCTGCCCAACAAGCGAAACTGTTTGCTTTGATAAGAGCTTGTGTCATCGGAGAGGACTTAAGAGTAAATGTTTACACTGACTAGATATGCCTTTGAAGTGGTCCATGATTTTGGCCAATTATGGAGGAATCGAGGATTCCTAACCTCAGTGGGAACACTGATATCTCAGCAGCAATTAGTGTCCGATCTGCTGCAAGCTTTAATGTTGCCAAAACAGATTTTGGTGATGAAATGCAGTGCTCATACCATGGGTCAAACCCCATTAGATATAGGGAATCGACGTGCTGACCAAGAAGCTAAGGGAATGTCCCGGTGGCTGTACCTAAAATGATGAGGTAGGCTAAATGTTTAAGGAACGACAGGTCTACCTTGGAAAAGCCAATGCCAACTATCCAAGACATCATTAGATTACAGGAGGATGCTCCTGAAGTGGATATTATTGGTTGTAAAATTGTATGACTTGTATGACTGATGAACTAGCTATGTGGGTTATTGACTGTGTACAATTTGGAACTCATTGTGGTCCCTCAGCAAACCCTCCAGATGGACTACATTGAGTTGGAATGATGTCAAGGATATAAGTACGTGCTAGTAATTGTAGATGTATTTAGTAAGTGGATTGAAGCCTACCCAACACTTGACAACAAAGCCTCTACTGTTGTCAAGATGCTTATGCGAGAGATCATCCCTAGGTATTCTAATTCGGCTAAGTTCTGATAATGGTCCTCATTTTATAGGACAAGTGAATAAAGAATGTTGTACTCAATTGGGAAATCATCAACAGCTGCACTGTGCCTATCGACCACAGGCTGCTGGACTTGTTGAACGAGCTAATCAAACATTAAAAACTAAGCTTGCTAAATTCAAAGCCGAAACAGGGGTTAACTTTCAAGAGAGAGCTAGATAGGGCTCTTAAAGATAGCGGAGTCAGGGAATATGGGGATAAGGCAGGAACGGGATACTGATTGTAGATGATCAGCCATGATCACATTGAATGGCGGTGCTGGCTCGAAGGGCCAAATGGCCTACTTCTGCACCTATTGTCTATTGTCTATAACCCGACACGGTCACAGGGGGAACATACAAACTCCGTACAGATGTGAATGCCCGGATCTAATCTTACCCCTAGTCTGGTTCAGTAAAAGAAACTGAGTCGAACATTGAAGTCCAATCCCTTCTTTATTTGTACACACTGCTGGGACAATCTCAGATCTACTCACGCGATCAAACAGTAGCCTCGTGCAAACAGAACAGAAGGAAGACAACCGACACACCCAAATTAATTACATACACTTTTATATCCCTAAACGAAGGCGGGTGCACTAAGTACGATGGGGGAGACCATCTCTACATGCTAATCACTTCTTACAGATAAGAAAACACATTAAGAAGCACTTACTCTGTTAAATTACAAACTATGTATACAAAAACCTTTTAGCACCTTGATAGAGATAATCCTCTATCCAATTACAGGCTTAGGTTCAGCATCTGTTCAACAGAACCTAGACTTAATGGGAGTAAGTGGGTCATGAGTGCAGAATCTTTCTGGGGCTTCTGCAAAGAGTCAGACTTTGTGGCAACAGCAAAGAACCTGCCTCCATCGCCATCTGAGGCAGAGAATTCCACAGACTCACAACTCTCTGTGTGAAAAAGTGTTTCCTCGTCTCTGTTCTAAATGGCTTACCCCTTATTCTTAAACTGTGGCCCCTGGTTCTGGACTCCCCCAACATCGGGAACAAGTTTCCTGCCTCTAGCGTATCCAAACCCTTAATAATCTTATATGTTTCATTAAGATCCCCTCTCATCCTTCTAAACTCCAGAGTGTACAAGCCCAGTCGCTCCATTCTCTCAGCATATGACAGTCCCGCCATCCCGGGAATTAACCTTGTGAACCTACGCTGCACTCCCTCAATAGCAACAATAGCAAGAAACACCCGGATTTCTCCAGGTGTTCCGGTTTTCCTCCCACACTCCAAAAGTTTGTAAGATAATCGGCTTCGGTAAAATTGTAAATTGTCCCTAGTGTGTGTAGGATAGTGCTCGTGTACGGGGTGATCGCTGGTGGGCATGGACTCGGTGGGCCGAAGGGCCTGTTCCCGCGCTGTATCTCTAAACCAAAGTCCAATATCTAAACCAGACTGACATCACAACTGAAGAACTAAGGCAATTAGGCACAGTAGCGCAGCGGTAGAGTCATTGCCTCACGATGCCAGAGACACGGGTTCAATCCTGACCTCGGGTGCTGTCTGTATGTGTGGAGTTTGAACCTTCTCTCTGTGACCTCGTGGGTTTCCTCCGGGTGCTCTGTGTTCTTTCCAGATCCCCAAGACATGCGAGTTTGTAGATGAGATTCGTTTAGTTCAGAGATACAGCATGGAAACCATCGATCACCCACAACCCCACTTTCTCTGTTACCCTGCTTCCTCATCCACTCCCCACACACTAGGAACAATTTTACAGAGGTCAGTTAACCTAAAAACCTGCAGGCATTTGGGATGTGGCAGGCAACTGGAGCGCAACTGGAAATCAATTCGATCAATTGATTAATAGGAGTCAAAGAGCTGTACAACACAGAAATTTTAGGAAGGACATTCTTGCTTTTGAGGGAGTGCAGCGTAGGTTCACAAGTTTAATTCCCGGGATGGCGGGACTGTCATATGTTGATAGAATGGAGCGCCTGGGCTTGTATACTCTGGAATTTAGAAGGATGAGAGGGCATCTTATTGAGACATATAAGATCTTGTCTTCTTGCGTGCACAGCCTAAAGTTGTAGGACAACTTGTTCTATTTGATCTTATTTGATTGTGCACGCCAGGTTGATTGCATTCGTCGAAACAGGGCGGACCACGTGAAGGTTGCAACCTCCCACCCCAACATATAAGATTATTAATGGTTTGGAAACGCCAGAGGCAGGAAACATGTTCCCGATGTTGGGGGAGTCCAGAACCAGGCGCCACAGTTTAAGAATAAGGGGTAAGCCATTTAGAACGGAGACGAGGAAATTGTCGCTAGTAGGACAGTGTTAGTGTCTGTTTCCGCGCTGTATCTGTAAACTAAACACTCCTCCCTTTTCCCTCCCCCCCCCCCCGCATCCATTTCTCCCACTATGTTCCCCCATTCCAGTCACCCTGCTGCCCCATTCACTCACCTCCTGGCGGGGCATGGTGGCGCAGCGGTAGAATTGCTGCCTTACAGCGCCAATGACCTGGGTTCGATCCTGACTACGGGTGCTGTCTGTACAGAGTTTGTATGTTCTCCCCGTGACCGGTGGGTTTTCTCCGGGTGCCCAGGTTTCATCCCACAATCGAAACCTGGGACATACAAGTTGGTAGGTTGATTGCCTTCGATAAAAATAAATAAATTGTCCCTAGTGTGTGTAGGTTAGTGCTAGTGTGTGGGGTGATTGCTGGTCGGCGCAGGCTCGGTGGCCCAAAGGACCTGTTTCCATGCAGCACCTCCAAAGTCAAGTTCTCCCATCCCCAGTCCCATATTACCCTTTATCCTCCCTCTTTTCATTCTCCATCATCCCCTTCCACTCATATCCCTCCTTCCAGCTTTACATTTCATTCCTCCTTTTCTCTCCGTATCTGACACCCTCCTGCCTGTCACAACCCCGCTCGCCCGTATCCACCCATCATTTTCCAGGCTTTTCCCACCCCCACCTCTCTTTTCCTCCCTGCCCCATCAGTCTGAAGAATGGTGTAGGAAGGAATGCTGATTTTCAGCGAAGATGGACACGACATGCCGGAGTAACTCTGCGGGTCAGGCAGCATCTCCGCAGAGGAGTCTTGATCCGAAACGTCACCCATTCCTTCTTTGCAGAGATGCTGCCTGTCCCGCTGAGTTACTGCAGCGTTTTGTGTCAATCTTCAGCCTGAAGAAGGATCCTGGTTTGAAACACTTTTCAAACCAGCAAGTTGTGTTTTGCTCAACATTCCACTAAGAACTGCACTGTCTTGCTTGCCAGCTCTTGTGTCGTCCCTCCCCCACCTCTCTACTTTGACTACTTTACTTTAGAGATACAGTGTAGAAACAGACCCTTCAGCCCACAGAATGCAAGCCACTCAGTTGGAGAGGTACAAACTGGAAAGGGTATAGAGAAGATTTACAAGAATATTGCCAGGACTCGAGACAGTTACGACTTGGACCTCAAGATCCCTCTGTACAACAATGCTGTTAAGGGTCATGCCACTGGTTGTGTATTTTTGTCTAACATTTAACTTGCCAAAGTGCAACACCTCACATTTACTCGGATGAAACTCCATCAGCCATTTCTCATACTTGGACAGCCTGCAAACCCAGCTATCTTGGCATCACTTCCAAATTTACTGACCAACCTATCTACGTTTACATCCAAGTCATTGAGTCATGGAGTTATCGAGCGATACAGCATGGAAACAGGCCCTTCGGCCCAACTTGCCCACAACGGCCAACATGTCCCAGCTACACTAGTCCCACTTGCCTGCGTTTGGTCCATATCCCTCCAAACGTGTCCTATCCATGTACCTGAACACTATTGCCATTGTTTGGCCACTTGCACCTTGTCAGCCTACATGGCAGAAAACCCAGCTTTGAAGCCAGAGAGGGACTGGGAGAAGAAGAGAGAGGAAGGAGGAAGGAGGAACTAGGAAGAAGGAAGGAATAAGAGTGGAGCAGGAGAGGGAAGGGTGAGGGAAGGGAGAAGGGAGGGGTGGGAGGGAAGGGTGGGAGGTGGGAAGAGTGAGGGGAGGGGGAGGGTGGATGGAAGGAGTGGAGGAGAGGAGAGGGGGAACGGAGGGGAGGAAGGGAAGGGAGGAGGGAGGGGAGGAGGGGAGGGTGGATGGGAAGGGAGGAGGGGAGGGAGGTGGGAAAAGAGGGGGGGATGAAAGGAGATGAAGTGGGCTGCCAAAGTCTGAAGAAGGGTCCCAGCCTGAAATGTAGCCCATCCATTTTCCTCCAGAAATGCTGCCTGACCCGTTGAGTTACTACAGCACTTTGTGTCTAACAGCCTCCCTTGTAGTCGTGTGCCCCTGTCACAGAAGGCTGCGCCATTGGAACAGACCCGAGACCACCAGCGTGACTGGAGTGCTGGGAAAAGATGCCCTAGGCAGCTTGCACCTCCAACTGAGGCTACGTCTGAATGGCCGGGGCAAGCCTGAGACGCCTGTGCCTCTCCCTTCCTCAGTTAACAAGGGACTGTGCCCACGCAATCACAAAAAGTAGTAAACAATGCCCAGTCCATCATCGGTTCTGACCTCCCTTCCATCGAGGGGATCTATCGCAGTCGCTGCCTGAAAAGGGCTGGCAGTATCATCAAGGACTCACACCATCCTAGCCACACACTCATCTCCCTACTACCTTCAGGTAGAAGGTACAGGAGCCTGAAGACTGCAATGACCAGGTTCAGGAATAGCTACTTCCCCACAGCCATCAGGCTATTAAACCTGGCTCGGACAAAACTCTGAACTTTAATAGCCCATTAACTGTTATTTTCACTTGATCAGTTTATTTATTCATGTGCGTATATATTTATGGAATGGTATATGGACACACTGATCTGTTTTGTAGTCAATACCTACTATGTTCTGTTGTGCTGAAGCAAAGCAAGAATTTCATTGTCCTATCAGGGACACATGACAATAAACTCACTTGAACTTGAGGCAAAGGCTGGCCGCCAGGATAATCCAACGACCACCAGCATCGCCTTCCCAAGCTCAAAAGGTTGTAATACCGAGGCTCCATGAGGCGCTGGTAAGGCCGCCTTTGAAATATTGTGAGCAATTTTGGGCACCATATCTGAGGAAGGATGTGCTGGCTCTGGAGAGGGTCTAGAGGAGGTTTACAAGAACGATCCCAGCAATGAGTGGGTTAACCTATGAGCTTTTGTCAGCACTGGGCCTGTACTCGCTGGAGTTTAGAAAAATAAGGGGGGGGGGTCTAATTGAATTGTACAGTATAGTGAAAGGCTTGGATAAAGTGGATGTGGGGAGGATGTTTCCACTGGTGGGAGAGTCCAGGACCAGAGGTCATAGCCTCAGAATTAAATGACTTTCTTTTAGGAAGGAGATGAGGTGAAATTTATTTATTCAGAGGGTGGTGAATCTGTGGAATTCTTTGCCACAGAAGGCTGTGGGTGCCAAGTCAGTGGATATTTTTATGGTAGAGATAGATAGAATCTTAATTAGTATGGGTGTCAGAGGTTATGGGGAGAAGGCAGGAGAATGGGGTTAGGAGAGATAGATCAGCCGTGATTGAATGGCGGAGTAGACTTGATGGGCCGAATGGCCTAATTCTACTCCTATCCCATATGACCATATGACCAAAGCTGAGCTGTGACCAAAGAAGAAACCTGTGCCGTCAGCGCCCCCTCTTGAGGCATGGGTGAACTGCAGGAAGAAGCCCAATATCACCAAGCCTCCTCCTTCGAAGACCAGGACTAACCTGCTGGGACAACCCGAGATTGGCAACATCATTCCTCATGAACACCCTGATGATGAGGGACATTGGCCCCATGTGGTCATGGTCTTTCTTCCAACGGTAAATAAAATAATCCACGTAAGCCCACCCTATGTAAGTGTCGGTGTGGTCAATACCAAACTTGGCATTGTTTCCCTGATGCCACATATCCTACACCTTCTATTCTCAGACCACCTTTGCATATTAGTATTCTCCATACTGATCTCACTATGTCCTCGTTGATGAAAACAGTTTTTTTTTTGTTTTTTTAATTTTAATTTTTTTGTTTTTGTTTTTGTATTTTTTTTTTTTCTTCCTTTTTTCCTTCTTCTCCCCACCCCTTATCAGTCTGAAGAAGGGTTTCGGCCCGAAACGTTACCTATTTCCTTCGCTCCATAGATGCTGCTGCACCCCGCTGAGTTTCTCCAGCATTTTTGTGTACCTTGTAAAATACTTGTATGTGTCAAAAATGCTGAACAAACTCAGCGGGTGAGGCAGCATCTATGGAACGAAGGAATAGGTGACATTTCGGGTCTAGACCCTTCAGTATGAAGAAGGGTCGCGACCGGAAACGTCACCTATTCCTTCGTTCCATAGATGCTGCCTAACCCGCTGAGTTTCTCCAACATTTTTGTGTACCTTTGATTTTTCCAGCATCTGCGGTTCTTTCTTAAACAAAATACTTGCCTACATCACCAAATTTTGAACACAAATTCCCCTTCTTTATACTTGAGTGGTCCCACTTTCTCCATGGTTACCCACTTGTTTTTAAGATACGTTTTGCTTCGAGATACAGGGCGGAAACAGGCCGCACCCAGGCCGCACCCGGGCCACACTGACCAGCGATCCCCGCACATTAATACTATCCAACACACACACGAGGGTCAATTTTACATTGATACCAAGCCAATTCCACTGTTGGCGCCATCAGCGATGGCAGCCTCGCCAACAGTCTGTCTGCCTTTTCGTCTTTTTTGTTATTTTTCTTGTGTTTTATAAAGTATGGGTTAATGTTCTCTGGTTAATTTTAAGTAAGGGTTGGGGGAAACTTTTTTCAATCTCTGACCTTGCAGGAGATGCGATTGTTTCCGGATCATATCTCCGGTCGCTCTGCGGCCTAACATCATGGAGCTGGCGGCCTTGCTCCAGACTGACTTTGTGCCCCACCGCGGGGCCGTGGACTTACCACCGGAGCCTGCGATCCTTTGCCTGGGATCGAGCTGAGATCCCCCGGATGCGGGAGCTTGATCGCCCCAACAATGGCCGCGGGAGAACCTTCTCCAGCATTTTTGTCTCCATTCGATTGTTCCAGCATCTGCAGTTCCTTCTTTAACATTATGATTATGATGATTATGATTAACCTACAAACCTCCATGTATTTGGAGTGTGGGAGGAAACCGAAGATCTTGGAGAAAACCCACGCAGGTCACGGGGAGAACGTACAAAGATCGTAGTCAGGATCGAACCCGGATCTCTGGCATTCTTGCCTCTTTTGGACCATCTAATTGCCCGTTTGTGTTCTTTCCTCTTTTATTTACGTCTGATTCCAACCTGTTAAACATTGTGTGCACTTCCTTTCTCTTTTTGACCAAAGTTACAACCAAGGTTCCCTTACTTTCCCATCCTTATCCCTCCTCCTTACTAGAACAGCCTGGGTCTGTTCAGCGAACATCTGGCCTTTAAACAACTACCACCTGTCAGATGTGGACATACCCAATAACAATAGTTCCCGGTGCACCTTCCAAGCTCCTGCCTACTAGCATTGTAGTTTGCCTTACTCCAATTAGCATCTTCCCACAAGGCCCAGCCGACACCAAACGTAGACTGGGTGATCGTTTTGCTGAACACCTTCGCTCAGTCCGTCTGACCTACCTGATCTCCCGGTTGCTAAACACTTTAATTCCCCTTCCCATTCCCACACTGACCTTTCTGTCCTGGGTCTCCTCCATTGTCAGAGTGAGTAAATTGGAGGAACAGCACCTCATATTGCATTTGGGCAGCTTACAACCCAGGGGTATGATTTTTGATTCCTCTAACTTTGTAACCGCTGCACTCCCTCTCTCTCCATCCCTCCCCCACCCAAGTCATACCAGTTTTTCATTCTCACCAAGCAAACAGCTTTACCGTTTCCTTTATCGTTACTTTTCTGCATATATTTTATTAATTTGTTCTATATCTATCTACGTCATCATCTACATATATCTCTCATTTACCTATCTTGTGACTCAGTCTGGAGAAGGGTCTCGACCTGAAACGTCACCCATTCCTTCTCTCCAGAGATGCTGCCTGTCCCGCTGAGTCACTCCACGATAATGTGTCTATCTTCAGTTTAAACCAGCATCTGCATTTCCTTCCTACACATTAAACATATAGAGGTGTTATCACTATTCCCAAAATGTTCTTCCACTGAAACACCGGTCCATTGTCAACACAAGGTCCATTATCTTTCCTTCTTTTTATTATTTTTGTCTCGTTTTTATGTAGTTTTTATGTCGTTTTTTTGTTTTTTGTCGGGGTATGTGTGTGGGGGGGTGGGGATGGGGATGGGGGGGTGGGGATGGGGATGGGGGGGGGGACTTTAAAAATCTTTCCCCTGCACGGGAGACCCGACCTTTTCTTTGTCGGGTCTCCATTGTCGTTGGGGCTGGGCAACGTGGAACGGCCTCCAGCAGGAACGACCTGGGGCTCCAGTTGCGGAGCTGCGGACTTCTCACTGTCGCGGGGCTGGCCGAGTCCGGAGCGGGTGGAGCTGTGGTGTAGACAATCGCTGCTGCTACCCGACCCCCGGAGATTCGGAGGCTACAACCGCGGGTCTGGCGGACGGCAACACCGGAAGCCCGCGGGTCCCCTGGTGGGAGACCGCTTTTCGGGGCTTCCGCAGCGGCGACTTCTCCCGCCTGAGTTGCGGGGTTGAAGAGCACCTGGAGCGGGGCTATACATCGTCACCCCGCGCGGCTTGGAGCGGCCGCGGTGCTTGGCGAGCGCGCGCCGGGGCTCTAACACCAAGACCCGGTGCGCGACCTTGCATTAACCGGCGTGGCTTTAATGGCCGCGGGATAATCACCATCGCCCGCCGAGGGCTTTGACTTTGACTCTGACATCGGGGGGGGCGAGTGCAGTGGAGAGATACGTTTTTTTTGCCTTCCATCACAGCGCTGTGATGGATGTATGTGTAAATTGTGTTGTGTCTCGGGTCTTCTTCGTTTTGTAATGTATGGCTGCAGAAACGACATTTCGTTTGGACCTCAACGGGGTCCAAATGACAAATTTGTCCAAAAGACAAAATAAATTGTATAATTGTATAATTCTTGGTTTGTCTATCCACATATTGTTTCAAGAAAGCTTTTTGGAAACACCACACAAATTCTGCCCTGTCTACGTCATTGGTTCTGAACAAGTCCCAGTCAATATTGGGAAAGTTAAAATCACCTACTAAGGTACTTTATCTATTACATGTTGCTTTACACATCTTTCGGTAATCTGTCTACATATCTTTAGACTGTACAGATACAGCATGGAAACAGGCCCTTCGGCCCACTGATTCCGTGCCGACCAGTGATCACCCCATGCACTAGCACTATCCTACACACACTTGGGACAGTTTACAACGTTTTACTTAAAGCCAATTAACCTAAATACCCGCACATCTTCTGGAATGGTATCAATTGCCGAAGTCAGATGCTTTATTTGTTAGACCACACAGTCCCATTCAGTTGGGCCATCTCCGACATCTCCCTACCGTTTCTAGATCTCACCATCTCCATCACAGGAGCAGACTATTGACCGACATTTACTACAAACCCACTGACTCCCACAGCTATCCAGACTACCCTTCTTCCTATCCTGCTTCCTGTAAAGACTCAATCCCTTACTCCCAATTCCACCATCTACGCCGCATCTGCTCCCAGGATGAGGTTTTTCACACCAGGTCATCGGAGATGTCCTCATTCTTTAGGAAACGGAGGTTCCCCTCTACCATTATAGATGAGGCTCTCACTAGGGTCTCCTCGATATCCCGCAGCTCCGCTCTTGCAACCCCTCCCCCCATTCGGAACAGGGACATAGTCCCCCCTTGTCCTCACCTTCCACCACATACAACATATAATCCTCCAACATTTTTGCCACCTCCAATGGGATCCCACTACTGGCCACATTTTCCCATCACCACCCCTTTCTGCTTTCGGAGACCGTTCCCACCACAACTCCCATGTCAACTCATCCCTTCCCACCCAAACCACACCCTCCCCAGGTACTTTCCCCCTGCAACCGCAGGAGATGCAACACCTGTCCCTGTACCACCCCCCTCGACTGCATCCAAGGACCCCGACGGTCTTTTCAGGTGAGGCAGAGGTTCACTTGTACCTCTGCCAACCTCATCGACTGTATCCGCTGTTCCAGGTGTCAACACCTGTACATCGGCGAGACTAAGTGTAGGCTCGCCGATCGTTCTGCTGAACACCTCCCCTCAGTCCGCCTTAACCTGCCTGTTCTAGTAATGCAACTGCCATGACAGTCTCCCTGACTAGTAATGCAACTCCTCTACCACTTTTGCCTCCATCTCCAACATGTCTGAAACCCTCAGAACCCCAGGACACTGAGCTGCCAGTCCTGTCCCTCTCGCAACCATGTTTCCAAAATGGCCTTAACATCATAGACGTAAACATCAATCCGGGCCCTAATTGCATCTGTTTTCTCCGCAATACTCCTTGCATTGAAATAAACATGCTACAGCCCATCAGCGTCACCATATTCATAAGTTCATAAGTTATAGAAGCAGAATTAGGCCATTCGGCCCATCAAGTCTACTCCACCATTCAATCATGGCCGATCTATCGTTCCCTCTCAACCCCATTCTCCTGCCTTCTTCCCATAAACCCTGGCACCCATAACAATCAAGAATCTGTCAATCTGTGCCTTAAAAATACTGAATGACTTGGCCTCCACCGCCATCTGTGGCAATGTATTCCACAGATTCACCAACCTCTGACAAAAGAAATTCCTCCTCATCTTCTTTCTAAAGCTACGTCCTTTTATTCTGAGGCTTGG
>JAXLNO010004616.1:0-87500 GCA_038087875.1 Malacoraja senta | reverse complement strand
CACAATAACATTTAAAGAACAATAAGATAGATACATGGACAGTAAAGGTTTGGCTTAGTTTATTCCTTTGGTTTAGAGATGCAGCGCGGAAACAGGCCCTTCGGTCCACACACTATCCTGCACACACGAGGGGTTCGTTTTATTTTTACATCTACACCAAGCCAATTAACCTACAAACCTGCACGTCCATGCAATGTGGGAGGAGACCGAAGATCCCGGCGAAAACCCACGCAGGACAGTACGCAGAACGTACAAACTCTGTACATGCAGCACCCGTAGTCAGGATCGAACCTGGGTTCTCTGGCGCTGCAAGCCAGCAACTCTACCACTGCGTCACCGTGACGCCCATAATGGTGCAGACAGATGGAGGGCAAGTGAGACCAGCTTAGTTGAGGCGTCTTGATCCATGTGGAAGGGTTGGGCTGAAGGGCCTGCTTACGTCCTCTGTGACTCTGTGACTCTGTGTCTCTGTGTCTCTGTGTCTCTGTGTCTGTGTCTCTGTGTCTCTGTGTCTCTGTGTCTCTGTGTCTCTGTGTCTCTGTGTCTCTGTGTCTCTGTGACTGTGTCTCTGTGTCTCTGTGTCTCTGTGTCTCTGTGTCCCTGTCTCTGTGACTGTGTCTCTGTGTCTCTGTGTCTCTGTGTCTCTGTGTCTCTGTGTCTCTGTGTCTCTGTGTCTCTGTGTCTCTGTGTCTGTGTCTCTGTGTCTGTGTCTCTGTGTCTGTGTCTCTGTGTCTGTGTCTCTGTGACTCTGTGTCTCTGTGTCTCTGTGTCTCTGTGTCTGTGTCTCTGTGACTCTGTGTCTCTGTGTCTCTGTGTTTCTGTGTCTGTGTCTCTGTGTCTCTGTGTCTGTGTCTCTGTGTCTCTGTGTCTCTGTGTCCCTGTGTCTCCGTGTCTCCGTGACTCTGTGTCTCTGTGTCTCTGTGTCCCTGTGTCTCTGTGACTGTGACTCTGTGACCGTGTCTCTGTGTCCCTGTGTCTCCGTGTCTCCGTGACTCTGTGTCTCTGTGTCTCTGTGTCCCTGTGTCTCCGTGTCTCCGTGACTCTGTGTCTCTGTGTCTCTGTGTCTCTGTGTCTCTGTGTCTCTGTGTCCCTGTGTCTCCGTGTCTCCGTGTCTCTGTGTCTCTGTGACTCTGTGTCTGTGACTGTGTCTCTGTGTCTCTGTGTCTCTGTGTCTCTGTGTCTCTGTGACTCTGTGTCTGTGACTGTGTCTCAGTGACTCTGTGTCTCTGTGTCTGTGACTGTGTCTCTGTGTCTCTGTGTCTCTGTGTCCCTGTGTCCCTGTGTCTCTGTGACTGTGTCCCTGTGTCTCTGTGTCCCCGTGTCTCTGTGTCCCTGTGTCTCTGTGTCTGTGGACTGTGTCTCTGTGTCTGTGACTCTGTGTCCCTTTGTCTCTGTGTCTCTGTGTCTCTGTGTCTCTGTGTCTCTGTGACTGTGTCCCTATGTCTCTGTGTCCCTGTGTCCCTGTGTCTCTGTGTCCCTGTGTCTCCGTGTCTCTGTGACTGTGTCTCTGTGTCTGTGACTCTGTGTCCCTTTGTCTCTGTGTCTCTGTGTCTCTGTGTCTCTGTGTCCCTGTGCCTGTGTCTCTGTGTCTCTGTGACTCTGTGACTCCGCCAAGCAACCTGTGGACATACTGTTCACAAGCCCGTGTTAGACTCTTGAAAGAGATCAAGTTAAACCATGAACCGGAGTCCTCTATTATTCAGGGTTAAATAAGACGATAGAGAAATTCACAAGCGTTCTTTTGTTTTACAACGGAAAACATTTAATAGTTTATAAACAGGACCTATCCTGGACAGTAGTCCAATATGATAAATGTCTCCATTTCATGAGGCCACTCATCTCATTATCTGGTCAGCCACACTGGAGATATATATCAAATCTCAGTGTTGGTCATGAAATATTGTTCATTAATCATCACATGTGTTTTATTAGTACACATTCTTCTGTAACCTTAAGATATAAGTAGCCAGATTAGAGTGGAGCGATAATTTATTTTACTGATTCAAAACAAATCAGAACTCAGAAAAACAAGGGTAAGAGAATCTGGCGTATAAATTACTAGTTGGTCCACTTAATCACAGATGCTTCAGCTCCTTATTACAGCTATCTGTGCCACGAGTCAGCGACTAATATAAATGGTCTACAGCACGGTGACCGAGTGATGAAAGTGACAGTCACTTTTAGTTAGCTTTCGCAGAATTCACCATTTCATCGATCTTGTACCGACCTTGTGCCGTTGGACGCCAAGTCTATTGGCAGCTATTAAACTGGGGGCGGCACGATGGCGCAGCGGTAGGGTTGCTGCCTCAAGGCACCAGAGACCCGGGTTCGACACTGCCTGCGGGTGGTGTCTGTACAGAGTTTGTATGTACGTTCTCCCCGTGACCTGCGTGGGTTTTCTACGGGGGCCTCCGGTTTCCTCCCACACTCCAATCACGTACAGGTTTGTAGGTCAATTAGCTTCGGTAATTGGCATCGGATAGCCACCAATTGGTCACAGGAGTGGTAGGCAACCTCATCCCCATTACACAGCTACATCTCTTCACCAGATAAAAGCTGTCCAGGGTCTGAGCTCCCCAGAGGAGCGTGGGTGAAGCTCAACAGCTGGAGTTAGTACTGGAGTTGGGCGTTTCAACGCCAGCGTGTGGAGATGGGGGCTCTCTCCGCCAGAGCCCAGCCTGTGAATGCGGAGCAGAACAACAAACAGCCAACCATGTCATCTCTGGGTGCCCCCTCTACCACCCACCAAATGGAGCTCAGTCAGGGCCTGGCAGACATTGACCCAGAGACAACAACCTGGCTGCTCAACACACGGCTTGAGATCTAACTATTCCTTTGGTTTATGTTTCATTCACAAGAAGAAGAAGAGGCTTTGGTACAACTATAAATTGTCCCTGGTGTACAAGATAGGGCTAGTGTATGGGTGGATCACTGGTTGGTGCGGACTCGTTGGCCCGAAAGGCCTGCTTACATCTAAAATCTATGGTAAAGTCTAAAAAATGATGCCTGAAACGCTGAGTTACTCCAGCACTTTAAGTTTTAGTTTAGTTTAGTTTAGATTAGAGATATAGCGTGGAAACAGAGCCTTCGGCCCACCAAGTCCGCGCCGACCAGCGATACCCGCACACTAACACTATCCTACACACACTAGGAACAATATACATTTATACCAAAGCCAGATTTAGCCTACATACCTGTACTGTCTTTGGAGTGTGGGAGGAAATCCCTGAGAAAACCCACGCAGGTCACAGGGAGAAGGTAAATCTCCCTGCAGACAGGGCTCATAGTCAGGATGGAACCTGGGGCTCTGGCGCTGTAAGGCAGGAACTCTACCGCTGCGCCAACTTGCCGTGTTCTACTGAATTTGCTTCCTCACCGAAAGCAAAGTGAAGGCCAGCGAGTTTGAAAATATCCTCCCTTTTACTGGGCAAAACCAAATGTCCTGGCACATCTGTCAGGTACGTGTCAAGCAGGACAAGTCAGGCACTTCCCAATCTAACAGGCACTGCCCATAAACCAGAATATAGACACAAGATGTTGGAGTAACCCAGCGGGGCAGGCAGCGTCTCCGGGGAAAAGGAATAGGAGACGGTTCGGGTCGAGATCCTTCTTCAGACCCGAAACGTCACCTATTCCTTTTCTCCAGAGATGCTGTCTGACCCGCCGAGTTACTCCAGCTCTTTTGTGTCTATTCTCAGTTTAAACCAGCATCTGCAGTTCCTTCCTACACATTGTCCATTAAGCAGATGTCCATCGCCAAGGTTGTCACTTTCTCTTTCTGTTGCCCGGTTTATATCTCAACTTTAGCCTTCTGCTGCTATAATTCTCCACCCCATCACCTCTTGCCGGGTGCTTCGAGACATTCTTTTATTGGAAAAATGTTGTACAAGTGTATGTTATTATTGTATTGATTGCACAGAGTATGGGTTAGCAGAATGGGGCGCTGCTCGCGGATATTTCCAAACAGAAAGGCTTCTTGCTCATTGTTTCTGCCAAGGCTTAAATAACCTGACTGATATAGAGCGAGCAATTGCCTTTCCCACTCTCCGCTTATATAGGGTGAATTTTAAAGCACAATTCTTTCACAGGGTTAATAGGCGCTGAACTAGGTTGAAGTATGTAAGTTTGGGCCATTCATGTCTTCGGAGAAGGGATATAAATTAGAAATCAAAAGTACAACAGAAAATAGGTGTCGTCGCAGCGGGTAGTGTTGCTGCCTCACAGCTCCAGAGACCCGGGTTCGATCCTGACCACGGGCGCTGTCTTCACGGAGTTTGTACGTTCTCCCCGTGAGCTAGGTGGGTTTTCTCCGAGATCTTCGGTTTCCTCCCACACTCCAAAGACGTACAGGTTTGTACGTTAGTTTGGCTAGGTCTAAATGTAAAATTGTCCCTAGTGTGTGCAGGGGGGGGGGGGGGGTGTTAGTGTGCGGGGATCGCTGGTCGGCATGGACTCGGTGGGCCGAAGGGCCTGTTTCCACGCGGTATTTCTAAACTAAACTAAACTAAATGACAAGAGACTGCGGATGCTTGGTTGTAATGCTGAGACTTGGTAAGGTCACATTTTGAATATTGTGGGCAGTTTGGGGCCTTTCTGAGGAAGGATGTACTGGCTTTGGAGAGGGTCCAGAAGAGTGTGAGGCCTTGCATTTTGGAAAGCCTAACATGGGCATGACCTACACAGTGAAGGGTAAGGCTCTGGGGAGTGTTCTAGACCAGAGCGATCTAGGAGTGTAGGTACTTGGTCCCTTGAAGGTGGCGTTACAGATAGATAGGGTCTACATCAGTCAGAGTATTGAGTATGGGAGGTCATGTTGGAGTTATATAAGATGTTGGTGAGGCCGCGTTTAGAGTATTGTGTTCAGTTCTGGGCACCATGTTACAGGAAAGATGTTGTCAAGTTGGGAAGGGTTCAGAGATGATTTACAAGGATGTTGCCAGGACTCCAGGGGCTGAGCTATAGGGAGAGGTTGAGCAGGCGTGGGGACTCCTTGGAGGCTAGCATTTTTGGAGTGCAAGAGGATGAGGGGGTGATATTATAGAAGTGGACAAGATCATGAGAGGTATAGATCGGGTAAACGCACAGAGTAGAGGAATGGAGAACCAAGTTTGAAGTACTCACTGGAGTTTAGGAGGATGAGGGAAGATCTCATTGAAACCCACCGGATAATGGAAGAGGTCAGAGGTTTGAGGTGAGAGGGGAAAGATTTAATGGGAACCTGAGGGGCAACTTATTTATATGAAGTGCGGTGGGTGTATGGAACGAGCTGCCGGAGGAGGTAGCTGAGGCATGTACTATCACAATGTTTAAGAAACAGTTAGTCAGGTACAGGTAAAGGGGAAGTTTAGAGGGACATGGGCCAAAAGTAGACAGGTGGGACTAGTTAGATGGGGCATGTTGGTAGATGGGGTGCTTTCTGAAGAAGGATGTACTGGTGTTGGAGATGGCCTAGAGGAGGTTTACAAGAATGATCCCTGGGATGATTGGATTAATGTATGAGGAGTGTTTTGATGGCTGCGGGCCTGTACCCGCTGGAGTTTAGAAGGATGAGGGAAGAACTCATTGAAACCTACCGGATAGGCCTGGATAGAGATGTGGAAAGGATGTTTCCACTTACGGGAGAGTCCAGAACCAGAGGCCATAGCCTCAGAATAAAAGGGCGTACCTTAAGAATGGAGATGAGGAGGAATTTCTTTACCCAGAAGTACAATTGGACTATTAGATGTTTGCATCCTGGGTAAAAGATTCTGACTGTCCACCCTATCTATACCTCTCATCATTTTATATATTTCTATCAGGTCTTCCCTCAACCTCTGGTGTTCCAGAGAAATCAGGTTTCAGGTTGAGATTAGAAAGATAATATTTACCTTTTCTAGTTTAGAGATCCAGCGCGGAAGCAGGCCCTTCGGCCCACCGTGTCCACGCCGACCAGCGATCACCCCGCACACGAGCACTATCCCACGCACTAGGGACAATTTACCATTTGTACCGAAGCCAATGAACCCACGAACCTGTACGCCTTTGGAGTGTGGGAGGAAACCGGAGCACCCACCTGGTGTAAACCCACGGGGAGAAGGTACAAACTCTGTACGGGCAGCACCAGTAGTCAGGATCGAACCCGGGCCTGTGGCGCTGTAAAGTGCTGTCCCACGAGCATGCAACTGCATGCGGCAAGTGCGACCAAACCGGAAGCGGGGGCCGCGCGGAGGTCGAGTGATCCCCGTACAGGACCGGTCCCACCAACATGCGACTGCATGCGGGGAGCGCGACCAAACCGGAAGCGGGGGCCGCGCGGAGGTCGAGTGATTGACGTGAAGTTCGAGCGAAGTCCGCGGGAAGTTCGCGCGTGATGTACGGCGTCAAGACGCTGCGTACGGCGTTGGGACTGTGCATACGGCGTCGAGGCGGTGCGTACGGTGTCGAGGCGGTGCGTACGGCCTCAATGCGGCTGCGGGCCGACAGGCCGTTGCCGCACAGAATTTCTGAACACGGTCAGTTTTTCGGAGCCCCGCGCGATGTCGGGACCAACGCCGCAAAAACTCCATGCGGCTCCCGCGATCGAAGTGGGACCGGCCCACGAAGCCGCACGGCTCAAGCGACCACGTTAGGACGCGCTAGCCGCACGCAGTCGCATGCTCGTGGGACAGGCCCTTAAGGCAGCAACTCCACCGCTGCGCCACCATGCCACCAGTTGGTGTTTTATGTAATTCTCACCATTGTAGACAAAGGAGGAGGGGAAGCGGAAGAGATTTACTGTAATGGTACCAGGAATGACACCAAACTAAAATTATGCATCACAAACACAGATGATTCAGGAGAGATTTAATAGGTGTGTGCATAATCACAAAGGGCTTTGCAAGAGTAAAAATCGAGAACTTAAATAAGGAGAAAGTGTTTCCACTGGCAGTTGGGACAATAATACATCAATGATAATTGACAAACTATCAAAGAAGATGAGAATAATTTATTCTAGACAGTTGTTATTAGCTGAAATTCACCTCATAAAAAAAGTGTGGCAGAGATTCAATGCTAAAAATGAATTGGTTAGCAAATCAATCATTTGGTTTGTAGCATGGTGGTTTAATACTGGATTAGCCCCCAGTGCCAACACCACCGCTTTTGAAAATGAGTTCCAATCTTATGTTTTAGTTTTAGTTTTAAAAGATACAGCGCGGAAATAGGCCCTTCAGCCCACCGAGTTGTCACCGACCAGCGATCCCCGCACACTAACTCTATCCTACAAACACCAGGGACAATTTACAATTACGCCAAGCCAATTATCATACAAACCTGTACATCTTTGGGGTGTGGGAGGAAACCGGAGATCGTGGAGAATAACCCACGCAGGTCACGGGGAGAACGCACAAACTCTGTACAGACAGCACCCGTAGTCAGGATCGAACCCATGGTCTCTGGCGCTGTAAGGCAGCAGCTCCACCATGCCGCCCTAAGTCTATGATATCTATGCCTCATAATTTTAGACACTTCCATCAGGTCTCTCATTAGCCTCCGACACTCCAGAAAAAACTATCGTTCTTCCCCCTTTATTCACCGCCCCCCCCTTGTCCCTTGTCCCCTGTGCCCCACCTGGACGATCTATTTCTCCCCTCCCCCTCCACCTTCATTCCTTCCTCTGGCTTCACATTTCACAACTCTTCTATCCTTTTGTCTCACACCTTCTGTTTTTTCTATCTATGGCTTTGCCCAACCATCTGCCTATTAAACCCCCACCGCCTGTTTTCACCAATTACCTGACACACTTTTTCCTGCCCCTCCTCTCATCCAGCTTTCTTTCCTCCCCCCTACAATCAGTCTGAAGAAGAATCATAGTCCCAGAACCATACAGCATGGAAACACACCCTTCGCCCCAACTTGCCCACACCAACCAACATGCCCCATCTGCACTAGTCCCGCCTGCCTGCGTTTGACCTGAATCCCTCTAAACCTCTTCAATCCATGTACCTGTCTAAATGTTTCTTAAACATTGTGATGGTACTTGCCTCGACTACCTCCTCTGGCAGCTCGTTCCATAGACCCACCACCCTTTGTGTGAAAGGGTGATTCCTGACCTGAAATGTCACCTATCCATGTCCTCCACAGATGCTGCTTAGTTACTCCAGCCTCTCTTTATATTTAATACCCTCTAACCCAGGCAACATCCTGGTAAACCTCTTCTGCACCTTCTCCAAGCCTTCTTAGAATCTGCAAATCAACAAACCAATACGATCACGTAAAGGATGTGGTTCATCAGTTTTTTGATCATTTTTGACCAAGGGAGTTTTTGATCATTTTTAACACCAGTGGGTACCATAGCTGTGTAGGCCAATCTGGCACCACCAAAATCCCCGAGGCTGAGTCCTGTTTAATTTTCTGTATGCATCGATTGATTAAACAAAACGGAGGAAATGCATACAGCAACACACCACCCCAATGTAGCGAGAAAGCACCAGGATCAGGTTCCCATGACACATACTTAGGCAATTGGTGGTTGAGTCTTGATGCAAACAAATCAATCTCTGGCATTCCAAATTGTGCCACAATTTGCTTCAATATTTCATGATGCCACATCCATTCTGTATTATCATTAAATTTACGTGACCTTTTGTCTGCGACTATGTTGAATCTACCTGGTAAGTACATTGCTGACATCCAAATTTTCCTGGCAATACACCAGGTCCAAATTACATTTGCCAATCTATCGCAAGATTCTGACTTGATACCACCCATATGATTTACATATGCTACAGCTGTAGTATTGTCAACCTGTACCTGGACATGCGCTGGCTTCCCTGTAGACCAACGCATCCTTTAACCAAGCATTTGCTCACACTGGCTCACCTGCAGGCCAGCGCTGAACCGGACTTTCCCAAATACTTCCTACGCTGGCTCTCCCTTAGGCCAACATTGAGCTGGATCTTCTAAAGCATGCGCTGGTTCACCTCTAGGCCAACGCTAAACCTGGACCTCCACCAGACACTCCCTGCACTGGCCCTGTAGGGACAATGCTAAACCGGACCTTCCCCAGACACTTCACACACTGGCTTTTCTCTAGGCCAACACTAAGCCCGGACCTTCCCCAGGCACTTCATATGCTGGCTGTCCTTTAGGCCAACGGTAAACCTGGACATTCCCCATGCATTCCCTGCATTGCCCTGCAACTAGGTTTTAAATATAACAGACTAGTTACCTGAATCGGGGATCCTCCGGTCTGACTTCTCTAACGGCCACCTCTATATCTTATGCGCTCTAATGGCGCTAAACGGTAACCATTTAAAAAACATTTTAAAAGGGTGCCCGCTACTCACAGAACCGCGGTCTGTGTGAGCACTCTGCGGTACACCTCTACACATTTTCTTCGTTATGACGTATTTTCACTACTACAAGTCTTTTCAAATCATCCTGGAAAACTTAAGTAAAAACTTACCTTCCGTTTTTTTACTTACCAGTTTGGAGGAGCTCTGCTCACTCCAAACACATCGGCACTCACGCTATGCGTCTGACGATATGGACGTGTGTGCGGCTGGACGGGCTCTTCTTCACGTAGTCACTCACGTGACTCCGAAGTAAATTCCAGCATCTGCGGTCCCTTCCTACACATGACTCTCTGACTCTTTACACTCAATGCCATGACTTATAAAGGCAAGCATCAGTTGGAAATACGCAGGTTGGATTGCTATATGCACGGTTAGATAGAGGACTGGTTAAAGAAAAAAGGAAAAAGAGTAGGAATAAATGTGGAGAGAGAAATAGAGTTAACATTTCAGACCAAGGACCATTTATCCGATCACTTTCTATTTCACATTTCGAGTATCTACAGCATTTTGCTGGATCTTTGACAGGACTTTGGATAAGCTGTAATTTGCTTGAATGCTAGAGTAGGCTTGCGGGACCTCATTGTCTACTCATTCTTTCCATTTGTATGTTTTTATGAATTATTGCAGCAATGAATACCTCCTGTCAAAATGAAGTGGATGTCACAGACTTGCCCTTGGTTTCCTGCACCCATTGTGCTCATCACCATTCATTGCTTGAAGCTATTTCACGGGACGTCAGAACTGCATGGTGGCACAGCGGTAGAGTTGCTGCCTTACAGCGCTTGCAGCGCCAGAGACCCGGGTTTGATCCCGACTACGGGTGCTGTCTGTGTGGAGTTTGCACGTTCTCCGGGTTTTCTCCGAGATCTTCGGTTTCCTCCAACGACGTACAGGTCTGTAGGTTAATTGCCTTGGCATTAGTGTAAATTGTCCCGAGTGTGTGTAGGGTGTGTTAATGTGCGGGGATCGCTGGTCGTCATGGACTCGATGGGCCGAAGAGCCTGTTTCCACACTGTATCTCTAAACTAAACTAAACTAATCAGGACTAAGAAATAAAAGCAAAGGCATTCATTCCCCAATGACACCAATGTCATGCATTCTCCTGCCCTGATCTCTATACTGCCCTGATATTGAAATATCTGCCAATCTCTCCCTTGAATATATTCAGCAATAGAACCTCCGACTCTCACCAACTTCTACAGATGCACCTTGGAAAGCATTTTATCAGTATGGATCACCGCATGGTCTGGGTATAGCTCCATGTAAGACCACAAGAAATTGCAGAGAATTGTGGACGCAGCCCAGACCGTCACACAAACCAACGGTCTGAAGAAGAGGTCTCGACCTGAAACGTCACCTATTCCATTCCTCCAGAGATGCTGCCTGACCCGCTGAGTTACTCCAGCCTTTTGTGTCTGCCTTCCTCCCACTGACTCCATTTACACCTCACGCTGCCACGGCAAAGACCAGCAAGGAGCAGTCGCACCCTGGCCATTCCCCCTTCTCCCTCTCTCTCACTCTCATCAGGCAAGAGGTACAGAAGAGTGAAAATGCACACCTCCAGATTTGGGGACTGTTTCTTCCAAGCTGTTATCAGGCAACTAAAGCATCCTATCAACAACTAGAGAGCGGTCCTGAGCTACTATCCACCTCATTAGAGATTCTTGGACTTTCTTTACTGACTTTATCTTGCACAAAATTTTCTTCCTTTAATCATGTGTCTGTACACAGTGGATGGCTGGATGGTACAGCATGGATTCAGGCCCTTCGTGCCACTGAGTCCATGCTGACCATTGATCACCCATTAACACTAGTTCTATGTTATCCCACTTTATCATCCGCTCCCTACACACTAGGGACAATTTACAGCAGGCCAATTAATGTACAAACCCACACGTCTTTGGGATATGGGAGGAAACCGGAGAACCCGGAGAAAATCCATGCAGGTCACAGGGAGAAGGTACAAAGCTCCACACACAGACAGCACCCAAGGTCAGGATCGAACCGGGTTCTCTGGCACTGCCAGGCAGCAGCTCCACCTGCTGCACCACCGTGCCACCCTAACTTCAAATCGTTATCTTCAAACCGAACCGAGCGAAATTTAAACCCGCAATAGCCATTGACCCAGTGCACACTTGGAAGAGGCAAGGTGACCCAATCTTGGCCACGAGTCTGAAACATTGCATGGACCTTCTCCTATGACAGTATTTGGGGGGGGGGGGGGTGGTGGAGTCTCATTCCTCCACCCACCATCTCAAGATACATTCAAGTTGACTTGCAGACTGGACATCCATGTGTGTGCCTTTACCCAATTAAAACACAACCAGGACTGCAGCAGCATTGGATCTGTCTGTTAAAGAAGGAACTGCAGATGCTGGAAAATCGAAGGTACACAAAAATGCTGGAGAAACTCAGCGGGTGCAGCAGCATCTATGGAGCGAAGGAAATAGGCAACGTTTCGGGCCGAAACCCTTCCGGGTTTCGGCCCGAAACGTTACCTATTTCCTTCCTGAAGGGTTTCGGGCCGAAACGTTGCCTATTTCCTTCGCTCCATAGATGCTGCTGCACCCGCTGAGTTTCTCCAGCATTTTTGTGTGCCATTGGATCTGTCTGTCTGTCTGTACATGGTAGCTCCACATGAACAGCAGCATTGGATCTGTCTGTCTGTCTGTCTGTACATGGTAGCTCCACATTACGTGTTCTAATGGGACAGTCAGACCTACATCTAGTAGCTCCAATTAGTTGCAGTGTGGTTTAGTTTAGAGATACAGCGCGGAAACAGGCCCCTTCATCCCGTCAGGTCCGTGCCGACCAGCGATCCCCGCACACCGACGCTATCCTGCACACACACACTGGAGGCAATTTGCAATTTCACCGAAGCCAATGAACCTACAAGTCCGCACCTCTTCGGAGTGTGGGAGGAAACCGGAGGCTGCCGGAGAAAACCCACGCAGGTCACGGGGGAGAAGGTACAAACTCCGTGCAGACGGCACCCGTTAATCGGGATCGAACCTGGGTCTCCGGCGCCGTAAGGCGGCAACTCTTCCGCTGCGCCACCGTGCCGCCTTAATCTTTTCCACAATCGTTTGGCTTGAAGTAAAATATGTTCATGGCACGATATCATATCAGGACCATCACTTGCCAGCACTCGTGGTGACAGATGGCAGTTCATATTCACTGATTATTTTCCTTTTTCTCAGAAATTATGCCAGCCTCCTGCAATGGCAAGGTCTATATATATATTATATATATATATATATTTTTTTCCCCCAATCAAATATTCCAAGAGTAGCTGTTTAATGTTATAATGTGCCACCATGGCCCTATCTTTATTCAGTCCTGCATTAGTGATCCCTGGACATGTGGTGGAGATCGAGAGTTGCCAAGACACCATTAACTCTCCCAAGAATGCCATATGGTTTTGTTATGATTCATGGGTTCTGGATCTCAATTCTACTCTATCCTTAGGCTCCGTTAGTGCTGACAAACCACTTTCTGGGCATCTGTCTGACTAAAATAAACACAGAGACAAAGTTATTGATGGCTTTGCCGGGCGGCTCTTAGAATAACACACACTCAGAAAATTGCTGGTACTTACTTACCTGTGAACTTTTTACCAGTTGTTAAGTGCTGGCCACGGAAAGACTTCAAGGCAGATGTTGACAATCCATTGTTTCGAAAGCTGCCCTTTTGTAAGTGCTCTTATATACGGAAACATCAATGAATGTGGAGAGTGTCCATGACTCTCTCAATAAAAAGAAGCCTTCTCATTCACACTTTCCGCTGAGCGTTGGAGGAAATGTTAACATTTCTCTCCACACTTTAGACTTTATACTTCGGGGATACAACATGGGAACGGGCCCCTTGGCCCCTTGGGACAACTGACCGGTGATCATCCCGTAGGCTAGCACTGTCCTACACGCACTAGGGACAATGTACAATTGTACCGAAGCCAATTAACCTACAAACCTGCACGTTTTTAGAGTGTGGGAGGAAACCGGAGCACCCGGAGGAAACCCACGCAGGTCACGGGGAGAACGTGCAAACTCCGTGCAGACAGCACCCGTAGTCAGGACCGAACCTGGGTCTCTGGCGCTGTAAGGCAGCAACTCGTGGGAGAGTCTAGGACTAGAGGTCATAGCCTCAGAATTAAAGGACTTTCTTTTGGGAAGGAGATGAGGAGAAATTTCTTCAGTCAGAGTGTGGTGAATCTGTGGAATTGTTTGCCATGGAAGGCGGTGGAGGCCAAGTCAGTGGATATTTTTAAGGCAGAGATAGATAGATTCTTGATGTATGGATGTCAGAAATCATGGGGAGAAGGCAGGAGGCTGGGGTTAGCAGGGAGAGATAGATCAGCCATGATTGAATGGTGGAGTAAACTTGATGGGCCGAATGGCCTCATTCTACTCCTATCACTTATGACTTTATGTCTCATGACTCTACTGCTGCGCCACTGTTCACTATTTATTTAAAGCTGGTTACAGAAAGAATAAGGAAGGCTGTGTTAATGCAATATGTGGGCATTGTTGGCAAGGTTGGCATTTAATGTCCTAACCAAGTTGCTCTGAATAGCATTTAAGAAGGAACTGCAGATGCTGGAAAATCGAAGGTAGACAAAAATGCTGGAGAAACTCAGCGGGTGAGGCAGCGTCAATGGAGCGAAGGAAATAGGCAACGTTTCGGGCCGAAACCTTTCTTCAGCCAGTTTGAAGAAGGGTTTCGGCCCGAAACGTTGCCTATCTCCTTCGCTCCATAGATGCTGCTGCACCCGCTGAGTTTCTCCAGCACTTTGTGTACCTGCTCTGAATAGCAGTTTGATGCAATTGAATGCCTGGCTCGGCCAATGAAGAGCAAGCATGTTGGCTTTGAACCAACAATCGGGCGACATTATGAACATTTAATGATACTCATTTACAGATGTTTTAACAACCGAATTCAAATTCTTAAACTTCCTTGTTGGCTCTAGAACTCATGTGTCCGTGAACTGATGCTCCAAGATTAGTAGTCTGGTCAGCGTGAATATGATATCACTATATAATTGGGTCTAGAATAAATGAAGAGAGAGACACACGCGAGACCGCTGGTGCTGGAATCGTAAGTCAATGGGTCAAATAGTGCGGAAACAGGCCCTTCAGCTTAAACGATCCATGCCAACCAAGGTGGTCCGTGCAGAGAGTGGTGAGGACGGCTGAAAAAATTACCGGGACTTCCCTCCCCTCAATCGGGGACATTGCGAGCAAACGTTGCTTGTCTAAGGCCAGCAGTATTATAAAGGACCCCAGACATCTCCATCATGGACTGTTCACTCTGCTGCCCTCGGGAAAAAGATATCATAGCATAAGGAGCAGAACGGCCAGGTTTTGCAACAGCTTCTTCCCACGAGCCATCAGACTCTTGAATGCCATGTAATGGGCCGCCACCATTATCTATTTTTATCTTTTTATCCATTTTATCCATTTATCTTTTTATCCATTTTATCCGTTTTATCCATTTTATCCATTTTACCATTTTATCCATTTTATCCATTTTATCCATTTTACCCATTTTACCCATTTTACCCATTTTATCCATTTTACCCATTTTATCCATTTTATCCATTTTATCCATTTTATCCATTTTATCCATTTTACCCATTTTATCCATTTTACCCATTTATCCATTTTATCCATTTTATCCATTTATCCATTTTACCCATTTTACATTTTACCCATTTTATCCATTTTATCCATTTTACCCATTTTATCCATTTTACCCATTTTATCATTTTATCCATTTATCCATTTATCCATTTTAACCCATTTTACCATTTTACCCATTTATCCATTTTATCCATTTTATCCATTTTATCCATTTTACCCATTTTATCCTTCTGTTATCTTTGCGTTGCACGGGGAGCCAGAATGCAACGAAATTCCGTTTACAATTGCATTTATTGATGTATTTCTGAATGACAATAAAGTTTTGATTGATTGATTGATTCTCCGTCTAAGATTGTCCCACCTGCCCTCATCTGCCAAATTATCCTTCCAAATCTTTCCTATCCATGTACCTGTCCAAATGTCTTTTAAATGCTGTTATAGTACCTGTCTCAAGTTCCTCCTCAGGCAGCCCGTTCCATATCCCCACCACCGCATTGCCCCTCAGGTTCCCGTTAAGTCTTTACCCTTCTCACCATAAAACTACGCCCCTCTGATTCTTGATTTCCACGATTCTAGGTGAACTGAGAAAAATTCAAAGCGCCAGAGGAACTCAGCAGGTCAGACGGCCTCTGCGGAAGGAATGGACAGGCAATGACACAGGTTAGGACCCTTCTTCAGATTGATGGAGCTGAGGGGAAAAAGCTGCCAATGAGACATAAGGGGAAGAGGTCGGGCGGGAAAATGGCGAGCAATAGGTGGATTCAGGTGAGGGGGGATGTTTGGATGTTCGCTGGAGAAAGGAACAAAGACTGGAAGTGAAATGGAAACAAAAGGAGGGTGGCACAGTGATAGAGTTGCTGCTTATAGCGCCAGAGATCCAGGTTCAATCCTAACTACGGGTGCTGTCTGTACGGAGTTTGTACGTTCTCCCCGTGACCATGTGGGCTTTACCCGGGTGCTCCAGGTTTTCCTCCCACATCCCAAAGACGTGCGGGTTTGTGGGTTAATTGGCTTCTGTAAATTGCCCCTAATGTTTACGGAACGGATGAGAAAGTGGGATAATCTCGAACTAGTATGAATAGGGTGGCAGGGTGGCACGGTGCCTTACAGAAGCATTGGTGGAAAGATATGCGCACAGGTTGTGGGAGTCGGAGGGTATCTGAAATCGGAGAATTCAATGTTCATACTTTTAGGTTGTAGGCTGCCCAAGTGGACTGAGGTGCTGTTTGCTTGTGGCCTTACTCTGGCAGTGGTGGAGGCCAAGGACAGAAAGGTTGACATGGACATGAGAGGTCAACTTCTATTATTATTGCATGGGGTGTTCAAACACTATATTATTATTGCACTATATTTGTTAGTTTTGGAACTTTTTTTTTCTTTCCCCCGTTATGTTCTATATTTACATATTCGCATATTCTGTTGTGCTGCAGCAAGTAAAGGGGCTGTCCCACTGCGGTGACCTAATTGGCGAGTTTAGAAGAGTTTAGGAGAGTTTGAAAAAATGTCATGTTGAAGACCTCCTTCGACTATGTGTGACCTCCTTCGACCTCCCTTCGACTATGTTGAAGACTAGCTTCGACTAGCTTCGGGAAAATTGGACACCGAATAGTGGAGAGTGAAGACGACCTCCTTCGACTACCCTCGACTTCGACTACCTTCGACTACCCTCGATTACCTACGAATAACATGCCGACCTACTACGATCTACTTCGACTAAACCTACGAGTAAAGAAAGTATTGATTTTTTCCATGGCGACCTTTATTTACTCGCGGGAATTTTTCAAAATGTTTTGAAAATACGCCGCGTCCGAGCTGAGGCCTCGAGTACGCGGGGGACCACTCTCGATCATGAAGGAGAGTTAACAAAGACATCCTAGGACCTGGTGTCGACCATGCAGCGAGTATGAGCCGAGGGCAAACTCGCCAGAACTCGCGGATTAGGTTGCCGCAGTGGGACAGCCCCTTAAGAATTTCATTGTCCCATCAGGGACATATGACAATAAAACCCTCTTGACTCTTGATTCTTGACTCAAATTGTCCAGCAACCGGGAGATCCAGCGGGCCTTGGGTAACAGGGTGCGAGTGATCGCCTAGTCTACATTTGGTTTTGCCGATGTAGAGGAGGCCACATCGAGAGTAGCGAATGCAATAGATGAAATCAGAAGAGGCGTTAAATAAACCTCTGTTCACGTTTTATTAATTAGATTCATTGTGATAGGTTCACAACCTCTTCAGCTGGTCGCCATTTAGCAATTTTCCTCATCGCCTCACACAGACAGTGGTAGTCAGAGGCAATTAGGAAGAGGTTGAGTAGGCTAAGATTTTATTCCTTGGAGCGCAGGAGACTTATAGAGGTGTGATCTTATGGAGGTGTGTAAAATCATGAGGGGAATAGATAGGGTGAATGCAGAGGGCCTTTTACCCAGGACAGGGGAATCCAGAACCAGAGGGCATAGGTTAAGGTGAGAGGGAAATGGTTTAATAGGGACCTGAGGGGCAACATTTTCACTCAGACAGTGGTGGGCATATGGAACAAGGGGGTAGTTGAGGCAGGTACTATAACAGCATTTAAAAGACACTTGGACAGGAATATAGATAGGAACGTTTAGAGGGAATGTAGAAACAAGGAACTGGGGATTTGGGTTTCTACCAAACGTAGAGACAAAATGTTGGAGTTACTCAGCAGGTCAGGCAGCATCTCTGGAGAAAGAGGATGATGTTTCACATCAGAACCCTCTTTAGATGAATTACTATTATTATTCAGATTGGAGAGATACGGGCCAAACACAAACAAATGAGACAAGCTTAGTCAGTACGGACAAGTTGGGCCGAAGGGCCTGTTTCCATGCTGTTTGACTGTATGACTCGATACAAAAGTCCCATTAGCCTGCATTTGGTCCTTAACTTTCCGGGCCGTGATACAATAAAACCAGCAACAGAAGCAGATCTTCCTGTGAGGAGCAAACTGGCTTCATTAACCTCTGCACCCTCCCTGCGCTATCAAAGGCTTGTGGAAGAACTAACCGCTCACAACCTTGCAAGATGCAATTATATTTCTGCCACATGGAGCTAACGGCAATAGCCCTCCAGTAGCACCGTTTGATCGGTGATTTCTGCCGATCTGTTCTCCGCTAAATTTAACCGACATCTCGGAAGCAAAAGTTCACACCGAATTTGGACACCGAAGGGAGAGTGGGCAGCTGAATTGTGTCACTATGTGTCACCCTCACACCTCCTTTGCATCACCTCTTGAGTTTGGCATTCTGCCTCATGTATTTTTAATAGACAGACACTTAACTCAAGCTTGACTTGAGTTCTCATTGACTTGTCCACCAATATGTACAGAGTGAAATGTTTCATTTCACTTCAGCTGCTGCCGAGCGTTCGAGTGCATTATCTTTGACGGAACTGAAAACAGGAAGCACATTGTGGCGCTCCATTCATTGATACGCTGAGACTTTTGTTTTACAGAGCAGATCTTTCCGTTTGCCCTTGAGATCTGGTGACATTGGCATGGCTACATCTATTGCCCCACCGCGGTGACCGATTTGGGCAGCACCGTGGCGCAGTGGTAGAAGCGCCAGAAACCCGGGTTCAATCCTGACTACGAGTTCTGTCTGTACCGAGTTTGTACGTTCTCCCTATGACCTGCGTGGGTTTTCTCCGGGTGCTCCGGTTTCATCCCACACTCCAAAGACGTGCAGGTATGTTGGCTAATTGGCTTGGTTAAAATTATAAATTGTCCCTGGTGTGTGTGGGGTAGTGTTAGTGTGTGGGGATCACTGGTTGGCGCGGACTCAGTGGGCCGAAGGGCCCGTTTTCGGGCTGTATCTCTGAACTAAGCTGATGAATGGGCCTTTCACAACCAACTGTTTGAACAAGGGCTCCATCAAGATGATGGTGGTCCCACAGAGGTAGCACGTGGGCAATTCCAAGATATTGGTTCAATGATGCATGTCCAAACCACTGTGCTGTGTTACTTGGAGATGACGGCAATCTCAGATGATGTCATTGAGTCCGACAGCAGCTTGAGAAGTGGTCTTCATAGTATATCCATGTGGGATGATCATGGAATCTTTGGACAACGGTTCTAGCAGGAAGTTCATTCGTTTAGTTTAGTTTTCGTTTAGAGATGCAGCACGGACACAGGCCCTTCGACACCACCGGGTCTACCCGGACCAGCGATCCCCGCACATTAACACTACCCGACACACACTAGGGACAATTTACATTTACCAAGCCAATTAACCTACAAACTTGCACCTCTTTGGAGTGTGGGAGGAAACCGAAGATCTTGAAGAAAACCCACGCAGGTCACGGGGAGAACGTACGAACTCCGTACAGACAGCACCCGTAGTAGTCAGGCTCGAACCCGGGTCTCTGACGCTGTCAGGCAGCTCCACCACAACTCTACCGCTGCGCCACAGTGTCGCCCTAGTTGATCCTTGGAGCCTTGACCTGGATGGTGTGTGACCTGGAATGTTGCCATCCCATCAAAGCCCGATGCAAAGTCACGACACTGCAGGTTGAGCGGCTCCCTCACAGCGCCAGAGTTCCAGGCCCACTCTGGATGGAGTTTGCTTGTACATGCTCCGGATACCTTCCACATCCCGAACATGTGCAGGTCGATAGGTTAAGTTGTCTCAAGTATCGAGTTGAGTGTTACAATCTGGCCTTGTGAATTGGCATGTGGAGAGAATAAAATGGGTGCTCGATGGTCAGCATGACTCAATGGGCCGAAGGGCCTGTTTGCACATTGTATTCCCCATGACTCTGACGATCCTGGTCACAGTGGCACTGGTAGAGCTGCTGCCGCACAGCGCCAGAGACCCGGGTTCGATCCTGACCTCGGGTGCTGGCTATGTGAAGTTTGCATGTTCTCCCCGTGACCGCGTGGGTTTCCTTCGGGTGCTCCGGTTCCCTCCCGCACTCCAAAAACGTACAGATTTGTCGGTTAGTTGGCCTCTGTAAATTACCCCTAGCCTGCAGGGAGTGGATGAGAAAATTGGTATAACATACAATTAGCATAAACAGGAGATCGATGGTTGGCGTGGATTTGGTGGGCCGGTGGGCCGGTGGGCCGGTGGGCCGGTGGGCCGGTGGGCCGATGGGCCGGTGGGCCGGTGGGCCGGTGGGCCGGTGGGCCGGTGCGCCTCTTTCCATGCTGTATCTCTAAACTCATTTGAGAGGTTCTCTTGTGAATCTCACCGATTTCAGTTTACTTCAAGCTCCTCAAATCAAACTCTTTTGAACTCTGCCTTATTGCTGATGGCAGCCACATTCTCCACTCCACTGCTAAACGATAACTTTTATCTCGAGATTATAAAGACCTTGGACCTTGAAATTGCATCTGACCCTAACATTGGAGCACTAAGTACCTGCTGCGTTCAGTGCTAACACCCACATTGATCTCCTGAGAGATTCTGTGAAATTGGTCAAAATTCCACTTACACCAGCACCATGGCATTTTGTAATCAGAACCGTTTGCACTGAAATGGCGCAGTGGAAGAGTTGCAGCGCCAGAGACCTGGGTTCGATCCTGACCACGTGCGCTGTTTGTGCGTTCTCCCCATGACCTGCGTGGGTTTTCTCCGGGATCTCCGGTTTCCTCCCACGCTCCAGTGACGTACCTAGGTTTGTGCTTTAATTGGCTTGGTACAATTGTAAATTGTCCCGGGTGGGTGTAGGATAGTGTTAGTGTGCGGGGATCGCTGGTCGGCGCGGTCTCGGTGGGCCGAAAGGCCTGTTTCCGCGCTGTTCCTCGAAACTAAATTAAAACTTAAATTGGGAATGTGGTTCTTATCAGACGTAAGTTGGCTCTCAAAGAGCTTCTGACCGTAGCAGCCACAGAACAGCGGCAGGCAATGGGGTTGAGAGGATATATGGGAGAGCGAGGGGCACAGTGATCTCTGATATGCTTGGCAGAGCCTCCTGTGGGCCCCAAGTCACTGATCAAAGGTCCACTGCTCAGAGCATGGTGTTCTGTGGTAGGTAGACAAAAAATGCTGGAGAAATTCAGCGGGTGAGGCAGCATCTATGGAGAGTAGGAATAGGCGACGTTTCGGGTCGAGACCTAGGCTGCCTCACCCGCTGAGTTTCTCCAGCATTTTTTGTCTACCTTCGATTGTTCCAGCATCTGCAGTTCTTTCTTAAACATGGTGTTCAGTAGTGATGGTTCAAGGAGGCCATGAAGGGTTAAGGATGAACCATTGCTCCATTCTGTATATGGCTGTCCACTAAAAACAAAGGCTATGTGAAGGACATTAATGTCGCTGTCTCATTAATGGCCGTCTCATCTACTGAAGCCCGCGTAAGGTGACAGCTGGTAGTGTTGCTGCCTCACAGCGCCAGAGACCCGGGTTCGATCCTGACCTTGGGTGCTGTCTGTGTGGAGTTTGCATGTTCTCCCTGTCACCGTGTGATTTTCCTCTGGGTGCTCCGGTTGCCTCCCACATCCCAAAGACGCATGGGTTTGTAGATTGTGTGTAGGAAGGAACTGCAGATGCTGGTTTAAACGGAAGATAGACACAAAATGCTGGAATAACTCAGCGGGACAGGCAGCATCTCTGGAGAGAAGGAATGGGTGACGTTTCGGGTCGAGACCCTTCTTCAGACCTTCTTCGGGGTTTGTAGATTTATTGGCCTCTGCAGTGCCCTTAAAATGAAAAGGGAGTGCTTAACCGAGGACTGGTGTGAGTGGGGGATCGATGGTCGGTGTGGAGTCAGTGGGTCGAAGGACCTTGTTCCATGTTGTATCTCCAGACTAAAACTAAAGCAGCCAATATTTATGCATCAGATTAAACTTCAGTTACTGATCTTGCCGAATGTCACTGGCACTCTGTCGCACTGCCTAGTCATGCTGGTATTCTTCAACATAAATCATTTAAACAAATAATATTATTCTGTGTGTAACATCCAAATTTAAGGGCGGCACGGTAGCACAGCGGTAGAGTTGATGCCTTAAGGACCTGTCCCACGGGCATGCGACTCCATGCGGCAAGCGCGACCTAACCGGAAGCGGGGGCCGCGCGGAGGTCGAGTGAGTCACACGGGAAGTTCGCGCGTGACGTACGGCGTCGAGACGCTGCGCACGCCCGTCGAGGCGGTGCGTACGGCCTCAATGCGGCTGTGGGCCGGCAGGCCGATGACGCGCGGAATTTTTGAACACTGTCAGTTTTTCGGAGGCCCCGCGCGATGTCGGGACCAGCTCCGCACAACTCCACACGGCTCCGGCGATCGAAGTGGGACCGGCCCCCCGAGGCCGTACGGCTCAAGCGACCACGTTATGTCACGCTTGCCGCATGGAGTCGCATGCTCGTGGGACAGGCCCTTTACAGCGCCAGAGAACCGGGTTTGATCCTCACTACGGGTGCCGTCTGTACGGAGTTTGTACGCTCTCCCCGTGACCTGCGTGGCCTTTCCCCGGGATCGCCAAAGACGTACAGGTTTGCAGGTTAATTGGCTAGGTATAATTGTAAACTGTCCTTAGTGTGTGCAGGATAGTGTTAGCGTGCGTGGACAGCATGGACTCAATGGGCCGAAGGACCTGTTTCCACGCTGTATCTGTAAACTAAACTAAACTAGACTAAACTAGAGGGAAATATAAGTGCGTTAGTGTATTAATAGAATAACATCCATTACTCCAGCGCTCTGTACTTTACTCAAGATTCCAACATCTGCAGTTCCTTGAGCATCCATCCAGGCCGTGACTCTTGTCAGATTAATGGTGTTTGACTGCAATACCTGTTATGACCTCTCGACATCCATAAATACTTTACATCTAATAAACCATATAACCATATAACCATATAACAATTACAGCACGGAAACAGGCCATCTCGACCCTTCTAGTCCGTGCCGAACACGTATTCTCCCCTAGTCCCATCTACCTGCGCTCAGACCATAACCCTCCATTCCTTTCCTGTCCATATAACTATCCAATTTATTTTTAAATGATAAAAACGAACCTGCCTCCACCACCTTCACTGGAAGCTCATTCCACACAGCCACCACTCTCTGAGTAAAGAAGTTCCCCCTCATGTTACCCCTAAACTTCTGTCCCTTAATTCTCAAGTCATGTCCCCTTGTTTGAATCTTCCCTACTCTCAGTGGGAAAAGCTTATCCACGTCAACTCTGTCTATCCCTCTCATCATTTTAAAGACCTCTATCAAGTCCCCCCTTAACCTTCTGCGCTCCAAAGAATAAAGACCTAACTTGTTCAACCTTTCTCTGTAACTTAGTTGCTGAAACCCAGGCAACATTCTAGTAAATCTCCTCTGTACTCTCTCTATTTTGTTGACATCCTTCCTATAATTAGGCGAACAAAATTGTACTCCATACTCCAGAATTGGCCTCACCAATGCCTTGTACAATTTTAACATTACATCCCAACTTCTATACTCAATGCTCTGATTTATAAAGGCCAGCACACCAAAAGCTTTCTTTACCACCCTATCTACATGAGATTCCACTTTCAGGGAACTGTGCACAGTTATTCCAAGATCCCTCTGTTCACCTGCATTCTTCAACTCCCTACCATTTACCATGTACGTCCTATTTTGATTTGTCCTGCCAAGATGTAGCACCTCACACTTATCAGCATTAAACTCCATCTGCCATCTTTCAGCCCACTCTTCCAAATGGCCTAAATCTCTCTGTAGACTTTGAAAATCTACTTCATTATCCACAACACCACCTATCTTAGTATCATCTGCATACTTACTAATCCAATTTTCCACACCATCATCCAGATCATTGATGTACATGACAAACAACAGTGGACCCAACACAGCAAACATAAAGCAACATTACTTTTGTGAAGTAGCAGCTCATGGAACGCTCGATCCCAATCTAAAGTCATTTAGAAACATAGAAACATAGAAAATAGGTGCAGTAGGCCATTCGGCCCTTCGAACCAGCACCGCCATTCAATGTGACCATGGCTGATCATCCAAAATCAGTAAATCAGTGCCCCTTTCCTGCTTTCTTCCCATATCCCTTGATTCCGTAAGCTCGAAGAGCTAAACCCAACTTTCTCTTGAAAACATCCAGTGAATTGGCCTCCACTGCCTTCTGTGGCAGAGATTTCTACAGATTCACAACTCTCTCGGTGAAAAAGGTTTTCCTCATCTCAGTCCTAAATGGTCTACCCCTTATTCTTCGACTGTGGTCCCTGGTTTTGGACGCCCCCAACATCGGGAAATTTTTTCCTGCATCTAGCCTGTCCAATCCCTTAAGAATTTTATATGTTTCTATAAGATCCCCTCTCATCCTTATGAATTCCACTGGATACAAGACCAGTCGACCCATTCTTTCATTATATGTCAGTCCCGCCATCCTGGGAATTAGCCTGGTGAACCTACGCTGCACTCCCTCAATATCAATTCAATTCAATTCAACTTTAATTGTCATTGCACAGATACAAGTATGGGTACAACGAAATGCAGTCTAGCGTCTGCTCGTAGCAATATTGCAATATAGAAATAAAATACAGAATAAGAATAAAATACAGAATAAAATACAGAATAAGCAAACAATGTGGACGGAGAGACTGGAGAAATCTATCGGGCGGGGACTCCGAGTTCAGCAATGTGATAGTGTTGTTGAAGAAGCTGTTCCTCATCCTGCTTGTACGAGACCTGAGGCTTCTGTACCGCCTCCCTGATGGGAGGAGGGCAAACAGTCCATGGTTAGGGTGGGAGGGGTCCTTGATGATCTTCCCGGCCCGTCTCAGACACCGTTTTCGGTGGAGGGCATCCATTGCAGGGAGCGGGGCACTGATGATGTACTTCACCACCCGTTGTAGTGCCTTCCTGTCAGCTACCATGCAACTACTGCACCATAACCGTGATGCAGGTGGTCAGGATGCTTTCGATGGTACAGCGGTAAAAGTTGGTCAGGATCTGGGGGGACAGGTGAGCTTTCTTGAGCCTCCTCAGGAAGTAAAGGCGCTGCCTTTAGGACAAGAGGAAGGACAAGAAAGTCCTTCCTCAAATTAGGAGACCAAAACTGCACACAATACTCCAGGTGCGGTCTCACCAGGGCTCTGTACAACTGCAGTAGGACCTCTTTGCTCCTATACTCAAATCCTCTTGCAATGAACCTCAAAATGAGCCTCAAAATGAGTTTTAGTAAACTTGTCAACATCCAACTTAGGAGGATTGTGTCTGCTTGGTTCAGTTTAGTTTATTGTCACGTGTACCGAGGTGCAGCGAAAAGCTTTTGTTGCGTGCTAACCAGCCAGTGGAAAAACAACGCATGGGTAGACAAGATTGCTGGAGAAACTCAGCGGGTGCAGCAGCCTCTATGGAGCGAAGGAAATAGACAACATTTCGGGCCGAAACCCTTCTTCAGTCTGAAAAATGGTTTCGGCCCGAAACGTTCCCTATTTTCTTCGCTCCATAGATGCTGCCGCACCCGCTGAGTTTCTCCAGCAATCTTGTCTACCTTCGATTCTCCAGCATCTGCAGTTCTTTCTTGAACAAAAAACAACACATGATTACAATGGAGCCATTTACAGTATACAGATAAATGATAAGGTAATAAGGCATAAGTAATAGAAGCAGAATAAGCCCATTCGGCCCATCAAGTCTACTCCGCCATTCAATCATGGCTGATCAATCTCACCCTCATAACCCCATTCTCCTGCCTTCGCCCCATAGCCCCTGAAACTCATACCAATCAAGAATCTATCTATCTATCTATCTCTGCTTTACAAATATCCATTGACTTAGCCTTCACAGCCAAGGGATAAGGGATAGATAATAAGTTGTGGCTGATTGGTCTCATTTAAATGTTCCCCACCCCCTTTTCGGAAAGACTAATCAGAGGAATAGTTGTCTAAGAGTAAATATCCTCTCCAAATTCACCGTGCCAAAACCTCTCAGGACCTCAATGTGTTTGAATAAAGTCCCACCTCACTACTCTAAACGAGACCTAGTCTGTCCAACCTTTTCTCAAAAGACCTGTTGAGAGTCACAGAGTTGCCATTCTGCCCAACTTGCCCACGCCAACCAACATGCCCCATCTACACTAGTCACACCTGCCTGCGTTTGGCACACCTCCCTCCAAACCTATCCTAGCCATGTACCTGTTAAATGCTTCTTATGTAATAGTACCTGCCTCAACTACTTCCTTCGGCAGCTTGTTTCACCCCTTGTGTAAAAACGTTACCCCTCAGGTTCCCATTAAATCTTTCCCCCCTCACCTTAAACCTCTGGTTTTTGATTCCTCTGCTCTGGGCAAAAGTCTGTACGTTTACTCGATCTATTCCTGTCATGATTTTGTACACTTCGATAGGATCACCCCTCATCCTCCTGCGCTCCAAGGAATAAAGTTCCAGCCTGCTCAATCTCTCCCTGTAACCTCCCAGTTCCTCAAGTCCTGGCAACATCCTGGTAAATCTTCTCTGGACCCTTTCAAGCTTGACGACATCTTTCAACACTGAACATAATACTCTAAATGTGGCCCCACCAATGTCTTATACAACTGCAACGTGACCTCCCAACGTCTTCACTCAATACTCTGACTGATGAAGGCCAATGTGCCGTAAGCCTTTTTGACCACCCTATCTACCTGTGACGCCGCCTTCAAGAAACCATGTACTTGCACTCCTAGATCCTAGTTATTGCTACAGATATCACTTTGGTAAACCTTCTCTGATCTGCTTCCAAGGAAATCACTTCTGTACACAATGTTCCAGGTGGGGTCTCGCCAACAATCGGTACAACCCTTGGGGTTGAGGTCCATAACGCCCTGAAAGTGCCAAGACAATGAGATAGAGTGGTAAATAAGGCACATGGCATGCTTGCCTTCATAGTTCAAGATTCAAGATTCAAGAGAGTTTATTGTCATGTGTCCCAGATAGGACAATGAAATTCTTGCTTTGCTTCAGCACAACAGAACATAGTAATAATAATAATAATAATAATCATTTTATTTACTGGCACCTTTCTAAAACCCAAGGACACCTTACAAGGCATAGAATCACAACAAAACAAAAAACACATAATCGGAATAAATTAAATATAAAAACACCACAGTACACAAATCAAGGACAGAATTCAATTTCAAAAGCACCAAAAGAAAATAAGAAACACAAGTTTGAGGAGAGAGCAGCGGCGACCAATTCGCGCCAGCGTCCACTCTCCCCTCCGACCGCCATCTTGTACACGGACTGACAGGCACAGGCACAGGCACAGCACACAAAATCATCCCCCCACAATGACCACCACTGTGGGGGAAGGCACAATGTCCAGTCCCCAACCCAGTTCTCCCCAGAGTCAGGCCCATCGAGGCCTCCACAGTTGCCTCTACGGAGGCCCCATGTTCCTGGCCGTCGGGAGAGTCCTCGGAGCAGCTGGAACGGCCGGTTTCCCGACGGAGTCGATGGCACCTGAAGCCGACAGGGCCGCGCCGATTTGGAGCCACGAGGCTCCCGATGTTGGAGTCGGCGCCGCCGCCCGCAGCTGGTCGCCCCGCAGTCCCGCAGCCCGGAGGTGTTGAAGTCGGCGGTCCAGCTCACCGGAGCTCCAGCGCGTCGATCCAGCGCGGCGACCCAGGCAAGGCATCGCCCGCTCCGCTCCCCGATAGCGCTCCAGCGCTGTGCCGCCACCGAAGCTGAAGGTGCTGGGCGGTCCCCGTCAGGAAACGGCGCTCCATGCCAGCTGGTAGGCCACGAGGACGGGTCGACGAGGCAGCCTGGAGAAAAAGCTGCCTCACCGACCAGGAAGGGACCTAGAAGTAGTTTCCCCCTTACCCCCCCATATTAAAAGTCAAAATCCCCCAAACAAACAAAGAAATAAAAAAGCTAAAACTAAAGAAAAATTGAATTTGACGGACGGCAGCCTTTCCTCCAAGATGGCGGCATGAATACAGAACAGATCAGTGTGTCAAGGCATTGAATGTAACAGTCAAGAAGTCAAGATGCAGCTATACAGGAGTTTGGTTAGGCCGCATTTAGACTATAGTTCTGGTTATTACTGGGATGGAAAGTCCTTGGAAAGGGTGCAGAGGAGTTCTACCACAATGATGTCTGGATCAAGGGGTATTAGCTAAAGGTGGGGGCCAGGGCAAGCGGGGGGAGCGCTGCCTGAAATTCACGTGGTGCAAAGCCAAGGTGATACAGACACACACCGCGATGAACAGTAAGGTTGACGCTGTAATTAAGACGGCCATCACAGACGGAAAGTCCTTTAAAAGAGGGGGGGGGAGAAGGGGGGAGAGACAACTTTTAATAAGCCAGAGATACACAGCTGTGAAGTTCGGCGGACATTTAACATTACCGGTCAGTTATCCTTGGTTCTGAAAACTCGTGCTTACGTTTTTTTTCCACAATGAGCCAATGAAAATGACCGGTCAGCAAAGGCGATTAACTAAAACTACCTACGACTACCTCGACTACCCATAACTACATGGCGACCCCACTACAACTGCACCTACCACTACAGGATTATCGATTATCTCCATGGTGACCAATTTTTGGTCGCAGAAAATGTTTCAACACGTTGAAAAATGTGTGGCGACCATACTGTGGGAACTCCTCGCGACCATGAAGGAGACTCACCAGAGACCACCAGCGAACATGTGGCGACCATGTGGCGAGCGCAGAGTCTTCTGCACTTGCCTAAAATGTCGCCTAAGTGGGACAGGCCCATAACAAATCTCTCATTGCGCTTGGTGGAAGAGTCTTGACGGGGAGTTTATGTTCATACGCTGCTAAGTGCCAGTGGAACACTGCTGACGGGCAGCTGCAGTTTTGTTTTAATGTAAATGAGATCCCATTGTGATGTCATTGTGGGGTGGAGCACTGCTGATGGGCAGTTTATGTAAATGAGATCCCATTGTGACTTCATAGCTGGTAACTGCCACTGCAACTTGAACTGATTTTCCTCAAACTGTATTTTGTAAAGTTTTAAATGTAAAATAGACCATCAATATGAATGAAACTCGATACACCACACCACAGGACAATTGTGAGTACGGTGGGCCAAATATTGTTGCACTATCATGTACCGTTTTGGCGTAATTCAGGGCATGAATCACACGCGGAGACGCATGCAAACAAACAAGATGAGAGTTTTAGAGATGGATGGATAGATGGATGGATGGATGGGTAGATGGAAAAATGGATAGATGGAAAAATGGAAAGATGGATAGATGGAAAGATGGATAGATTATAAAATGGATAGATGGATAGATGGATAGATGGATAGATGGATAGATGGATAGATTATAAAATGGATAGATGGATAGATGGATAGATGGATAGATGGATAGATGGATAGATGGATAGATGGATAGATTATAAAATGGATAGATGGATAGATGGATAGATGGATAGATGGATAGATGGATAGATAGATAGATAGATGGATAGATAGATAGATAGATAGATAGATAGATAGATAGATAGATAGATAGATAGATAGATAGATAGATAGATAGATAGATAGATAGATAGATAGATAGATAGATAGATAGATAGATAGATTTTACACATAGGGTGGTGAATGTCTGAAATGCACTGCCAGAGGTGATGGTTGAAGCAGATACGTTATTTGTTTGGATAGACATATGGACATGGGGGTGGTGAATCTATGGAATTCAGTGGAGGCCAAGTCAATTGATATTTTTTAAGGCAGAGATAGATAGATTCTTGATTAGTACGGGTGTCAAGGGTTATGGGGAGAAGTCAGGAGAATGGGATTTGGAGGGAGAGATAGATCAACCATGGTTGAATGGCGGAGTAGACTTGATGGGCCGAATGGCCTAATTCTGCTCCTATCACATGAATTTATGATATGGAGGAATATGTGTTTTTTGCAGGTAGATAAGTGATGGTCTTGGCATTATGTTCGGCACAGACATTGTGGGCTGAAGGGCCTGTTTCTGCACTCTACTGTTCCATGTTCTGTTCTATATGAAGGATAATCTCGCTATTTCTGTGTTCAATTCCCCACTAATGAAGGTATTCACTTACTAACTTGCTTCACCTGCCCATTGACCTCTTGACAATGTGTCCAAGGGCCCCCATCATCTCTGCATCTTCTCATCATTTAGACACTAAGTTCATTATTTTGCTTTAATACCTGTGCAAAAATAAATAAATGTCCATTTCCATAAGTCACTGAATGTTATGAATTTAATTACGAAGTGGGAAGTTTAATTTAGTTTAGTTCAATTTAGAGATACAACAGAGAAACAGGCCCTTCGGCCCACCGAGTCCATGCCGACCTGCGATCCCCGCACACTAACACTATCCGACACACACCAGGGCCAAGTTTACATTCATACCAAGCCATTTAACCTACAAACTGATGCGTCTTTGGAGTGTGGGTGGTAACTGAAGATCTCGGAGAAAACCCAAGCAGGTCACGGGGAGAAGGTACAAACTCCGTACAGACAAGCACCCGTGGTCGGGATCGAACCCGGGTCTCTGGCGCTGTAAGGCAGCAACTCTACCGCTGTGCCACCGTACCGCCCTACCCATCTCCTACCCATCTCTAGCCAACATCAGTAGAGAGATATATATTGTAGCGTTAACACCAATGACCAGCTGTATCATCACAACGCACTTTGTTTAAAGTGATAATGCCATTTATTTGTCTGCAATTACAGAGCAAGAGCACTGAATAATTTCAAATGTGGTTCCCCGCTGATTGCCAAGATAGCCATCACTGAGCACAATATGACTGCTCCCAACAAACATGCCAGGTCTAGGGTGGCGCGTTGGCGCAGCGGTAGAGTTGCTGCCTCACAGCGTCAGAGACCCGGGTTCCAACCTGACTACAGGTGCTTGTCTACACGGAGTCCCTACGTTCTCCCCGTGACCTGTGTGGGTTTTCACCGTGTGCGATCTCCGCTTTCCTCCCACGCTCCAAAGACGTACAGGTTTGTAGGCTAATTGGCTTGGTTTCAGTGTAAATTGTCCCTAGTGTGTGTAGGATAGTGTTGGCGTGCGGGGATCGCTGGTCAGCGCTGTCTCGGTGGGCCGAAGGGCCTGTTTCCGCGTTGTATCCCTAAACTAAAGGTTCAGAGGGATATGGGCCCAATGTGGGCAAATGGGACGACCTTTGACAGGGCATTGTGGTAATGAATGGATGAGTTGGGCTGAAGGGCCTTTTATGTGTGGTTATGCTTCTCTGACTGTGTCTCCATTGTCCCATTCTCAGCCTCATCGTGGAAACTGGCTTTAAGTTTCTTTTTTAAAGTTGTAATTGTCATTTTTGTTCAGCAGTCACACGAATAAGGTCCTTGATAAGACAGTGCCAGCTTGCCCTGCCTTTGAGTAGGTTACTGTGGTACGAGGTTGCATTGTGGTTAAGTTGCTGCAAACAGCCAGTGCTCTCGTCCTTTCGTCTAGACAAATGAGTTAAAACATAACCCAGCCGCTGGAGACCTTCAATTCAACTTATAGAGTCACACAATATTGGAACAGGCCCTTCGGCCCAACCTGCCCATGATGCCCCTCTAAGCTAGTCCCATTTGCCTGTATTTGGCCCAAACCCTCTAGACTCAGGGTGGCACAGTGGCGCAGCGGTAGAGTTGCTGCCTTGCAGTCCCGGGTTCGATCCCAACCACGGGTGCTTTCTGTACGGAGTTTGTACCTTCTCCCCATGACCGAGTGGGTTTCCTCCGAGATCTTCGGTTTCCTCCCACACTCCAAAGACGTACAGTACAGGTTTGTAAGTTAATTGGTTTAGTATAAATGTTAAAAACTGTCCCTAGTGTGTGTAGGATAGTTTTAATGTGTGGGGATCACTGGTTGGGGTGGACCCAATGGGCTGAAGGCCTGGTTTAGAGCTGTATCTCTAAACTAAACTAAACCTTTGTTAAAGAAGGAACTGCAGATGCTGGAAAATCGAAGGTAAACAAAAATGCTGGAGAAACTCAGCGGGTGAGGCAGCATCTGTGGAGCGAAGGAAATAGGCAAAGTTTCCGGTCGAAACGTTGCCTATTTCCTTCGCTCCATAGATAGCTGCCTCACCCGCTGAGTTTCTCCAGCATTTTTGTCTACCTTAAACTAAACCTTTTCTATCCATGTACCTGTCCAAGTGTCTTTTAAATGCTGTCGTAATACCCACCTCAACCACCACCTCTGGCAGCTCAGACCAGACACCCGCCACCCTCTGAGTGAAAAAGTTGCCCTTTGAATTACTATTAAATCTTTCTTCTCCCACCTTAAACCTATACCCTTTGCTTTATGATTCCCCTACCCTGGGAAATAAATGATGTGCATTCACCCTATCTCTGCCACTCATGATTTTATACATCTACCAGACTAAGTGGGACCCGCTGGGTCCCGTTCCCCCAACGCAATATTCCACCATGTACCCATAGCCTCCAACTGCGCAGGCGCTGCTGACGGGCTCCCGTTGTGATGCCACTGATCCCCGCTCTTCCCCTCCCTCCCCCCTTGCCCTTCCCCTTCCCCCCTTGCCCTCCCTCCCCCTCTTGACCTTCCCCGCTCCCACTTAACCCCCTCCCACTCCCCCCTACCCCTGCCACCCCCTCCTCCATCTCCCGCATCCCCCCACTCTTCTTCCCCCTCCCCCTCCACACCTCCCCCCCTCCCCCCCCGACGCGGCTTATGGGTCCCCATTGTGATGCCACTGACCCCCTCTCTTCCCCTCAAACCCACCACCACTCCCCCCCTTGCCCTCCCCCCCTCCCTCGTCCTTCCTCCCCCCCCCACCCGCCCCCCCTCCCCGCCCTTCCAGTTTCCACCGTGCATACTGAACAGGCCCTTCGGCCCATCAGCGATCCCCATACACTAGCACTATCCAATACACTTAGAGACAATTTACAGCTTTACCTGTACATCTTTGGAATGTGGGAGGAAACCGGAGCACCCGGAGAAAACCCACGTGGTCACAGGGAGAAGGTACAAACTCTGTGCACAAACAGACAGCACCCATGGTCAGGATCGAACCCGGGTCTCTGGCGCTGTAAGGCAGCAACTCTACCGCTGCGCCACCGGGCCACCCACACTACCTTCTTCGCTACCTTGTCTGCCTGTGACACCTCTTTCAGAAAAGTATGCACTTGTACTCAAATTCCCTCTGCTTTAGAACTCTCCCCAGGGCCCTAACATTCACTGTAACAGCCCTACCCAGGTTTGATATCCAAAAATACAACGCCTCGCACTTATCGAAATTGAACGCAGTTTTCCCATTCCTTCGGCCCACTCGTCTAAGTGATCAAGATCCTGCTGTAATTCTTGACAAGCTTCTTCGCTTTCTACGTTGAAGTGCCGTCTGCGAACTTGCTAACTCGGTCATTAAATAATTCTGATATTCCAACATAAAAACCGCAAGTCTCAGCAAGAAGAACCAAGAGATCTCTGGGCTGTCACTAAACACCCATCTGGTGCATTAAAGCCCCTCAAATAAAGGAAATCTGCAAATCTTACCTGGACTGCCAGAGGAAGTAGCGGATGCAGGTGGGATAACAACATTTCGGAGACATTTGGACAAGAAGGGTTTAGAGGGAAGGTACACAAAAATGCTGGAGAAACTCAGCGGGTGCAGCAGCATCTATGGAGCAAAGGAAATAGGTAACGTTTCGGGCCGAAACCCTTCTTCAGACTGATAGGGGGTGGGGAGAAGAAAGGAAAAAAGGAAAAAGGCGGAGGAGGAGCCCGAGGGCTGGGGGAGGGGAGGAGACAACCGGATGGCTGATGAAGGGGAGGGGACAGCAAGGGCTAGCAGAATTGGGAGAATTCAATGTTGAGGCCATCAGGATGTAGACTGGCCAAGCGGAATATGAGGTGCATTTCCTCCAATTTACGGTGTTGCTCGCTGTGGCCATGGAGGAGACCCAGGACAGAGAGGTCAGATACGGAATGGGAGGGGGAGTTGAAGTGCTGAGCCTCCGGGAGGTCAGGTTGGTTATTGCGGACCGACCGGAGGTGTTCGGCGAAACGATCGCCAAGCCTCCGTTTAGAGGGATATGGGCCAAACGTGGACAGGTGGGACAGGTGAAAATGGGGCATCTTTGGCAAGTTGGGCCGAAGGGCCTGTCCCTCGCTGTATGAGCCTTTGACTGGCATCTACCTGACTCTAGACATCCCAATGTAGTTGCTACTAAGATAGACACAAAGTGCTGGAGTAACTCAGCGGGTCGGGCAGCATCTCATGGAGAAACCGGATGCATGTTGCCAAATAGTCTTTTAGTTTTAATTTTAGCTTTAGAGATACAGTGCGGAAACAGGCCCTTTGGCCCACCGGGTCCACGCCGACCCGCGATCCCCACACAATAACACTATCCTACACACACCAGGGACAATTTTTACAGTTGTACCATCCCCATTAACAAACAAACCTGGGCGTCTTTGGTGTGTGGGAGGAAACCGAAGATCTCGAGAAAACTCACGCAGATCACGTACAAACTGCGTACAGATAGCACCCGTAGTCGGGGGTCAAACCCTGGTCTCTGGTGCTGCAAGCACTGTAAGGCAGCAGCTCTACCGCTGCACCACCGTGCCACCCACAATCAAACTTCTACAGTTGTACGGTAAGCGAGAATATTGGCTGGTTGCATCACGGCCTGGTTTGGTAACTCGAATGCCCTAGAAGGAAGGAGATTGCAGAGATTGGAGGACATTGCCTGGTGCGTGATGAGTATTGACCTCCCCACCATCAATGGGATCTATAGAAAGCACTGCCTCCAGAAGGCAGTATCATAGCAAAGATCTCAGTCAGCTGATGGACTCCCTGTGCTCCCTCAATAGGAACGACACATGCGTGGGCAAGATTATGGAGCAGAGGCCTGGATAGAGTGAATGGGGAGAGGATGCTTCCACTAGTGGGACAGTCCAGGACCAGAGGCCATGGCCTCAGAATAAAAGGAAAGGAGATGAGAAGGAATTTCTTTAGACAGACGGTGGTAAATCTGTAGGATTCATTGCCACAGACGGCTGTGGAGGCCAAGTCAATGGATATTTTTAAGGCGGAGATTGACATTGTTTATTAAGGGTGTCGGGGGTTATGGGGAGAAGGCAGGAGAATGGGGTTGTGGGAAAGATAGTTCCGCCATTATTGAATGGCAGAGAAGACTCGTTGAGATGAATAGCCTAATTCTGCTCCCAGAACTAATGAACTTATGAAGAGGCAATTCCTTCGCTCCATAGATGCTGCCTCACCCGCTGAGTTTCTCCAGCATTTTTGTGTACCTTCGATTTTTCCAGCACCTGCAGTTCTTCCTAAAACATTATGAACCGGCTATGTCACTCCAGTCCTTTTAATGCACAAACCTCCCGGTAACCCCACTCTCCCTCAGTCTACAAGTCAGGTATGGCATGCCATACAAACCCATCAAAGTAGTGCATATTTTCAGCATAAATAATAATAATTGTCCATCTTGTCCACAGAAACATACAGGCTCACACACATTTGTAAATGAATGAATGAATAAGTGTATTGGCCAAGTATTCACATACAAGGAATTTGCCTTGGTGCTCTGCCCGCAAGTGACAACGGCATACAGTGACATGACACATAAAACATTCATCATTAATAATAAAACATTATCGATTAAATATGTGAAATCAATAAAATACCAGAGCAAAAGGAGGCTACAGATGTTTTGGTTAATGAGGAGCTACAGATGTTTTGGTTAATGAGGAGCTACTGCTCGTGGAAAAAATGAACACACACGTACACATTCACAAACACACATCACACACACACGGCAGCACGGTGGCGCAGTGGTAGAGTTGCTGTCTCACAGCACTTTCAGCGCCGGAGACCCGGGTTCAATCCTGACTACAGGTGCTGTCTGTGCGGAGTTTGTACGTTCTCCCCGTGACCTGCGTGGGTTTTCTCCGAGATCTTCGGTTTCCTCCCAAAGTCCAAAGACGTACAGGTTAGTTGGTCAATTGGCTTGGTACCAGTGTAAATTGTCCCTAGTGTGTGTAGGATGGCGTTAATGTGTGGGGATCGCTGGTTGGCGCGTACTCAATGGGCCGCAGCGCCTGCTTCCGCGCTGTATCTCTAAACTAACCTAATTAACTAAACACGCACGTGCATTTGCACGTGCACACGCATACGCACATGTGCACGTGAACAAGCACAGCAACCCACACCCGCACATGAATGAACACACACGAACACACACACACACACACACACACACACACACACACACACACATACACACACACACACACACACACACACACACACACACACACACACACACACACACACACACACACACACACACACACACACACACACTTTAAAGCCCTGACGAACTTCAAAACACCGCCACAGCTCAATGTTGTCAGATTCATTAGCTCTGCTCAGCTGCACATAAAAATAATTTAGTAATACATTTGATTTTGAAAAAAACTAAGAGTTAATGAGTAAATTGCTTGGCTTGCTGAATTAAACAGCTTTGTTTTATGAATTAATTTAGATATTAAAATTAAATTTCAATGCAAAGCTCAGTTATTAGTTTCACAAAATAAATGTGAACACTCAAATTAAATATTCACTGTAGGCTATCTTCCAATAAAATAGACTTTGGCCTTTGAAGATTTTTTTATTAATCTTCTCTGATATGTGGGTTCTTTAAATTCCACAAATGTGCAACGACACAGCTAGTTCAGTGCCTAACTTGGCTTAATTTATTTCCAGAACGTAATTCTATTTATAATGAAAATCTTATTAAAACTGGACAAGAAAAATTAGTCTCCAGCCTTGCACCAGTGGAGTAAAAACAAAATGACTGACCTAACTTGAAGTGACGTTTACAAATTACCTGCTAATTTAAACTGGGTTGAAGGATGACAGAATTGAGTTGGAGTGGCAGTAGGTTCTCGCGGACTGACAGCTGTGGCCCAGTGGCTTTGAAATTCCCGCAGTTAGTACATTTATCCACATTGACAAGAAAAACTTCAGCTGCAATAAACTACAAATGTTGTACAAAACATAGTTCTGTCCTAAGCTTGACTGGACTCCCACATCTTCTCGCTCACCCCCCCACAACGCACACTTGTCTCCTGTTCATAGAAACATAGAAAAATTGGTGCAGGAGTAGGCCAGTCAGCCCTTCGAGCCAGCACTGCCATTCAATATGATCATCTGGCTGATCATCTAAAATCAGTGCCCCCGTTCTTTTTCCCCCCCCCCATATCCTTTCATTCCTTTAGCCCTAAGAGCTGAATCTAATTCCCTCTTGAAAACATCCAGTGAATTGGCCTCCACTGGCTTCTGTGGCAGAGAATGCCACAAATCCACAACTCTCTGGGTCAGAAAAGTTTGTCCTCATCTCAGACCTAAATGGCCTACCCCTTATTCTTAAACTGTGACCAAGGCCAGGCCAAACCTTCCACCACCACTGAAGATAGAAGCAAACACTCCCTATGCTTTCTCAGACCACTGTGTTAGCCCGCCAAAGCAACCACACAGGAGCCTGTCCTATCTGTGATGCTGTGTATAGGCAGGAACTGCAGATGCTGGTTTACACCGACGATAGACACAAAATGTTGGAGTAACTCAGCCGTTCAGGCAGCATCTCTGGAGAGAAGTAATGGGTGAAGTGTCATACTGATTGGGCATCTTACAACCCAGCAGTATAAATATTGCCTTATCTAACTTCAAGTAACCCTTGCTTTCCCTCTCTCTCCATCCCTCCCCCATCCTAGTTCTCCGACCAGTCTGACTGTCCTCCTGATTACATTTCACATTGTCTGCCTCATTGTCAACTTCCCCAAGCTAAGTAGATTTAGAAACATAGAAACATAGAAAATAGGTGCAGGAGGAGGCCATTCGGCCCTTCAAGCCAGCACCGCCATTCATTGTGATCATGGCTGATCGTCCCCAATCAATAACCCGTGCCTGCCTTCTCCCCATATCCCTTGACTCCACTAGCCCCTAGAGCTCTATCTAACTCTCTCTTAAATCCATCCAGTGATTTGGCCTCCACTGCCCTCTGTGGCAGGGAATTCCACAAATTCACAACTCTCTGGGTGAAAAATGTTTTTTCTCACCTCAGTCCCTCCCCTTTATTCCAAGACTGTGGCCCCTGGTTCTGGACTCGCCCAACATTGGGATCATTTTTCCTGCATCTAGCTTGTCCAGACCTTTTACAATTTTATACATTTCTACAAGATTCCCCCTCATCCTCCAGTGAATATAAGCCTAGTCTTTTCAATCTTTCCTCATATGACAGTCCCGCCATCCCAGGGATCAATCTCGTGAACCTACGATGCACTGCCTCAATTACAAGGATGTCCTTCCCCAAATTAGGAGACCAAAACTGTACGCAATACTCCAGATGTGGTCTTACCAGATTTATTCTACATTCTCCTTGATCTGTGTCCTCTTCGATCTCTCCTTTTCATGCCTTACCTTTCTATACCTCTCGTTTCCTTCCCCCACTATCTGTCTGAAGAAGGATCTCGAACCGAAATGTCACCCATTCCTTCTCTCCAGAGATGCTGCCCATCCCGCTGAGTTACTCCAGTGTTTTGCGTCTATCCATGATGCTGATACATGATCTGACAAGGCCTCTCTCTGCTTATTCTTGCTGCAGGACAGCACTTAATGCCCTTCATTCCATACACTCACACAATTTGAACGATCCCATGGCAGAGATCACAGTCAAAACCACAACCCTTCTTCAGACTGATAGGGGGTGGGGAGAAGAAAGGAAAAAAGGGAAAAAGGCGGAGGAGGAGCCCGAGGGCTGGGGGAGGGGAGGAGACAACCAGATGGCTGATGAAGGGGAGGGGACAGCAAGGGCTAGCAGAATTGGGAGAATTCAATGTTCAAGCCCCCAGGATGTAGACTGCCCAAGCGGAATATGAGGTGCATTTCCTCCAATTTCCGGTGTTGCTCGCTGTGGCCATGGAGGAGACCCAGGACAGAGAGGTCAGATACGGAATGGGAGGGGGAGTTGAAGTGCTGAGCCACCGGGAGGTCAGGTTGGTTATTTTTGCGGACCGACCGGAGGTGTTCGGCGAAACGATCGCCAAGCCTCCGCTTGGTCTCACCGATGTAGATCAGCTGGCATCTAGAGCAGCGGATGCAATAGATGAGGATGGAGGAGATGCAGGTGAACCTCTGTCGCACCTGGAACGACTGCTTAGGTCCTTGAATGGAGTCGAGGGGGGAGGTGAAGGGACAAGTGTTGCATCTCTTGCGGTTGCAAGGGAAAGTGCCCGGGGAGGGGGTGGTACGGGAGGGAAGGGAAGAATTGACAAGGGAGTTATGGAGGGAGCGGTCTTTGCGGAAGGCAGACATGGGGGGAGATGGGATGGCCCGTTTACTACAAGCCTGTAAGTCCTTGGAGTGTCTGAGAAAACTGAAGAGCTCAGAGACTTTAGAAGGATGAGAGGGAATCTCATTGAAACATATAAGATTATTAAGGGTTTGGACACGCTAGAGGCAGGAAACATGTTCCCGATGTTGGGGGAGTCCAGAACCAGGGGCCACAGTTTAAGAATAAGGGGTAAGCCATTTAGAACGGAGATGAGGAAACACTTTTTCACACAGTGAGTTGTGAGTCTGTGGAATTCTCTGCCTCAGAGGGCGGTGGAGGCCGGTTCTCTGGAAACTTTCAAGAGAGAGCTAGATAGGGCTCTTAAAGATAGCGGAGTCAGGGGATATGGGGAGAAGGCAGGAACGGGGTACTGGTTGTGGATGATCAGCCAATGAGAGATCACATTGAATGGCGGTGCTGGCTCTAAGGGCCGAATGGCCTACACCTATTGTCTATTGTCTGAAACCCACGCAGGTCACGGGGAGAACGTCCAAACTCCATACATACAGCACCCGTAGTCGGCATTGAACATATGTCTCTGGGGCTGCAAGCGCTGTGAGGCAGCAACTCTACCGCTGCACCACCGTGATACCCACTATGGGATTTTGTCCAGAGATGCTGCCTGACCCGTTGAATTACTCCAGCCCTTTGTGATAAACCGGAAGGGGGGGGGGGGCATAGGGGAAGAGGGGGGAGGGGGGGCATAGCTCGAGGTGACATCAAATTGGAGAATTCAATGTTCATACCGTTGGGTTGTAAGCTAGACAAGTGGAAAATGACAGTGCTGTTTCTCCACTTTGTGTGTGGCCTTGCTGTGGCAAAGGAGACGCAACGGTAGAGTTGCTGCCAGCGCCGGGGACCCGGGTTCGATCCCGACTACGGGTGCTGTCTGCACGGAGTTTGCACGTTCTCCCCGAGACCACGTGGGTTTTCTCCGAGATCTTCGGTTTCCTCCCACACTCCACAAAGAGGTACAGGTTCGTAGGTTAATTGGTTTTGGTAAATGTAACAATTGTCCCTAGTGGGTGTAGGATCGTGTTAATGTGCGTGGATCGCTGGTCGGCACGGACCCACTGGGCCGATGGGCCTGTTTCTGCGCTGTATCTCTAAACTAAACTAAACTAAAGGTGGGTAAGGGGTGCGGTGCTGTGTGTCTGGACCGTGCGTCTGTTCAGTTCTTCATCCAAAATGTTACGGCACCTCAATAAAACCTTCAAGGTCGACTGCAGGAGGAGTCCTGCGACACAGAGGCGGTCGGGGGGAGAAGAGGGACATTGGGTCACGGGCCTGCAGCAGCCTGGGGCGTACCTGGATCAGGGACGCTCCAATATTTCCAGCATGTGGACCCAACTTTGGACTCTTTCTTTGCAAATGGCGCAAAAATATGGCAACTGTGCATTTGTGAGTTGTGCAAAAATAATTTCACCGTGCTGTGCATACATGACAATAAAGAACCTTTAAAGACAGACACAAAATGCTTGAGGAACTCAGCGGGTCAGGCAGCATCTCTGGAGAGAAGAAATAGGTGACCCTTCTTCAGACTCGAACCGAAATGTCACCCATTCCTTCTCTCCAGGGAAGCTGCCTGACCCGTGGAGTTGCTCCAGCATTTTGTGTCTATCTTCGATGCAAACCAGCATCTGCAGTTGCTTCCCATACAAAGAACCATTGAAACCTATTGAGACAATGGGGACTGGGCTGCCTTGTGGATCCATGTATATCCAGGAAAACCCAAAGTTCCAATTAAACCAAGAAAAGCATGAAGTTTGTTCTAAACATGGTGTTTAGTAAATGCCAGTGTTCCACCAGACACCCAATTAAAATGAAAGGTGCCTTTTTTGTGACTTCAATCTATTTTTAATGGGATTGTAGTTGAGTGGTTGGTTATGCTTTACTGCAGGGTGTGTACATCATGAAACGCTGGGTGATCACTGGTCGGCATTGGGCTCGGTGGGCCGATGGGCCTGTTTTCGTGCAGTATCTCTAAAGTCTAAAGGGGGCTCGGTGGTCAGCGTCGACTCAGTGGGCCAAAGAGCTTGTTTCCACGCTGTATCTCCAAGCTAAACTAAAACAAATTAAACTTCACCTCGCCTTTCCAGCCAATGAAGAAGCTTTGAAAGGTAATCACTGTTTTAGTGCAGGGAAAGCTGGCAGCTGGTTTGTAATCTTTAAGGCCCTGTGGTTGATACAACACACAGACATGGTACATTTACCCAGCTGTGCACAGTTGATTATCAAAGGGCCTTTATTCAAAATGTACTCAACTTATTAGAGACAGAGATAGATAGAGATGGAGATATATCGCGGAAACATGCCCTTCGGCCCACCGAGTCCGCGCCGACCTTAACACTATCCAACACACACACACTGGGGATGGTTTACAGTCATACCAAGGCAATTAACCTACACGTCTTTGGATTGTGGGAGGAAACAGGAGCACTCGGAGAAAACCCTCCGTGGTCGCGGGGAGAACGGACAAACTCCGTACAGACAGCACCCGTGGTCGGGATCGAACCCGGGTCTCTGGCACTGCAAGCGCTGTAAGGCAGCAACTCTACCGCTGCGCCACCGTGCTGCCCATTGTTACTTAGAAGCAGGACCAGATAAAATTCTGATAATGACTCTGTGAAACCCAGGGCCGGACAAGAAATAAATAATTACATTGACACATGATGTCCTTGCCGACCATTCATTACTTTCACCAGCCCTTGGAATGTCATTGTTCTGTTCCTGATACACATGATGATTAAACACAAGATAGACACAAAACGCTGGAGTAACTCAGTGGGTCATGCAGCGTCTCTGGAGAGAAGGAATGGGTGAGCTTTTTGTGTCTATCTTCAGTTTAAACCAGCATCTGCAGTTCATAAGGTCATAAGTGATTGGAATAGAATTAGGCCATTCGGCCCATCAAGTCTACTCCCCCTTTCAATCATGGCCGATCGATCGCTCCCTCCTAACCCCATTCTCCTGCCTTCTCACTATAACCCGTAACAATCTCTGCCTTAAAATATATCAATTGACGAGGCCACCACAGCCTTCTGTGGAAAAGAATTCCACAGATTCACCACCCTCTGACTAAAGAAATTACTCCTCATCTCCTTCCTAAAAGAACGTCCTTTAATTCTGAGGCTATGACCTCTAGTCCTAGACTCTCCCACTAGTGGAGACATCCTCTCCACATCCACTCCATCCAAGCCTTTCACTATTCTGTACCTTTCAATGAGGTCTCCCCTCATTCTTCGATACTCCAGCGTGTAGAGGTCCATTGCCGTCAAACGCGCATCGTCTGTTTTTTAGTTTAGTTTAGAGATACAGCGCGGAAACAGGCCCTTCGGCCCACCGGGTCCGCGCCGACCAGCGATCCCCGCACATTAACACCATCCTACACACACTAGGGACAATTTTTACATTTACCAAGCCAATTAACCTACAAACCTGTACGTCTTTGGAGTGGGGGGGGGAAACCAAAGATCCCGGAGAAAACCCACACGGGTCACGGGGAGAAAGTGGAAACTCCGTACAGACAGCACCCGTAGTCGGGATCGAACCAGGGTGTCCGCCGCTGCATTGGCTGTGAGGCAGCAACTCTACCGCTGTACGCGCCACCATGACCGGCCAACCGCAGTTCCTTCCTGACAATTAAACACACTCGTCTCTTCATCCTTCTATGCCTCAACTATTCATTAAAGGTTCTGAGGCAGAGGTTAGTGGCACCCCTGTCTGTTTTACCCCCTCTTCACCCCTGTCTGATGGTGCTTTGATGGACAATATTATGATTTGTCAACTCTGAAGCCATTGAATTGGCCTCACCATTAATGGGTAGTTACGTTTAGTTTGGTTGAGTTTAGTTTAGAGATACAGCGTGGCAATGTGCGTCCCACCGAACCCAGCCAACCATACATCACCCAAACGCTAGTGGGTTAGTATATGATGAGCACTGGGGCCTGTACTCGCTGGAGTTTCGAAGGTTGAGGGGGGACCTCATTGAAACTTACAGAATAATGAAAGGCTTGGATAGAGTGGATGTGGAAAGGATGTTTCCACTGGTGGGAGAGTCTAGGACCAGAGGCCATAGCCTCAGAATCAAAGGGCGCTCTTTTAGAAAGGAGGTGAGGAGGAACTTCTTTAGTCAGCGGGTAGTTAATCTGTGGAACTCATTGCCACAGATGGCTGTGGAGGCCAAGTCAGTGGATATTTGTAAGGCAGAGATAGACAAATTCTTGATTAGAACGGGTGTCAAGGGTTATGGAGAGGGCAGGAAAATGGGATGAGGAGGCAGAGATCAGCCATGATTGAATGGCGGAGTGGACTCGATGGGCCGAATGGCCTAAATCTACTTCTATAACTTGTGAACTAGTTCTATGTCTAGTTAAATGTAGTTGTTTGTGTGGTTTTTTGTACTGTTTTTAACTGTGTATATGTGGTGGGAGGGGGGGGGGGAGGGAGAAACTTTAAAAAATCTATTCCCTGTACGGGAGACCCGACCTTTTCCCTGCCGGGTCTCCGTTGTCGTTGGGGCCTAGCTCCGTGGAGCGGCCTCCGACCGGGACGACCTGGGGGCTCCAGTCGCGGAGCCTGCGGAGCTGCGGACTTACCATCGTGGGGCTGGCCAGCCTCAGAGCGTGAGGAGCGGTGGTGACTCACTGCTGCGGCCCGACTCCAGAGCTCCAGCTCCAGCTGCAGACCCGTGGACTGTGATATCGGGAGCTCGCGGGTCCGGGTGAGAGACCGCTTTCCGGAGCTCCCGCAACGCAACTTCTCCCGCCCGTGTCGCGGGGTTGGAACGACCCGGAGCGGGGCCGTAAATCGCCCGGTGCGACTTTAATGGCCGCGGGACATTCCAGCGCCCGCCGGGGGCTCCAACTTGTGACTTTTGGGCCCGGAGCGAGGCAGTACAGGGCCCGGTGCGGCCTCAACGGCCGTGGGACTTAACATTGCCCGTCTGGGGCTTCAACATCGGGAGAAAAATGGTGCAGGGGAGAGAAAAGACTTTGCCTTCCATCACAGTGAGGAGGAGATTCACTGTGATGGATGTTTTTCTGTAAATTGAATTGTTTGTGTGTCGTGTAGGAATTGTTTTGTTTGTATGGCTGTGGAAACGGAGTTTCGTTTGAGCCTCTTTCAGGTTCAAATGACAAGAAATAAAATCTAATCTAATCTAATCTATGTTATCCCATCTTTGCATCCTACACTAAAACCAAGAAAAGTCTGATTAAAGATAGTCCGAAGGTCTATAATGAGGTGGATTGTAGCTCAGAACCGCTCTCTAGTTGGTGAGAGAATGGTTCAGTTGCCTGATAACAGCTGGGAGGAAACTGTCCCTGAATCTGGAGGTGTGCATTTTCACACTTCTGTACCTCTTGCCTAATGAGAGAGAGGGAGTGTCTGTGGTGAGATTGATTCATTGGTCCTAGATTATGCTGGTGGCAGCGTGAAGTGTAGATGGAGTCAGTGGTTTTGTGTGATGGTCTGAGCTGCATCCACAAGTATGCAGTTTCTTGCGGCATTGGATGGAGCTGTTCCCAAGCCATTAGAACCGTCCACAAACCTGACAACTCTCTGCCTCATAGCAATAGACAGTAGACAATAGACAATAGGTGCAGGAGTAGGCCATTCGGCCCTTCGAGCCAGCAACGCCATTCGATGTGATCACGGCTGATCATCCCCAATCAGTACCCCGTTCCTGCCTTCTCCCCATATCCCCTGACTCTGCTATCTTTAAGAGCCCTATCTAGCTCTCACTTGAAGCACTATGATAACCTCTCTGCTCCTTATTAGTTGTACTTTGTCTGAGCTGTTTTTGCTTAGAACCCATGGTAGTTGTGTATGGTAGGGAAGGACTTTGTTCCTCAGTTTTTAGTTTAGTTTAGAGATACAGAACAGAAACAGGCCTTTCGGCCCACCTATTCCGCACCGAGCAGCGACCCCCGCACACTAACACTATCCTACACACACTAGGGACAATTGTACATTTACACCAAGCCAGTTAACCAACAAACCTGTACGTCTTTGGAGTGTGGGAGGGAACCGAAGATCTCGGAGAAAACCCATGCGGGAGAGAATGTACAAACTCCGCACAGACAGCGCCCACAGTCGGGATGGAACCCGGGTCTCCGGCGCTGCAAGGCAGCAACTCTACCGCTGCACCACCGTGCTGCCCAGGAGAGCTGGAAGACAACATCTAGGATAATCCTCACCTTGTTCTACAGAAGGGTTAAAACACAGGTCTGTCGACTTTATTAAGCTGCAGTCATCAATTAAATATTGTGTTGTACCCAGTAAAAGCTAATATTACTTTACTGAACAGTTAATGGTTTTAGGTGGTTTGATTTAAACGTCTAACTAGGAATCTTTGACGTTCGCCGTTTAAACATTTGCCCCTTCCATCTGCTAGCCATGGGTTTTTTTTCCAATCAAAACAAAGGAACGTTTGTGTGGAATGCTGTTCCCGTCATTAGGAGAGGTTGAGGTCCAGCAATGCTTTTAGTGGGGTCACTTCTGCAGTGATTTGGACCCTACTCTGCACGTTGCTTCTGACCTGTAACACCATTAAAATTGGATTGCAGGAGCGGAAGGGAACTCCTCGTTTTGATGAAGGAATGCAACGGCATTGGAGTCATCAGTCGGTCGACCAAATCTCTTCTTGCTACTCGCTATCCCGGCCACTCCCTCTTCTCCCCTCTCCCATCGGGCTAAAGGTATACAAGTGAAAACACACACCTCCGGATTCAGTGTTTAAGAAAGAACTGCAGATGCTGGAAAAATCGAAGGTAGACAAAAAATGCTGGGGGAACTCAGCAGATGAGGCAGCAACTATGGAGAGAAGGAATAGGTGACATTTCGGATCGAGACCCTTCTTCAGACTGATGTGTGGGGGGGGCGGGAAAAAAGGAATAGGCGGAGACAGTGGGACTAGGAGAGCTAGGAAGGGGAGGGGGAGGAGGGGATTTCGTTGTCTCTGTACTGTACACTGCACAATGACAATAAAGTTGAATCTGAATCTGAGGAGGGAGAAGACAAGGGTTACATAAAGTTAGAGAAGTCAATGTTGATACCGCTGGGGTGTAGACTACCCAAGCTAAATACCCAAGCTTGTCTCCTCGCCACATTTACTGCTGGCTCCAGTCGCAAATCTGAGTTTTCGAGTGATCTGTGCAAGGCATTCATTGATGCTGGAATTCCACTGTGCAAATTGGAAAACAAATCTCTCAGAGTTTTTTTTAGAGAAATACACAGAGGAACATATACCAAGTGAGTCAACATTATGGAAAAATTATGTTGCCAGCAACTTCAACATTGGTGTGACAAAAAATGCTGGAGAAACTCAGCGGGTGAGGCAGCATCTATGGAGAGAAGATATAGGCAAAGTTTCGACATTTCTGATCAGTCTGACCCATTTCGGGTCTCAACCCGAAATGATGCCTATTCCTTTTCTCCATAGATGCTGCCTGTCCCGCTGAGTTTCTCCAGCATTTTTTGTCTACCTCCAGATTCATGGACAGTTTCTTCCCAGGTGCTATCAGGCAACTGAACCATCCTACCAACAACTAGAGAGCAGTCCTGAACTACCATCTATCTCATTGGAGACCCTTGGACTATCTTTGATACATACATAGATACATAGAAAATAGGTGCAGGAGTAGGCCATTCGGCCCTTCGAGCCTGCACCGCCATTCAATATGATCATGGCTGATCATCCAACTCAGTATCCCGTACCTGCCTTCTCTCCATACCCCCTGATCCCTTTAGCCACAAGGGCCACATCTAACTCCCTCTTAAATATAGCCAACGAACTGGCCTCGACTACCCTCTGTGACAGAGAGTTCCAGAGATTCACCACTCTCTATGTGAAAACGTTTTTTCTCATCTCGGTCTTAAAGGATTTCCCCCTTATCCTTAAGCTGTGACCCCTTGTCCTGGACTTCCCCAACATCGGGAACAATCTTCCTGCATCTAGCCTGTCCAACCCCATAAGTATTTTGTACGTTTCTATGAGATCCCCTCTCAATCTCCTAAATTCTAGCGAGTATAAGCCAAGTCTATCCAGTCTTTCTTCATATGAAAGTCCTGACATCCCAGGAATCAGTCTGGTGTACCTTCTCTGCACTCCCTCTATGGCAATAATGTCCTTCCTCTTGGAGACCAAAACTATATGCAATACTCCAGGTGTGGTCTCACCAAGACCCTGTACAACTGCAGTAGAACCTCCCTGCTCCTATACTCAAATCCTTTTGCTATGAAAGCTAACATACCATTCGCTTTCTTCACTGCCTGCTGCACCTGCATGCCCACTTTCAATGACTGGTGTACCATGACACCCAGGTCTCGTTGCATCTCCCCTTTTCCTAATCGGCCACCATTTAGATAATAGTCTGCTTTCCTGTTTTTGCCACCAAAGTGGATAACCTCACATTTATTGTACAAACTCCGTACAGACAGCACCGGTAGTCAGGATCGAACCCTGGTCTCTGTTGCCGTAAGCGCTGTAAGGCAGCAACTCTACCGCTGCGCCACCGTGCTGCCCAAGTGGATAACCTCACATTGATCGGGCTTCAATGGATTTATCTTGAACTAAATGTTATTCATGTTATTCCCCTTTAACATGTACCTGTTCACTGTGGACGGCTCGATTGTAACCATGTATTGTCTTTCTACTGACTGGTTAGCACGCAACAAGAGCTTTTCACTGTACCTCGGTACACGTGACCATAAACTAAACTAACTAACTCTACGGGTACCGTTTGTGGTACATATACCATTCCCTTCCCATCAGAACCAAGGGCTTGTTTCCCACAAGATAAAGATGTGACAGACAGTACAAACTGTCCTCGTTGAAGCAGCCACCACGGGAAAGTTACAGCTCATTGAACTTCGGCAAGAGTTGTTTTAATGTTCTTTGGAATGGCCAGGATGGGGTTGTTCAGCAGCGGTAGAGTTGCTGCCTTACAGAGCCAGGGACCCTGGTTCGATCCTGACTACGGGTGCTGTCTGTATGGAGTTTGTACGTTCTCCCCGTGACCTGCGTAGGTTTTCTCCAGGTGCTCCGGTTTCCTCCCACACTCCAAAGACAGTCAGATTTGTAAGTTAATTGGCTTTGGCACAGTGGCACAGCGGTAGAGTTGCTGCCTTACAGCGCTTGCGGCTCCGGAGGCCTGGGTACGATCCTGACCATGGGTGCTGTCTGTGCGGAGTTTGCACGTTCTCCCTGTGACCTGCGTGGGTTTTCTCCCAGATGCTCCGGTTTCCTCCCACACTACAAAGACGGACAGATTTGTAAGTTTGGTAAAAAATGTAAATTGTCCCCAGTGTGTATAGGATAGTGTAAGTGTGCGGGGATCGCTGGTCAGTGTGGACTTGGTGGGCTGAAGGGCCTGTTACCATGCTGTATCTCTAAAAAAAATGGGGTGACATGGTTGATGTCTGAAGCAGTTGTGAAGCCACTCTGTGTTTGCCGATGATTTATTCAAGCCGAGCTTCCGATCTCGTGTTTGTTCCCTTGTTGCCAAAATGTTCCCGGCGTCATTCATAACTGTCAAAAAATTATTCATCTGCACTCGTGCTTTTAAAATCTAAAATTGTTTAGTTTAGTGATACACCGTTGTCACAGGCCCTTCGGCCCACTGAGTTCACCCGTCCACTAGTTCTATCCTAGACACAAGGGACAATGTACAGAAGCAAATTGACCTACAAACCTGCACGTCTTTGGAGTGTGGGAGGAAACCGGAGCACCCGGAGAAAACCCACGCAGTAACAGGGAGGGTGTAAAAACTCCGCACAGACAGCACCCAGGTATCTGGCGCTGTTAGGCAGCAACTCTACCATTGCGCCACTGTGCTGCCCCATTTGCCTGCATTTGGCCCATATCTCACTCAACCCTTCCTATCCATATATCTGTCCAAATGTCTTTTGAAAGTCATAATTGTATGACTCTACCGCTGTGACACTGTACATGTTGTATATAAGATGTATTTTCATGTGTGTGTATGTGTGTTGGTGTGTGTGTGTGTGTGTGTGTGTGTGTGTGTGTGTGTGTGTGCGTGTGTGTGTGTGCGTGTGTGTGTGTGCGCCTGTGCGCGTGCGATGCGTGTGTGTGTGCACGTATGTGTGCGGTGCGTGTGTGTGTGCACGTATGTGTGTGCGTGTGTGTGCGTTTGCATGTGTGTGCGTGTGTGTGCATGTGTGTGTGCGTGTGCATGTGCGTCTGTGCGAGTGCATGTGTGTGCACGTATGTGTGTGTGCGTGTGTGTGCGTTTGCGTCTGTGTGTGCGTGTGTGTGCATGTGTGTGTGTGTGTGCGTGTGTGTGCGTTTGTGTCTGTACGAGTGCGTGTGTGTGCGTATGTGCGTTTGCGGTGCGAGTGCGTGTGTGTGTGCACGTATGTGTGTGTGCGTGTGTGTGCGTTTGCGTCTGTGTGCGTGTGTGTGCATGTGTGTGTGTGTGTGCGTGTGTGTGTGTTTGCGGTGCGAGTGCGTGTGTGTCTGTACGAGTGCGTGTGTGTGCGTGTATGTGCGCTTGCGTCTGTGTGCGTGTCTGTGCATGTGTGTGTGTGTGTGTGCGTGTGTGTGCGTTTGCGTCTGTGCGTGTGTGTGCATGTGTGTGTGTGTGTGCGTGTGTGTGTGTTTGCGGTGCGAGTGCGTGTGTGTGCTTGTGTGTGCGTTTGTGTCTGTGCGTTTGCGTCTGTACGAGTGCGTATGTGTGCACGTGTGTTTGCGTGTGCATGTGCGTCTGTGCGTGTGCGGTGCGAGTGCGTGTGTGTGCACGTATGTGCGTGTGCGTGAACTGGACAGCTCCTGATTTGTAAACGCTCATCGTTCCGACTGTCCGATGAGCCAGTTCTCCAGAGTTCTCAGAGAATCCACTCAGCCCTCCAAGTTTAGTTGAGTTTAGAAATACAGCGAGTCGGCACCGACCAGCGATCCCCGTACATTAACACTATCCCGGGGACAATTTATACTACAACTGACCTGCAAACCTGTGGAGTGTGGGAGGAAACTGAAGATCTCGGTCACGGGGAGAACGTACAAACTCCGTACAGACAGCACCTGTAGTCAGGATCGAACCCTGGTCTCTGTTGCCATAAGCGCTGTAAGGCAGCAACTCTACCGCTGCGCCACCGTGCTGCCCAAGTGTAGGGGTCATGGTCATGTTCCAAATAAGTTGCTTACCCACATAATTGAGCCGTCCAGTGTGGAAGAGACAGCTGACACTGGCAAGCAGCAGAGACTGCACCAAAAATAAAATCAGCCGTCAATTAGCACAATCAGAGAGGGGCACTAATAGAGTCAACTAGCAGCTAGACACGCCTTCTAATCAACCGTCTCCCAAAGATAATGGGAAGAAAATTGTATCATTTCATTTTGCCATCAAGCCTTTATTAAAATACTCTGCAGTGTTTATCGAGAAAGATTACCGGCTGCATTTATTACACTAATACCAGCCACAAAATAAAAGTGGATTATAAAAATATATTGATGCTTGATCCTGAGATCTTTGGGCTATCTTTTTCCTGAGTGCTCAAACTGGGATAGATTTTTCAACAGGATGGCGCAGGGGTAGAGTTGCTGCCTTTCAGCATTTACAGAGACCCGGGTTCGGGCGCTTGTCTGTACGGAGTTTGTACGTTCTCCCCGTGACCTGCGTGGGTTTTCACCGAGTACTTTGGTTTAGTCCCACACGCCAAAGGCGTACAGGTTTGCAGGTTAATTGGCTCGGTACATTGGTTAAAGTTGACCCTGGTGTAGGATAGTGTTCTTCTTCTTTTCGTGTCCATCTTGTGGGGTGGAAGATTGCAACCTTCACGTGGTCAGCCCTGTTTCGACTAATGCAATCAACTCGACGTGCACAAACGGAAGATCAAATAGAACAAGTGTCCAACAACTTTAGGCTGTGCACGCCACACGACAGAAGAAGAAGTGTCCATCTTGTTACAAATGTTGACATCGCTGTCACCGTCCGTCCTGAAAGGGATGCAAGCTTCCGGCGACAACCAGTGGGAGCCATCACTTGTTGCAATAGAATGATGGTGGTAGCAGAATTAGCTCAGGATACTTCCAGTTTCCAGCCCCGCGACGTGGACGCCTCTGCAGTCCGTCTGTCTTTTATTATTTTTGTCTCGTTTTTATGTCGTTTTTATTATTTTTTGTCGGGGTATGTGTGTGGGGGGGTGGGGGTGGGTGGGGGGTGGGGGTGGGGGGTGGGAGGGGGACTTTAAAATCTTTCCCTGCACGGGAGACCAGACCTTTTCTTTGTCCGGTTCTCCGTTGTCGTTGGGGCTGGCAACGTGGAGCGGCCTCCAGCAGGAACGACCTGGGGCTTCAGTTGTGGAGCTGCGGACTACTCACCGTCACGGGGCTGGCCGAGTCCGGAGCGGGTGGAGCTGTGGTGGAGCGAGGCTGAGACCCGACCCCCGGAGATTCGGAGGCTACAACCGCGGGTCTGGCGGACGGCAACACCGGAAGCCCGCGGGTCCCCTGGTGGGAGACCGCTTTTCGGGGCTTCCGCAGCGGCGACTTCTCCCGCCCGAGTTGCGGGGTTGAAGAGCACCTGGAGCGGGGCTTTACACAGTCGCCCCGCGCGGCTTGGAATGGCCGCCGACTTTGCGAGCGCGCGCCGGGGCTCTAACACCAAGACCGGTGCGCGACCTTGCATCGCCCGGCGTGGCTTTAATGGTCGCGGGACAATCACCATCGCCCGCCGGGGGCTTTGACTTTGACTCTGACATCGGGGGGGGGAGTGCAGTGGAGATGATACGTTTTTTTTTGCCTTCCATCACAGCGCTGTGATGGATGTATGTGTAAATTGTGTTGTGTCTCGGGTCTTTTTCGTTTTGTAATGTATGGCTGCAGAAACAACATTTCGTTTGGACCTCAACGGGGTCCAAATGACAAATAAATTGTATTGTATTGTATTGTACTGTACCTCGGTGACTGCCAATCACCCCCCCCATCCCCGGACACTCCTCCCACCAGGACTTATTAGATTTATTTATTTATTGCCCATATTTATGTCGCTCTTCTAGGGAGATGCTAACTACATTTCCTTGTCTCTGTACTGTACACTGCACAATGACAATCAAGTGGAATCTGAATCGGAATCTGATTGTCGTGAGTTGTCTCCTCAAGTGTCCTAACTTTTTCTTGTCGCCGCTGGATTTTGAAATGTTCAAGACCTTTCTGCGACAGTTGGCTTGACGTTGCCTGTCTTCTCCTGTCGTAGTTTGTCGCCAGGATGATGCCAGGTGACGTAGGTTGTCGCCGGGTGCTGACTTTGGTGAATTTCAATGGCCACCACCCTACGCCAACCTAGGTCAACCGGAGAGAGGAACCGGTGACTGAATTATCTTCAGTTGTCTCCAGTTGTCGCCGACAGGGACGTTGCTTGTCGCGGGTGGACGTAGGTTGACTTTGGCTGTCATAGGTTGTCGCTTGTGTAGTGGTAGGTTGTTGTAGGTGTGGTCGTAGTTGGACGTCCTAATGGGTTGCTGGTTGTCGGCAGCTTGCGGTAGCTTTACATCGACTAGGTGGTAGGTTGTTGTAGACATTGTCATAGGGGCGGGGGGGTGGGGTCCAGGAGGGATGACCTGGTACGACTGTGATAGTCACTGGCAATTGCCAAAAAAAATCGCCTAATTGGGACAGGCCCTTTACAGATCTCCTGTCGGAGAGAGAAGCAGAACTTCTTCAAAGTAGACATTACCTTGAGGAGATTTTGCAGCGGAGCAGACGTGTAGATAGGCACGAAAAACTGGAGTAACTCAGCGATTCTGGCAGCATCTCTGGAGAACAGGAATAAGTGACTGAATAAGTCTGAGAGTCAGGGAAAAGGGGTGATGTGGAGAGGTATAGAACTAATGAATGAAAGATACTGTACACAAAACAGTAACACTAATCAAGGAAACGGCCCATTGTTGGCTGTTACTCCAGCTATTTGTGTTGTTCTTCAGTTTAAACCAGCATCTGCAGTTCCCTCCTGGACAAAATGTGATGCAAGGAACTGCAGATGTTGGTATATTCCAGTTTATGTCTATCGTCAACGTATACCAGCATATTAGTTTAGTTTACACAGTGCGCAAACAGGCCCTGAGGCTCTTCAGACTTCAGGCAAAAAACGGTCTGAGGAAGGGTCTCGACCTGAAACGTCACCTATTCCTTTTCTCCACAGATGCTGCCTGGCCCGCTGAGTTACTCCAGCATTTTGTGTCTATCCTCGGTGTAATCCAGCATCTGCGGGTTCCTACCTACACATAGTCTATCTTGGCATTGTGTCTGGAATAGATATGATGGGCTGAAGGGCCTGTTCCTGCGCTCTACCATGTCGTTCCATGTTCCCAGAGTCTCAGACCTCAGTGTCTCGGAATGGGCAAGGCGTTAGGTCGACAGCCTTCTTCAGGGCAACCAGGAGCGGACAATAAATAAATGCTGGCTCTGCCACAACTCCCGATCTGGTACGGTAAGTGCCGACAAAAGTCTTCATTTCCACTTTTCATTATCAGTGTTTGGCGAGGAAGATTCCCTCTCTTCACGCCTCATCTCAATAAGAAGGGAATTAGATTGTTTCCGCCTTTTTTTTTAACTCCGGGAACAGATTAGTTCAAGGTTAAAGGAAAGTTGCCCATTCTCGACTGCTGAGTCAGAGATAATTTATGAGCATTGGAGATGGGGCTGGTCTGTCGATGAGATGTGGACCAGGTAATGACAGCTCATGAGCAATGTGTTTAAAAGGCAAAGGTGGGTTGTTTTTAAAAGCATTAGTTAATTAGAAAACGGTCAGAATTTTTGCGTTTAAACTGTCTTTTTGTCGCTGTGATGTGAAACGAGGCTAACGATCTTTCCAAGGATGAGGATGTGGGGATGAACTAGCTCCAACAACCTCCAGAGGTAGGGAGGAACTGCAGTTGGTGGTTTACACCGATAATAAACACAAATCAGGGCCCGCAATGGGTGGCAGCACAGTAGCGCAGCGGTAGAGTTGCTGCCTCACAGCGCCAGAGACCCGAGTTCGATCCCGACTATGGGTGCTGTCTGTACGGAGTTTGTACGTTCTCCCCGTGACCTGCGTGGGTTTCCCCCAGGTACTCCGGTTTCCTCCCACACTCCAAAGACGTGCAGGTTTGTTGGTTATTTGTCAATTGTCCCTAGTGTGTGCAGGATAGTGTTGGTGTGCAGGGATTGCAGGACGGTGCGGACTCGGAGGGCCGAAGGGCCTGTTTACGCGCTGTATCTCTAAACTAAATTGAACGAAACTAAAACAGATGAACTCAGGAAGGGTGGACCCATAATGGCCAACAATGTTTTGTTCTGGCCTTTTCTTGCCTCCACTTCATTCATCCCCACCACTCCCTACCTCTACTTTCAGACTGAAGAAAAGTCCTGACCCGAAACGTCACCTATTTCTTTTTCTTCAGTGATGTCGCCAAACCCGTTGAGTTATTCTGGCATCTTGTGTCTATCTTCCAGCCTCCAAGGTCCTGTTACAGACTAAGGATATCAGATAATGTGCATTATATCACAACGTCCCAGTTTTGACCTTAAAATTGGCTTATTGTACTATCGTACAATAGTCCGAAGAAGGGTCCCAACCAATAACGTCGCCATCAGTCTGAAGAAGGGGCACAAAGTGGTGGAGTAACTCAGCAGGTCAGGCAACATCTCTGGAGAACATGGATAGGTGACCCTTCTTCAGGCCAACCAGCGATCACCCATACACTAGTTCTACCCGACATACGATGGACAATTTACAGAAGTCAATTAGCCGACAAACCTGCACGTCTCTGGAATGCGGGAGGAAACCAGAGCACCTGGAGAAAACCCACGTGGTCACGGGGGAGAACGTACAGACAGCACCCGTAGTCAGGATCGAAACCGGGTCTCTGGCGCTGTAAGGCAGCAACTCTACCGCTGCGCCACCGTGCAGTGGTAGAATTGTTGCCTTTCAGCGCCAGAGTTCTCTATAGAGATGGATCAACACTAAAATTCAGAGCAAATATTCCGACCCTCAGCTTCTGAGCTGCAAGTTGCAGAGGCAAAGATTCAAGGAGGAGGAATTCCACAGGGATGGTGGCACCAAAATGGCCATTCAGCCCATCAGGTGGAGACTAGGGTCTATACTCTGCAAAATGCTTTCCTACAGAACTGCCATCACTATTACTCTCGACACTATATTCAGCTTATCTTAAACTCCCACTATCGCTTTTAAAAATGATCATTTTTACTCCCACTACAAATGGCCAGTTCAGTGCAAACTTGGGACATGGTTTAAAGAAAACTGCCTCAGAGAGCAATGATTTCAAGTAGAACCCGTTTAGACTTCAAAGATACAGCACGGAAACAAGATCTTTGGCCCAACGAGTCCGCGTCGACCAGCAATCACTCCATCCTCCAGCACTATCCTTCACGCTGGGGACAATCTACAACTTTACCAAAGCCAATTAACCTACAAACCTGTACGTCTTTAGAGAGTGCGAGCTGACCGGAGCACCCGGAGTAAACCCACGCGCTAATCTCAGTGGCGCAGCAGTAGAGTTGCTGCCTTAGGGCCTGTCCCACTTGGGCGTCATTTGCACGTCACGCAGATTGCGCGCGAAGATTTTGTACGTCCCAAAATCCTGGTGCGCCTCGCGCGACTGCGCGTCACTGCCTACGTCACCACGCACCATGCGCGCGTCGTGCGTCGTGACGCATAAATTATGTCGTGTAAATGACGCGCAAATGACACCCAAGTGGGACAGGCCCTTTACATTTCCCAGAGGAGAGTGTGATATGCTTATGCCTAAATATATCCAGATTGACCTTTTACATGGATGCTGAAATACCATTTCTAAATTGGCAACGCCAGAGACCCGGTTCGATCCTGACTATGGTTACTGCCTGTACGGAGTTTGCACGTTCTCCCCGTGACTTGCGTGGATTTTCTCGGAGAACTTCGGTTTCCTCCCACACTCCAAAGACGTACAGTTTTGTTAGTTTGTTGGTTTCGGTAAGAATTGTAAATGCTGCCTGGTGTGTAGGACAATGCTAGTATACGGGGATCGCTGGTCGGCACGGACTCAGTGCTCCAAAGGGCCTTTCTCCGTGCTGTATCTCTAAACTAAACGATACTAAACTCTCCCTTTCTCCCCCACCTCTGCACACTTCCATAGAGCAGGGAGAAGGATGTGTGGGAGGGAACTGCAGATGGCGGTTATCCACCAAAGATAGACACAGGATGCAGGAGTAACTCAGCGGGACAGGCAGCATCTCTGGAGAGACGGAATGGGTGACGTTTCGGGTCGAGACGTCACCCATTCCTTCTCTCCAGAGGTGCGGCCTGCCCCGCAGAGTTGCTCCAGCATTTTGTGTCTGTCTTCGGGGAAGGATGCCTCGGTGTGGCCAATAATGACCCATCTCACTTGTTTCTGGACGATTCAGGTTACTTCTCCTTGAGTCTGCCCGCTGGGATCAGAGGGAACACAAGCAAAGGAGAGACAGAGTGGGAGGCAATATCGGAAGATGCAATGTGTTCTCCTAAAATGAATTTGGTAAAATTCTAAATGAAATAAAGAGCAAAATGTTGTTTTGATGGGATTTAAAATTGCTTTTGCTTTGGTACAAGAATGATATTTTTGAATGCAATTTACTAGTAGTATGAAATATTAGAGTTTGCAATGAAATGGCTCCCACATATGGAGGAAATTAAGTGTAATATGTATATGCCTAAATATATCCAAATTGACCTTTTACAAAATAATTTAGAAATGAATGCTGAAATACCTGCTAAATTAACCTCCATGTCTGGTGAAGTCATTCCGTAAAGTGTCAGGGAAGTATCTTATCCTTGCTTATCTTTGGCAGGTTCCGTTTCATTGCATAGGTTACACTGGGGTGGGGGGGGGGGGAGTGGGGGGGGTGGAAGCAGTTTTAATTAATTATCTGTTTCTGAACATTTTTGGGTGGAGCATTTAATGAACAGTGCGTCCAGTAATGAACTGGGCGGCACAGTGGCGCAGCGGTAAAGTTGCTGCCTTACAGTGCCAGAGACCTGACTACAGGTGCTGTCTGTGTAGAGTTTGCGCGTTCCCTCCGTGTGACCCGCGTGGGTTTTCTCCGGGCGCTCCGGTTTCCTCCCACGCTCCAAAGACGTACGTACAGGTTTACAAGCTAATTGGCTTGGTTAAAATTGTAAATTGTCCCTAGTGCGTGCAGGATAGTGTTAGTGTGTGGGGGATCGCTGGTCAGCATGGACTCGGTGGGCTGAAGGGCCTGTTTCTCTAAACTATATCTCTAAAGTAAATAAACTCAACAACGACTTTCATTTATGCACCCTGTGATCCTCTGAGATCTTTGTGAAACTCCATTTTTGGGTCTTGTGCACAAAGTGGCTATGTCAGACAACAGATCATTATTTCGTTACCTCTACTCACTGACTGCAGTCCATCGCCTTTATGGATCCCAACTCCTCATGTTAATCTGGATACCTTTTAAATGGGGTGCGAGTTGCTTCCATCAATCTACCCGAGTCAACAACCCCTAGCCCATCACTGAACCATTAAAGTTATACGATGCGGTATACTGAGACTGTGCCGAACAGCGACTCCCATACACCAGCGCTATCCCACACACTAGTGACGATTCTTTTTTACCGAAGCCAAATTAACCTCCAAACCTGCACATCTTTGGAATGTGGGAGGAAACCGGAGTACCCAGAGAAAACCCACGCAGGTCATAGGGAGAACATATAAACTCCGTACAGACAGCACTCATAGTCAGGATGGAACTCAGGCCTCTGATGTGGTAAGGCAGATACCTACCGCAGCAATTCTACCGCTGTGCCACCATGCCGCCTCATCTCCCACCCATTATTGAGTTATAGAGACAGTGGAACTCAACAATGGACCATTGTGGGCTCCACAGTGGAACTCAACAGTGGACCATTGTGGGCTCCACGTTTCCTTGATTATCGCTGCTTTCTACATATCTTCCATTCATTTGTCCTAAGTACCGTCTATATCTCTCGTTTCCCTTTCCCCTGACTCTCGGCCTGAAGAAGGGCCTCAACCCGAAACGTCACCTCCGGAGATGCTGCCTGACCTGCCGAGTTGCTCCAGCTTTTTGTGTCTATCTTCAGTTTAAACCAGCATCTGCACATTAAACCTGAACTGAAATAGAATCCAAGACCTCTGCCATTCGTGAGTGATAGTCATAGAGTGATACAGTGTGGAAACAGGCCCTTTGGCCCAACTTGCCCACACCAGCCAACATGTCCCAGCTACACTAGTCCCACCTGCCCACGTTTTGTCCATATCCCTCCAAACCTGTCCTATCCATGTACCTGTCTAACTCTTTCTTAAATGTTGGGATATTCCCTGCCTCAACCACCTCCTCTGGCAGCTTGTTCCATACACCCACCACCCTTTGTGTGAAAAAGTTACCCATCGGAATACGATTAAATCTTTTCCCCTTCACCTTGAAACTATGTCCTTGATTCCCCTACTCTGGGCAAGAGACTCTGCTCATCCACCCGATCTATTCCTCTCATGATCATGTATACATCTATAAGATCAACCCCCTCATCCTCCTGCCATCCAACCCCATTCAACCTCTCACTGTTGCTCAAACCCTCGAGTCCTGGCAACATCCTCGTGAATCTTCTCTGCACCCCTTTCCAGCTTGACAACACCTTTCCTATAACAAGGCTAGCGTGAATTTTACAGCAAGTCAGGGTCATTCGTAAGGTCATAAGGTCATAAGGGATAGGAATAGAATTAGGCTATTCGGCCTATCAAGCCTACTCCCATTCAAACATGGCTGATCTATCTCCCCCTCCCAACCCCATCCTCCTGCCTTCTCCCCATAATCTCTGAGCCCTTGGTACTAATCAAGAATCTATCTATCTCAGCCTTAAAAGTATCCACTGACTTGACCTCCACAGCCTTCTGTGGCAATGAATTCCACAGATTCACCACCCTCTTAACAATCTCTTAATGAAACAATCCCAGCGTGGCCATTTGGCCTGGCAGTGAGTGCAAGGAATAGACTCTGCTCCCACCCAAAAGGACAATAAAGGAGGACATATCTCTCAATTGTACTTTGTAAATGGTTGCCAAAGGACTGTAAAGAGGTCGGGCTCACTTAAGCTTAACGGGATTGATAAGAGTCACCAATACAGCCTCTCGCTTTCAAACTCTTAAATAGCCATTGCAAGAAGGCTTCAAATTTATCACATTTCCCTGGAATAATTAGTAAAATAATTTCCACTCCATTAGCTATGCTCACTTCCTGCAGGAACGGCTTTAACTGAAATAAATAAATATATCTTCTCTAATGATAAAGGCTCATGAGTGAACTTATTTAAATGACAAAATTGAAATTAACTTTCAGTCTAAAATAACAAAAGATTTTTGAATTGTCTTCTCCACATCAGAGAGATGTAGCACTACATTGATTAGAAATTTCATTCAATATCTTTTTCGCTTCCCATCATTTTGTACCATTTCAGGGTCTGACATAATTGCAAGATTAAAAATGTATTCAGGAATAATTAACTACCACAGAAATATAAGACAATTGTCTCTGACATTATGCCCCCGAATTCAGTGGGTAGTGTTCAATATTTTTTTGTGCACTTCTCTGAAAAAAATCCCTTTGATTGTATTAAAAATAAATCAATTCCAACTCTCTTTTCTTTTATTTTAAGGAAATTAAATGTACTGATAGGCTGACAAACCATTGTGTTCGAGCGTCTCTTCATAGCATGTATCGTGTGAAGTAGCATAAAGTGGACATGTTGGGTCTTCGGACTTTAGAGATACAGTGCAGAAACAGGCCCTTCAGCCCGCCGGTGATCACCCCGTACACCAGCACTATCCTACACACGAGGGACAAGTCATTATTTTACCAAAGTCAATCAACTTACAAACCTGTATGTCTTTGGAGTGTGGGAGGAAACCGGAGTACCAGGAGAAACTTAAAAACAGGCGCTTCAGCACCGACCAGCGATCCCTGTACATTATTCTACACACTAGGGACAATTTATTGAAGTCTTTTAACCTACACACCTGCACATCTTTGGAGTGTGGGAGGAAGCCGGAGCACCTGGAGAAAACCCATGCGGTCCCGCAGGGAGAACGTACAAACTCCATACAGTCAGCACCCGTAGTCAGGATCAAAACTGGGTCTCTGGCGCTGGAAGTCGGCAGCTCTACTGATCGGGAATTATTTCAGTGGTAGTTAATTATTGCTGAATAATTCCTGAACACCACCGCTGCTCTGATGTGCCGGACAAACTAAACTAAACACAACGATCCCAGCAGCATCTGCAGAGGGGGGGTCAGTCTGAAGAAGGGAACCGACTTAAAAAGGTCACCCGTCCATTCCCTCCGCAGATGCTGCCTGATTACCCACTGACTTCCTCCAGTACTTTGTGTTTTGCTCTACACTCCAGCACCTGCAGTTCTTTCTGTCTCCATTTTATGGCATCTGACAAACAGCATCTTCAGTCCTTCAGTTCAATGTCTTCTTAAAGTGTGTGCTGAGATTTCCAGAATAAGACTTAAATATTCTTAAATATTTTTTGGGGGTATACGTACGTATGTGTGCGTGTGTGTGAGTATATATATAAAATCTAGAAATATGTGTATTTGTGAGTACGTGTATATATACACACACTGAACTTTTTTTCTCTCTCGTTTATTCTATTCTTTACAGTGTACTATGTTTACATATTGTGTTGTGCTGTTGCAAGTGAGAATGTCATTGTTCCATCTGGGACATAGGACAATAAAACACTCTTGACTCTTCTCTTCTGATTAAGAGCTGTATATATTCCTGATTGTAGAAATATTTACACACGATGTTGTAAGAAGGGTAGCAACCCAAAAAGTCACCTGTACATGTTCTCCACAGATGCTGCCTGAACCGCTGAGTTACTCCAGCACTCTGTGAAACGTCACCTATCCATGTTCTCCAGAGATGCTGCCTGACCCGCTGAGTTACTCCAGCACTTGTGTGAAACATCACCTATCCATGTTCTCCACAGATGCTGCCTGACCCGCTGAGTTACTCCAGCACTCTGTGAAACATCACCTGTACTTGTTCTCCACAGATGCTGCCTGACCCGCTGAGTTACTCCAGCACTTTATGTCTTTTGTGGCAATGTTTCCATCCATAGATGAATGGGAGGAAGTGTTTGGGGCCAGATTACTGGGTCAGCCTCTTGCCTCAAAGCTTGGAATTTTGGCGGCACAGTGGCGCAGCAATAGAACTACTGCCTTACAGCGCCAGAGTCCCGGGTTCAACCCTCAGCTCGGGTGTATGTCTGTATGGAGTTTGTACGTTCCCCCCGTGACCTACATGAGTTTTCCCTCAAGATCTTCGGTTTCCTCCTGCACTCCAAAGACGTACAGGTTTGAAGGTTGATTGGCTTGGGTTTTTTTTAATTGTCCCTCGTGTTTGCTGGGTAGTGTTAGTGTGCAGAGTGATTGCTGGTCAGTGCGGATCTCTAAACTAGACTACATACCTTATCACCAGCCTATGTTTGGCTTGTTGACTTTATATGCCCGCGCTGGCATGTAGAACTTCATTATCACATGGGCTGCTATTGGAGCTGACTGCGGTGAGATAATTAGCGCATACTTTCACTCGGGGTGATCTGGAGGAGTTAAGGTCACCGCTGCGATAAGTTCATAAATTCTAGAATTGGGCCATTCGGCCCATCAGGTCTACTCCGCCATCATCTTTATGAACTATCATTCCCTCTCAACTCCAATCTCCTACCTTTTCCCCATAACCCCTGACACCTGTGATGGGAATGCTGTCCCTTGCCCTTCTTTAACTTAAAGCCATGGATTACAATGATTAGCATCTGTCTTTCTTGACCTTCTGATTATATGACACCTCGCAGTAGAAGATCATGAAGTCACGTAGAATTAGACCACTCGGCCCATTCGACCATGGCTGACCTCTGCCTTACAGATATCCATTGAAGATGGAATAGCGGTTCTCCTCTGATTGATCCCATCTTTGGTAATAATCCTTTATCAAAAAATCTTCTCTTGCTTCGGTTTTCCTTTTTTTTTTCTTTCTCTGAGCACCCTGTGAGTTCCATAATAAAGTGAAGAATAAATCAAATGACCAATAGCTCAGTTCACAAGATCATAAAATGAGCGTTGACTTGGAATCACCAATTTCGTCCCTACTGGTTCAGGGCCCCTTGTTCATTCATCACAAGAAAAGCTTTGCGCAAACATTTTATAGGAGAAAAATTGATCTCAAGGGGGTGATTTACACAAAGGGTGGTGCGTGTGGATTGCTGTGCAGGGGGAGGTGGGTGAGGCGGACGCAATGGTGGCATTTAAAGGAATTTTGGATAGGCACGTGGATATGCAGGGAATGCAAGGATGAGAGGGTATCTCATTGAAACATGTAAGATTATTAAGGGGTTGGACACGCTAGAGGCAGGAAACATGTTCCCGATGTTGGGGGAGTCCAGAACCAGGGGCCACAGTTTAAGAATAAGGGGTAAGCCATTCAGAAAGGAGATGAGGAAACACTTTTTCACACAGAGAGTTGTGAGTCTGTGGAATTCTCTGCCTCAGAGGGCGGTGGAGGCCGGTTCTCTGGATACTTTCAAGAGAGAGCTGGATAGGGCTCTTAAAGATAGCGGAGCCAGGGGATATGGGGCGAAGGCAGGAACGGGGTACTGATTGGGGATGATCAGCCATGATGACATTGAATGGCGGTGCTGGCACGAAGGGCCGAATGGCCTACTCCTGCACCTATTGTCTATTGTCTATTGAGTGGAGGTGATGTGGATTATGTGCAGGCAGATAGTTGTTGTTCTTGGCTTCATGTTCGGCCGATACATTGTGTGTCGATGGGCCTGTCCTGGTGCTGTTCTGTTCTATGTTCTAGGTTCTATGAGGGTTGTAGGCATTAAGTTGGTAAAAGGATACTGGTCACCAGTTGTACTCATTGCCCACAATCTGTTTCTATGAAGGTTGATGGTCCCGGTCGCAGGAGGTGATGAATTTCACTTCCAATCTTATGTCTCCACCATTCATCTATGGAGTTCCTAAAGGGGCGGCACGGTGGCGCAGCGGTAGAGTAGCTACCTTACAGCGCCAGCGACCCGGGTTCGATCCTGACCACGGGTGTTTGTCAGTACGGAGCTCGTACGTTCTCCCCGTGACCTGCTTTGGGTTTTCTCCGAGATCTTCGGTTTCCTCCCACACTCCAAAGACGTGCAGGTTTGTGGGTTAATTGCCTTGGTTATAGGTGTAAAATTGTCCCTAGTATGTTCGATGGTATTAGTGTGCGGGGATCGCTGGCCAGCGCAGACTCGCTGGGCCGAAGGGCCTGTTTCCGCGCTGTATCTCTGAAACTAAAAACTAAAATGCCAAACATTAGTTGTGTGTTTTGCCTTTACTGAATCTGCAAATGTGTAACTCGTGCTGGATCGCACCCCGTGGTTTTGTTAGAAGCAGGGGCGACAGAGGAACATTTTCCACAACATTTACTGCCTCAATGCAAAGAGAGTGAAATCTAGTTTAAGAAAACTCCTGAGACGTACGGGATAATTTCTTCCCGTGTTCATGTCCCACAAGGTCTCATCCACGTGTACAGAGATTTTTGGATTTGCACTTTATAGATACAACGTGAAAACATGCCCTTAGCTAGGGTTGCCAACTGTCCCGTATTAGCCGGGACATCCCGTATATTGGGCTAAATTGGATTGTCCCGTACGGGACTGCCTTTGACTGTATTTGAGGGTCGAGGGGACTGTCGGGTCGGAGCGCCGCGTCCGGCCCCGCCTCACCCACCCCGACGTAGTGCAGCCCATGGAGTGCAGCAGCAGGGCCTCGCCCGTGGCCACGTCGGTCGTCAGCCCGGCCAGCTGTCCGACCTTCGGACCTTCGCTTACCGCGACCACCACCACCCCTCCTCTCCATGGCCAATCATCGGTTCATGAGTCGGATGGGGTGCCGGACTTTGCCTGCAGCAGAACACAAGGCCCAGCCGGCGGGGCCAGCTGAGGAGTTTTGGCTCGGGCCGCGCGACGTCGCACGCAAAGTCCGGTGCCTGGGCCAAAACTCCTCAGCTGGCCCCGCCGGCTGGGCTTTGTGTGCAGTCCAGCACCCGGGGCCAACTCATCATTCACCCAGCCACGGCCGAGTCGGTCAACGAATTGCCATCGGGAATTTGTCCCGTATTTTGACCTTTTGTCCCTTATTTGGGAGTGAGAATGTTGGCGACCCTGCCCTTCGGTCAACCCAGTCCTCGCCCGACCAATGATCACCCCGTACACCCACTATCCTACAAACTCAGGACTGTATTCATTTACAATATACAGAAGCCAATTCACCTACAAACCTGTACGTCTTTGGAGTGTGGGAGGAAACTGGAGCACCTGGAGAAAGCCCACACAGGTCACGGGGAGAACGTGCAAACTCCGTACAGACAGGGCCCGTGGTCAGGGTCGAATTCCTGACAGTGTAAGGCAGCAACTCAAAAGTTCATAATTCATAAATGATGGGAGCAGAATTAGGTCATTCAGCCGATCAAGTCCCTCTGCCATTCAATCATGGCTGATCTATATGCCCCTCCTAACCCCATTCTCCAGCCCCACTCCCCATAACACCTGACACCGCTTACCAATCAAGAATCTATCCATCTCTGCCTTAAAAATATCCATTGACCTGGCCTCCACAGTCATCTGTGGCAATGAAGTCCACAAATTCGCCACCCTCTGACTGAAGAAATTCCTCCTCATCTCCTTCCTAAAAGAACGTCCTTTAATTCTGAGGCTGTGACCTCTGGTCCAAGACACCACCGCTGGGCCCACCGTGGCCGCCCTGAGATCGGGAAATGTGGAGGGGGAAAAAATCCATCCGTAGTAAGCAGCACTGGGAGCAAATGCATAGTGTCCAGAAAAAACCCTCTGTTCCCAAACCCTGAAATAGTTGCTCGAAGGCTGAGCAATCCCACCTCTTCAATTTGAATGACACCGACGACCTGCGTCGCCGGTGAAATAATCTTTGCACTTTTCTTTTTAGCAGCCCGTTATTAATTGCATTTGTGGGGGGGCGGGGTGTTGCTCGGGAAATTCACCCCGAGAAATTGCTCGACAAACAGCGCGTTTTCCAAACGGACACGGAGAAACAAAGGCTACGCCGGTCACCAGAAGCAACATCTGCCCACCGTCACGTAAACTAACACTAATTTTCCGTAGATTGCTCCATTCATTACAGCTCATTGTGACTTCTTCCTGGCATTGCTCCTTATTTCCATGCATTTAGGAAATGAAGCAAGGAGTGGGAAATGAGAGTCTAATCAATACCACTTTTCATTTCGCCTCTAATGGGCTCGCTCTTCCTTTTTCCTCTCCTCCTGCACTGATTGAGAAAAAGGTACTGAACCAGTCATAAAACGTAATTCTCCTGCAGAAAAACACACACACACACACACACACAGACAATAACACTTTCTGGGCCGAGGCTTATTGCATATTTTAATGGCATTTTGGCTAAATTGAGTATGGATTTAACATCAAAGGCTTCATGAATTTTTCAAATAAGAAATTAAAGTCAATATTTCCAAGTGAAAGATATTTCAATTGAATAGCGTGCATAACAATAAAGTGTTCTACAAGGCAAGACTACCAGGGTGTGTAGCGGCATTAGTTTGTTCTTGATGTTATTAGTTAATAAGAAAATCAAACACAAGGTTGTGGTACGGCTGTGACACTGAATAAATTAGACTAACAGATAGGGTTCCTGTGTACTCTATCTCCTAGTCTCCAGTGCTATAGTCTCTTGCCAATGGCATGCAGAATGCTTCTACTTTTTCCTTCTGGAGCTTAACCCGGCTGATTAGCATTAAGCTTTTGAGTTCCCACAGCATAAAATCTACTTATATTTATCCTTAAGAAACGGTAAGCTTGCTCCGTGCCACCGAAACCCCATGTACCTTTTTACAGATGACATCAGTGGATTTTGTACACATGCAAGTATCAAAGGCGTTGGATAATTGAGAATTGATGGAATCCTGGTGACAGGTGATTTGCTCTTCACTCCTGCATTGTTTAAGCTAGATGAGACACCGTTAGACACCGCTCCTATTGCAGTGACCTCTGTAAAGAAGTCTCTAGATGAGACACCGCTCCTATTGCAGTGACCTCTGTAAAGAAACACAATCAGTGATGGTTTACATTCTAGACTGCACTAAGCCTTACACCAGAAGCTCTAATACAGTACTCCTTGTTGTAGCTGGACTTGGCAATATTACTCTCCCGCCCCCGCCTGAAAAGAGCATGTCCCAGGCACTGCCAGGCACTGTTGCCATTGTGCACAGTAACTTTGTTAAATAATAATGTGCGGCACGGTGGCGCAGCGGTGGAGTTGCTGCCTCACAGCGCTAGGGTCCCGGGTTCGATCCCGACTACGGGTGCTGTCTGTACGGAGTTTGTGCGTTCTCACCGTGACCTGCCCTGGGGGTTCATCCAAGATGTTCGGTTTCCTCCCACGTTCCAAAGACCTACACAGGTTTGTAGGTTAATTGGCTTGGTGTAAAATGTAAATTGTCCCTAGTGCGTGCGGGATAGTGTCAGTGTGCGGGGATCGCTGATCCGCGCGGACTCGGTGGGCCGACAGGCCTGTTTCCGCAATGTATCCCTCAACTAAAATTAAATTGGTGATTCCACAGATTTCACCCGAGAGAATTTAATGGAAAGACATCTTCATACGCAAGTGCATAACCACACATCTTTAACGTTGCAGTGTAGTTAGTGACACCACTTGGCCAGTCGACAAATTGGAGCTCGGGGGTGACTGTTTCTTACTGTTTTACCGCAAATATAGCCCATTTAAGCTTCTTTTTAAGTGGAGGAATCAGAAATCACAGGTACCCTCATCCAACATAGAAACAACGTCTGACAGGTGGTAGTCTATTGAACAGCAGTGAGAGCACGAGGACAAAAGTTGTGGTACCAGTGAAATGCAAGGATGGCAAGGTTAGGGAACCTTGGATGGCAAAAGATATTGAAGGTTTGATCAGGAATTTAATGAAAGACTCGACTAAGTGGGAGCCGTTGGGACCCAGCTTCACACGGGAGGGCTGGTCCCCCAACGCAATATTCCACCTCTCCATCAATTCCAATATTGCTGGCCAGTGGAGGGAGGGGGGGGGGGGCTTTCTGGAGCGCTAGTATGAGTGTTGTGGGCCGAAGGGACTGGTTTCCAGAGGGCTAGTATGGACATTGTGGGCCGAATGGATTCTTCGGCTGGCAGCTCAAGGCTCTGTCTTACCCGTTTGCGGTCATCGGCGGTGAAGCGCGGCGTCGCCGGTAGCGAGGACCGCGCGGCAACGGCGAGAGCGTCGAGCCTATCCACGGGAGCGCCGCACGGATGCTGCGCGGGGGCCGAGTAATTCAAATACGGCGGGTCCCACGTGCTTGCGGTAAGTAAAAAAAAGGGCGGGCCGACTGCGATGACGTCGGCCCGCCGCACGTGACTCACCAGCGGCGGCTGTGGCGGCGGCCGTCCTGATCGCGGCGCTGTAGCGGTGGCTGTGCCTGCGGCCGTGCAGCACACGTGCCTCACTGGCGGAGGTTGTGCGGTGAGTATTTAGTTTTTGGACATTGTCGATTTTAATTTAGCACCGTGTTGGGAACTCCGCCGCACGGCCCGGGAATTGTACTTTCTCACGAGTGCGCGGTCTATGGCGGCAGATTCCTCCCGTTTCGCCGCCATAGACCGCAGACTCGTGAGACAGGCCTTTCAGTCACTCAGGCCTGGTGGGCTGGCAGCTCAGTCACTCAGGCCTGGTGGGCTGGCAGCTCAGAAACTGCCAGAAATTCTGCCCAAAACAGGTGAGAGAGACTGTGAGAGAGAAGGGGGAGACGGTGGAGATTCAATTTTAGACATTTGTCATCTTTTTCTACAGATCACAGCAATGAAGAAGGAAAGTCTATCCTGGCCTGGATCTCACAGGGAGCCAATGAAGGGAGGGAGAAAAATACTGGGGTGAGGTTTAATACTTGCAGGGGGAATACTTACTGATGGGCCGAAGGGATTCCTGGGCTAGAACAGGCCTGATGGGCCGAAGGGGCTCGTTAAAAAGTTTCAAAGAGGTCTCCCCTCATCCTTCTGAAGCCCCGCGGGTTTATTTAGGAGATACAGTGCGGAAACAGGCCCTTTGGCCCACCGGGTCCGTGCCGACCAGCGAACCCCGCACGTTAACAAACATTAACACTACCTACACACGCGAGGAACAATTTGCTATTTATACCGAAGCCAATGAATCCACAAACCTGCGCGTCTTTGGAGTGGGAGAGGAAACCGGAAAAACCCACGGGGTTCATGGGGAGAACGTACAAACTCCAAACAGACAGCACCTATAGCCAGGATCGAACCTGGGTCTCCGACACTGTAAGGCAGCAACTCTATTGCTGTGCCACCATGCCGCCAAACGCTGGTAACTGTACTCTGTATCTGTCCAATGTGGATGGCTCAATTATAGTCATAGAGTGATACAGTGTGGAAACAGGCCCTTCGGCCCAACTTGCCCACACCGGCTAACATATCCTAGCTACACTAGTCCCACTTGCCTGCAGTTGGTCCATAACCCTCCAAACCTGTCCTATCCATGCACCTGTCCAACTTCTATGAAGGCAGGCACGGGTTATTGATTGGGGACGATCAGCCCTGATCATAATGAATGGCGGTGCTGGCTCGAAGGGCCGAATGGCCTCCTCCTGTACCTATTGTCTATGTTTCTATGTTTCTTAAATGATGGGATAGCCCCAGCCTCAACTACCTCCTCTGGCAGCTTGTTCCATACACCCACCACCCTCTGTGGGAAAAAGTTACCACTTGGATTCCTATTAAATCTATTCCCCTTCACCTTGAACCGATGTCCTCTGGTCCTCGATTCCCCTACTCTGGGTAAAAGACTCTGTGCATCTACCCGATCTATTCCTCTCATGATGTTGTATACCTCGAAAAGATCTCCCCTCATCCTCCTGCGCTCCATGGAATAGAGAACCAGCCCACTCAACCTCACCCTATAGCTCACACCCTCTAGTCCTGGCAACACCCTCGTAAATCTTTTCTGAACCCTTTCATGTCTTGTAGTCATGCCTTGTCTTTCCGCTGAAGGGTCAGCACACAGCGAAGGCTTTTCACCGTACCTTAAACTAAACTAAACGTGGATACATTTTCACCATGTCGATCCTATAAATGGCCGCTCAGCATCTTAAAGCCTTTTGGCAGGTCGCCCCCCATTCTTAACTCTCCTGAAGACAATAGTCCCCAGCTTTGACAGGTATACCTCACAATTTCCTTCAATGATTCCTGCAAATACTTTTTGCACCTTCTCTAATGCCTTTCCTGTCCAACCATCCAAGCATTAATCACGGGGCCAGGTTGTTAGCATGCTGTTATTATTTTTCCCCAGAAATATAGGGCTGTCAACAGTTTTGTATCCAGAATATGTTTGTCACACATCAGCTTGTCAGAAGCAGAGGTACAAAAAAAATACAGTCGAGGGTTTTGTGTCAATTTCCAAACTTTCTTGGCTGTGGAGGCCAAGTCAATGGATATTTTCAAGGCGGAGATAGATAGATAGATTCTTCATTAGTATGGGTGTCGTGGGTTATGGGGAGAAGGCAGGAGAATGGGGTTGAGGGAGAAAGATAGATCAGCCATGATTGCATGGCGGAGTAGACTTCAAGTCAAATCAAGAGAGTTTATTGTCATGTGTCCCAGATAGGACAATGACATTCTTACTTTGCTGCAGCACAACAGAGTATTGTAAACATAAATACAGAACAGTTCAGTTCAATATACACACATAAATAAGCAGATAAAGTGCAATAGGCTGTTACAGTTCAGAGTCTGTTTGTTGGCGAGTTTAATAGCCTGATGGCTGTGGGGAAGTAGCTGTTCCTGAACCTGGACGTTACAGTTCTCAGGCTCCTGTACCTTCTGCCCGATGGTAGCAGAGAGATGAGTGTGTGGCCAGGATGGTGTGGGTCCTTGATGATGCTGCCAGCCTTATTGAGGCAGCCACTGCGATAGATCCCCTCGATGGTGGGGAGGTCAGAGCCGATGATGGACTGGGCAGTGGTCACAACTTTCTGTGTTCTTTTCCGCTCCTGGACGTTCAAGTTGCCGAACCAAGCCACGATGCAGCCAGTCAGCATGCTCTCTACTGTGCACCTGTAGAAGTTAGAGAGAGTTCTCTTTGACATACCGACTGTCCATAATCTCAGGAAGTAGAGGCGCTGATGTGCTTCCTGTATAATTGCATCAGTGTGCTGGGACCAGGAAAGATCTTCGGAAATGTGCACGCCCAGGAATTTGAAGTTCTTGACTCTTTCCACCATCGTCCCATTGATGTAAACAGGACTGTGGGTCCCTATCCGACCCCTTCCAAAGTCCACAATCAGTTCCTTGGTTTTGCTGGTGTTGAGGGCCAGGTTATTGTGCTGGCACCATTTGGTCAATCGGCCGATCTCACTTCTATACTCTGACTCATCCCCATCAGTGATACGTCCCACAACAGTGGTGTCGTCGGTGAACTTGATGATGGAGTTCACACTATGACCGGCTACGCAGTCATGAGTATAGAGTGAGTACAGCAGGGGGCTAAGCACGCAGCCTTGAGGTGCTCCTGTGCTGATTGTTATCGAGGATGACACATTTCCACCAATGCGGACAGACTGTGGTCTGTGGATGAGGAAGTGGAGGATCCAATTACAGAGGGATGCGCAGAGACCCAGATCTGAGAGTTTGGTAACCAGCTTGGAGGGGATGATTGTATTAAATGCCGAGCTGTAATCAATGAATAACAGCCTGGCATATGAGTTTTTATTGTCCAAGTGGTCCAGAGCGGAGTGGAGAGCCAGCGAGATTGCATCCACCGTTGATCTGTTGTGGCGGTAAGCGAACTGCAGTGGGTCCAGGTTTTTGTCGAGGTAGGAGTTGATCTGCGCCATAATCAGCCTCTCAAAGCACTTCATCACCACAGACATTAGTGCCACTGGTCGATAGTCATTGAGGCACGTCACCTTGCTCTTCTTGGGCACCGGTATAATTGATGCCCTTTTGAAGCAGGTGGGAACCTCAGACCTCAGAAGTGAGAGGTTGAAAATGTCCGTAAAAACTCCAGCCAGTTGGTCCGCACAGGTTTTTAGAACGCGGCCAGGTATACCATCAGGTCCAGGCGCTTTCCGAGGGTTCACCCCTCTGAAGGATCTTATGACGTCGGCCTAGGGAGGCACATCAGTGTTCTTCCTATCAAAGCGTTCGTAAAACGCATTGAGCTCGTCAGGGAGTGATGTTTCGCTGACAATTGAGCTGCCTCCTGATTTCGCCTTGTGGTGATGGCATTCAAGCCCTGCCACAGTTGCCGAACATCCGTCTCATCCTCCAGCTTGGAGCAGGTCCCTTTTGGCTTTTTTGATGGCCTTACCAAGGTCGTATCTGGACTTCTTGTAGACCTCTGTGTCTCCAGACCTGAATGCCTGGGATCTGGACTTCAGAAGATTGCGGACCTCATGGTCCATCCAAGGCTTCTGGTTAGGAAACACTCGGAAGGTTTTTGTTGGGATGCAGTCCACCACACATTTCTTTATGAAGTCTGTAACCTGGGATACATTTACCCCTAGGGGGTACATTTTGCCTACCCAGGGGGTAAATTTGTTGATTCAGGATTTGTACATTTTTTTTCTCATTGATTGACTGTGCTTGGTCCACTCCGCCATTCAATCATGGATGATCTAACCTCCCCTCTCAACCCCATTCTCCGGCCTTCTCCCCATAACTCCTGGCACCCGCACTAATCAAGAATCTATCAATCTCCTCCTTAAAGAGATCCACTGGCTTCGCCTCCACAGCCGTCTGTGGCAATGATTTCCACAGATTCACCACCCTCTGACTAAAGAAATTCCTCCTCGTCTCCTTTCTAAAGGTACGGCCTTTTATTCTGAGGCTGGAAACATCCTCTCCACATTCGGTAAGTTTTACCGAGGTACCCCCCTCCCCCCCCCCCCATCCTGCTAAACTCCAGTGAGTACAGGCCAAGCGCCATCAAACGCTCTTTTTATGTTAACCTATTCATTCCTGGGATCATTCTCGTTAACCTCCTCAGGACCCTCTCCATTGCTTGCACATTCTTCCCCAAATATGGTGCCCAAAACTGCTCATACTCCAAATACTCCAAATGCAGCCTGACAGTGCCTTATAAAGCCTTGTCATGACATCCCTGGTGTTGTATTCCAGTCCTCTTGAAATAAATGCAAACATTGTATTTGTCTTCCATATTTGACTTGAAAATTAACTTTTGGGGAATTCTGCACCAGCGCTCCCAACCCCGAATTCTGAATTCTTTCCCCATTTAGAAAATAAAGTCGACACCTTTATCCAAGATGCATGACTCCACACTTTGGGAGAAACTGTCCCTGAATCTGGAGGTGTGCGTTTTCACTCTTCTGTACCCCTTGCCGGATGGGAGTGACCGGGGTAACACTCGTCGTTGAGTATGCTGGTGGCCTTGCCGAGGCAGCGTGAGGTGTAGACGGGGTCTTCCCAGTTCTCCCACTAGATTTACTGTCTCTGCCTACATTCTACCTTTGTCCTGCCCCCTCCCCTGACATCAGTCTGAAGAAGGGTCTCGACCCGAAACGTCACCCATTCCTTCTCTCCACAGATGCTGCCTGTCCCGCTGAGTTACTCCAGCATTTTGTGTCTGCGTTTGGTCTAAACCAGCATCTGCAGTTCCTTCCCTCACATGGGGGCCAAGAGTTATCTGAGTCCCCGGAGCCTGCACAGCTCATCCATCACCTGCACCGCTGGCACCATAAAGATGGGGCAGCCACGGTGGTGCAGCGGTAGAGTTGCTGCCTTTACAGCACTTACAGCACCGGAGACCCGGGTTCGACCCCGACTACGGGCGCTGTCTGTACGGAGTTTGTACGTTCCCCCCGTGACCTGCGGGGGGGATTTTCTCCGTGATCTTCGGTTTCCTCCCACACTCCACAGACGTACAGGTTTGCAGGTTAATTGGCTTCGGTGTAAATCTAAAATTGTCCCTCGCGTGTGTAGGACATCGTTAACGTGCGGGGATCGCTGGTTGGAGCGGACTGGGCCTGTTTCCACGCTGTATCTCTAAAACAAAAACGATGTACCAGCACTGCCACCGTTCCACCTAAAGCGCTCCGTGGAGGCTCAGCGCTCCAGCGTCTCGATGAAGAATAAGCTGCATCGGCTTTTGTTCAGAGCAAGCAAGGGGACGGAGGAGTGAAGGAGGGAGGGAGGGATCGAGAAATATGATGCGTGTTTATGCAGAGTAAGGATAATATGATTCATATGAGAGATTCTGCATTGCAAATTAGTATAATTGTACTTTCATTTATACTTCAAACTCATTGCCAAGTTAATTATCTGTATTAAATGTACGAGCAGATAACAAAATAAATATGCTTTTTTTGTTTAATGTGATATTTAAGCCTTTGCGTTTAGCGGGATGAATGTTGATCGCCTTCCAAATTGGCATTTTTACAGGGTGAAGGAGAAGGGCACAAAACGCCAGAGTAACTCGGAGTCACCGAGTGGGTCGGGCAGCATCTCTGGAGGACGTGGATAGGTGACTCAAGATGCTGGAGTAACTCAGCGAGACAGGCAGCATCTCTGGATAGAAGGAATGGGTGACATTTTGGGTCAAGACCCTTCTTCAGAATGAAGTGTAAAGGCTCTGTCTCACGGGGTTGTGGTCATTGGCGGCACGGGCGTCGCCGGAATGCTGCGCGGGGGCCGAGTGATCTCCGTACGGCCGGTTCCACGAGCTTGCGGCGTCGGGTGATGACGACATCGCGCAACGCGACGCGCTACGCGATGATGTCATTTCGGATCGCGGGGCTGTGGCGGCGGTAGTGCTGATCGCGGCGCTGTGGCGGTGCCCGTGCCGCACACGTGCCTCACTGGCGGCGGCTGTGGCGGTGAAAGTTCGAATCACGGCGCTCGTGCCGCACTGGTGGCGGCTGTGGCAGTGCCCGTGCCGCACTCGTGCCTCACTGGCGGCGGCTGTGGCGGTGAAAGTTCGACTTACGGAGCTCGTGCCTCTCTGGCGGCGGCTGTGGCAGTGCCCGTGCCGCACTCGTGCCTCACTGGCGGCGGCTGTGCGGTAGGAATAGTTTTTTCGACATTGTTGGTTTTTTATGATTGGCCCCGGCGGTGTGCGTTGGACCGACCCCGCGGTCTCTGGCGGTCCACGAGCGGTAGAAACTTCCTGTTTCACCGCCAATGATCGCAAACCCATGAGACAGGCCTTTAAGGAAGCCTCTTCCTAAGTGATAAAGCAGAATGAAGCCATTCGGCCCATCAAGTCTACTGCGCCATTCAATCAAGGCTGATCTATCTCTCGCCCCTAATCCCATTCTCTTGTCTTTTCCCCATAACCTCTGACACCCGAACTAGTCAAGAATCTATCCATCTCTGCCTTAAATATATCCACTGACGGCCTCCACAGCCTCTGTGGCAAAGAATTCCACAGATTCACCACCCTCATAATGAGTTCAACCCTTCTTACATTGGGGCTCAGTCAGATAAGCTTGTTATAGATTTGAGGAGTCATAGTCATACAGTGGAAACAGGCCCTTGGGCCCAAATTGCCCACAATGACCAACATGTCCCATCTACACTAGTCCCACCTGCCTGCGTTTGGCCCATATCCCTCTAAACCTATCCTATCCATGTACCTGTCTAAATGCTTTTTAAATGTTCTGACAGTACCTGCCTCAACTACCATAACAAACTTGCCCCTTGGGTTCTTATTAAATCTTTCTCCCCTCATCTGAAACCTATGTCCTCTGGTTCTTGAATCCCCTATTCTAGGTAAATAACACTGTGCACTTAGAGTCATACAACACAGAAACAGGCCCTTCGGCCCAACTCATCCATGCTGACCAAGATGCCCCAGCTAAGCTAGTCTCTCATGCCCACATTTGGTACAATATCCCACTAAACCTTTCCCATTCATGTCCCTGCCCACGTGTCTTTTAAATGTTGTTATCGTACCTGCTTCAGCTACCTCCTCTGGCAGCTCATTCCCCATACCCACCACCCTCTGTGTGAATTGTCCTTCACCCAAGGAATCATTTCCCCATCAGAGATTCTCACCCCACTGCCAGAAGCCATGAAACAGGTTTTCACCTGCCTATGCAATTTAACTCCTGCATTCCCTCCCCTCCCCTCCCCTCCCCTCCCCTCCCCTCCCGTCCCCTCCCCTCCCCCCTTAAACTTTGTGCAGCGGTAGAGTTGCTGCCTTACGGTGCCAGAGACCCGGGTTCGATCCTAACTACGTGTGCGGTGTGTACTTCTCCCTGTGGGACCGCGTGGGTTTTCTCCGGGTGCTCCGGTTTCCTCCCACACTCCAAAGACGTACAGGCCTGTAGGTTAATAGACGTCAATAAATTGTCCCTCGTGTGTAGGTTAAAGCTGGTGTACAGGGATCGCTGGTCGGCGCAGACCTGGTGGGCCGAAGGGCCAGTTTCCTAAAACTAACACTTCCTCTAAAACTATGCCCTCTAGTCATTGACATTTCCACCCTGGAGGGAAAAAAAAAGGTTCTGACTGTCTACCATATTTACTTTAAGCTTCTTATAATTTTAAGCATTTGCACACTTTGACGATAGGAAATTCCCATTCAATGTGACCAATTTTGCTTTGGAATAAGCCCAGCACAACTTTGTGTAACATTAAGATCCTGGTTTGTAACGCGTGGCTCCAGCATACCCAGATTAAGGCTGTGTGACTGGAACTGAAGCATAATACAGCTGCTAGGAATCAATTGCCCGTGAAATTTTTATTCGAAAGCCATCGAGAGACAAGCAGTAAATAAATATTAGCTCTCTCAAGACAAAACAGCGAGCCATGTTGAAATGCATTGCAAAGCTAAAAGTGCAGAGATGGGGAAAATGAGTAAGCGTGCGTGCGTGCGTGCGTGCATGTGTGGTTTTTTTAAACACCCGGTGATTTTAAAAGAAATTGTGTTTAAATTGTGTGCTAAACTGCAAAACGTCTCCACCTGCTGTTTAAAGTCTGAACTGCAGATGACGATGGACCCTGGGCTCATTGCTCTACATTGAAGGAGAGTCAGAGTGAGGCCCAACGCATATTGGAGGAACAGCACCTCATATTTAGCTTGGACTAAACGTTATTCATATTATTCCCTTATAGATACATAGATACATAGAAAATAGGTGCAGGAGTAGGCCATTCGGCCCTTCGAGCCTGCACCGCCATTCAATATGATCATGGCTGATCATCCAACTCAGTATCCCGTACCTGCCTTCTCTCCATACCCCCTGATCCCTTTAGCCACAAGGGCCACATCTAACTCCCTCTTAAGTATAGCCAATGAACTGGCGTCAACTACCCTCTGTGGCAGAGAGTTCCAGAGATTCACCACTCTCTGTGTGAAAAAGTTTTTCCTCATCTCGGTCTTAAAGGATTTCCCCCTTATCCTTAAGCTGTGACCCCTTGTCCTGGACTTCCCCAACATCGGGAACAATCTTCCTGCATCTAGCCTGTCCAACCCCATAAGAATTTTGTACGTTTCTATAAGATCCCCTCTCAATCTCCTAAATTCTAGCGAGTATAAGCCAATCTGTACACTGTGGACGGCCCGATTGTAATCGTGCATGGTTTTTCCGCTAACTGGTTGGCACGCAACAAAAGCTTTTCACTGTACCTTGGTACACGTGACAATAAACTAAACTAAACTGGAGGAACAGCACCTCATGTTTCGCTTGGGCTTCGCTTACAACCCAGCGGTGTGAATATTGACTTCGTTAACTTCACGTAACCCGTGCTTTCCTTCTCTTTCCATCCCTCCTCCATCTTAGTTCTCCGACTAGTTTTTAATTTTAGTTTTTTTTAATTTGTATTTTATTAGAAGTAAGTACAGCAATGTGGCACCAAGGTGCCTAATATATATTGGCAGGTTACATTTGATGTACAGCTTCGTATTTTTTTAAATAATAAAAGAGAGAAAGAAAGAATAGGTAATAAAAAATAGAAAAACGTGTGATGTGTTGGTGTTTGAAAAGGAAAAGGGGGGAAAGAGGGGCAGTTAAAAAAAAAAAAGAGAAAGTGAAGGAGTAGAGAGTAGGAGATTATAGGAGATAGTTATTTATATTCTTGACCATCCTTCACCCAGTCCTGAAACAGTTGGTTTCTACGATTTTGTTGCACCATATGCTTCCAAGAAGTCGATCAATGGAGACCAACTCGTTAAGAATTGGAGGTACACAAAAATGCTGGAGAAGCTCAGCGGGTGCAGCAGCATCTATGGAGCGAAGGAAATAGGCAACGTTTCGGGCCGAAATCCTTCCTCGTTAAGAATTGGTCTGGTTTGTCTGTTAGGAGGAATTGCATTTCTTCAAGATGTGCGGTGTCCAACATGTTTGAAATCCACATTTTAAGCGTTGGTATGGGTGTATTTTTCCAAAATTTAAGTATATGTTTTTTTGCAGTTATTAACCCATAATTAAAAAATGAATTTTGAAATGTGTTCAATTTGTTCCCGTCTTCCGTTACTCCAAGTATAATAATTTCAGTGTTAGGCTCCATTTTTATCTTGAATAATTTTGTAAATATTTCAAAGATATCGCTCCAGAATTTATGAAGTTTTATGCAGGAAACAAAAGAGTGTGATAGTTGCATTTTGAGATACACATTTATCACAAATGGGAGAAGTATTTGGATAGAATTTATTCAGTCTAGTTTTTGAATAATATAATCTATGTAGAATTTTAAATTGAATTAAGTTATGTCTTACATTAATCGAACATTTGTGTATATATATCAAATGCTTTTCCCATGTTTCTTTCGTGATTTTTATCATTAATTCTCATTCCCAATCTTCTCTAAATGCCTGTCGATGGTAGTTCTATGTTTAAAATACTATTATATAAATATGATATTAATTTCTGTGTGTCAGCCTTAATATTCATTGCTTCTTCCAGTGGATCTAAAGTTATAGTTTGATGTCTTTGTATATATTTCTTCATGAAGTCGCAGATCTGAAGGTATTTAAAATATTGGTTATTTTTCAGCTTAAATTTTAATTGTAATTGTTGGAATGATAACAGATTTCCCATTTCATACATATCACCGATCCTTTTAATTCCCTTTCTTTCCCATTGGTTATATGTTTTATCGGTAAGAGATGGTTTAAATGAAGGATTATTCACTATTGGCGTTAACAATGATAGGTTTCTTAATTTTAAAGTTAATTTTATTTGTTTCCAAATTCTCATAGGATTGTGGATAATTGGATTATTCTTATATATTGTGTTGTTCAGTTGATCGCTCCTATATTACAAGAATTCTTATCCATTCTGTCTGTTGGGTAGGACTGTCCAACCAATAAATTATATTCTTAATATGCACTGCCCAGTAATAATACAAAAAGTTCGGAAGTGAAAGTCCCCCAGCGTCTTTGGGTTTACACAGGTGTTTTCTTTGAATTCTATGTGATCTATAGTCCCAAATAAAGTTGGTAATGCTAGAGTCTAGTTTTTTGAAGTTTTTTGATATGTATAATGGTATAGATTGAAATAGGTATAATATTTGTGGTAAAAAGATCATTTTTATAGCGTTTATTCTGCCTATTAATGACAACGGGAGTTTTCCAGAATTTAATCAACGCGTTCAATTTATTTAATAAAGGCATAAAATTAGCATTAAATAATGATTTGTATTTTTTAGTAATTTGAATACCCAAATACTTAAATTTTTCTGTTGTAATTTTAAAGGGTAATTTTAATAGGTGTGTCGATTCTTGAGGTTTTAACGTCATGATTTCACTTTTATTCCAGTTTATTCTGTATCCTGAAAAAGAACCGAATTCCTCTATTAAATTTAATAAGTTTGGTATGCTCGTTTGTGAATTTGTAATGTATAGACTGCATATCGTCTGCATATATGTTCTCCGACTAGTTTCACTGTCCTCCTGATTAAATTTTACTGATCGTATGCCTCGTTGTCAACTTCCCCTCAGCTAACATTTTCCTTGAACCACTTCCTCTTTGATCTCTCCTTTTCACACTTTTATCATGCTGGCACTGCAACATGTTGATGTTGGATTTCCAAGACATTTACCTACTCTGCAACATTTAACATTCTCCACCTTACCCTTCCACATCTCTGTGTCTCCCTCTCCCCTGACTCTCAGTCTGAAGAAGGGTCCCCGAACCGAAACGCCGCCCACTCTTTCTATCCAGAGATGCTGCCTGACCCGCTGAGTTCCTCCAGCATTGTGTGTCTATCTTTGGTGTAAACCAGCATCTGCAGTTCCTTCCGACTACATTGAAGGACGTCTGATTGGCAAAGAGAAGAGAGAGGTAATTTCGGAAATAGTACCAGTAAAGGACGCAGCGGAAAATCAGATGGCAAGAGTTAACGGAGTTGAGGTTAACAGCCGCAGATTCCAGGGCTAATCCAGTTAGAAGGAACAAATGCTGCTTTAAAAAAAATTAAAAATGCTATTTCACAAAAAGCCAAAGCTTCTGCTTATTCCACGATCGTCCATCTGGGCCCAATCTCCTAGCTGGTGCTTAGATAACAAAAGGGGCATTAAAAATTAAATGTGACGATGTTGCTCTCTCTTGGTGAGGCTTTATGCGATGTAAAAATAAAGCAATTCTGTGGATCTGCATCCAATATCCTTAAGAGTATTAGTGAGGGAAGGAACTGCAGGTGCTGGTTCAAACCAATATAGAAACAAAAAGATGGAGTAATTCAGCGAGAAAGGCCTTGATAGAGTGAATGTGGAGAGGATGTTTCCACTAGTGGGAGAGTCTAGGACCAGAGGCCACAGCCTCAGAATATAAGAACGTACCTTTACAAAGGAGATGAGAAGTAATTGTTTTAGTCAGAGGGTGGTGAATCTGTGGAATTCATTCCCACAGACGTCTGTGGAGGCCAAGTCAATAGATATTTTTAAGGCAGAGACAGATAGATTCTTGATTACAGGTGACTTTAGTACAGAAGTTATGGGGAGAAGGTAGGAGAATAGAGTTGAGAGGGAAGTATAGATCAGCCATGATTGAATGGCGTAGACTTGATGGGCCAAATGGCCTAATTCTGCTCCTAGAACTTATGAATTTATGAACCTATGCGCATCTCTGGAGAAAAGAAATAGGTGACATTTCGGGTCGGAAGATAGACTCCACCATTTTGAGTCTATCTTCTCATTCTATGTTCGCTGAAAACAAAACCATGCTGTAAACATCAGTAAGACTTTAGAAAAGACCCTCTAACTTTACAATAGAGAACCTTGCAATGAGAGTGAGGTGCCAATTTATAACCTACCCACTTTCCCTGGTAAAGGTTTCAAAGGTTTCAAATTATGTCTTTGGTTTAGGTTTTTATTATTCACCTCAAATTCCATGTTCCTTTTATCATAATATTAATTTTCATTCTGTATTTGTTCGACTTGAAGCTGATGTTACCCTATAAAAGTCTATACAACATTTAACATATAAATCTCTTCAGGGGTCAGACAGGCTAGAAGCAGGAGAAATGTTCCCAGTGTTCAGGGAGTCCAGAACATGGGGGTCACAGTTCAAGAATAAGGGGGCGGCCATTTAGGACTGAGATGAGGAAAAACTTTTTCATTCAGAGAGTAGTGAATCTGTGGAATTCTCTGCCACAGAAGGCAGTGGAGGCCAATTCACTGGATGTTTTCAAGAGAGAGTTAGATTTAGCTCTTAGGGCTAACGGAATCAAGGGATATGGGGAGAATGCAGGAAGAAGGTTACTGATATTGGATCTGGACACAAAATGCTGGAGTAACTCAGCAGGACAGGCAGCATCTCTGGAGAGAAGGAATGGGTGACGTTTCAGGTCGAGACCCTTCTTCAGACTGTTGTCAGGGGAGTGGGCGGGACAAAGATAGAATGTACTCGGAGACAGTAAGACTAGTGGGAGAACTGATTTTGGATGATCAACCATGATCATATTGAATGGCGGTGCAGGCTCGAAGGGCCATATGGCCTACTCCTGCACCTATTTACTATGTTTCTATGTTTTTATGTTACCTGATCTTCAGATCAGGAGAAAGCGTTAAATCCCGTAGACTTAACATTCACATCGTGGTACCTCTAACGTCTCCCTCAGGTGCTTGTACCGTCTGAGGGTGGTGAATCGGTGGAATTCATTGCCATCGACGGCTGTGGAAGCCAAGCCAGTGGTTACTTTTTAAAGCAGAGTTTTGTTCAGTTTATCGTCACGTGTACCGAGGTACAGTGAGAAGCTTCTTTTGCTGCCTGCTGTCCAGTCAGTGGAAAGATTATATATACATGATTACAATCAAGCCGTCCACAGTGTTCCAATATTATCTAAATGGTGGCCGACTAGGAAAAGGGGAGATGCAGCGAGACCTGGGTGTCATGGTACACCAGTCATTGAAAGTAGGCATGCAGGTGCAGCAGGCAGTGAAGAAAGCGAATGGTATGTTGGCTTTCATAGCAAAAGGATTTGAGTATAGGAGCAGGGAGGTTCTACTGCAGTTGTACAGGGTCTTGGTGAGACCACACCTGGAGTATTGCGTACAGTTTTGGTCTCCAAATCTGAGGAAGGACATTATTGCCATAGAGGGAGTGCAGAGAAGGTTCACCAGACTGATTCCTGGGATGTCAGGACTGTCTTATGAAGAAAGACTGGATAGACTTGGTTTATACTCTCTAGAATTTAGGAGAGTGAGAGGGGATCTTATAGAAACTTACAAAATTCTTAAGGGGTTGGACAGGCTAGATGCAGGAAGATTGCTCCCGATGTTGGGGAAGTCCAGGACAAGGGGTGACAGCTTAAGGATAAGGGGGAAATCCTTTAAAACCGAGATGAGAAGAACCTTTTTCACACAGAGAGTGGTGAATCTCTGGAACTCTCTGCCACAGAGGGTAGTCGAGGCCAGTTCATTGGCTATATTTAAGAGGGAGTTAGATGTGGCCCTTGTGGCTAAAGGGATCAGAGGGTATGGAGAGAAGGCAGGTACGGGATACTGAGTTGGATGATCAGCCATGATCATATTGAATGGCGGTGCAGGCTCGAAGGGCCAAATGGCCTACTCCTGCACCTAATTTCTATGTTTCTATGTTTCTATGTTTACAGATACAGGATTAAGGGAATAATGCTTAGTGTGAGATAAATTCCAGTAAAGTCTGATTAAAGATCCAAAATCTACATGGATGGTGGTTTGGGGTGGGAGATTGCAACCTTCACATGATCCACCCTGTTTCGACGAATGCAATCAACCTGGCGTGCACAATCAAATAAGATCGAATAGAACAAGTTGTCCTACAACTTTAGGCTGTGCACGCCATACGCAAGAAGAAGAAGAAGAAGAAGAAGAAGAAGAAGAAGAAGAAGAAGAAGAAGATGGTGGTTAATGGAGATGTCCAAGAGCTTGAAGTTGTGAGGCATAAGTTTCACTAACAAGTTGAACTGATCCAATCACATTGACATTGACTTCCTCAGAAGACCAAGGAAATTGGCCATGTCTTAAATGGCTCTTACCAATTTCTGCAGATGCACCACAGAAACCAAAGATCCTACAGCGAGCAAGATGGTCCACTCAACGAAAAAGACGTAGTACGGTCATGGGCAGATTCATGGGTAATTTTCGGCCCCATTTCCGTAACCGGCTTCCGTCTCCGCACCAAAGATCCCATAGAAGAGCAAAGATACTAGTGCGGAGACGGAAGCCGGTTACGGAAACATCCTCGTAAAAATAAAAGTCCTTTGGTAAAAATCTTCTCCTCATTTTCAGAATTATAATTTATTAACACAAACTGTTCCCCCGCAACGTTGATTACACTGCGGGCCGGGTCGGGTCGGGTTACTGAAATGGATGAAAAAAAGACCCACGATCCGCTCCGTTGCATTTAGAAGGGGTGGTCTATCTTGTTCCGCTATAGGATCTTTGACAGAAAGCATCCTATCCCAATGCACCACAGCCTTGGTTGAGGAAGCAGCCCAGTCCATTACACAAAGCAGCCTCATCCCATGGACCCCATCTACCTTTCCCACTGCCTCTGGGGAAGCAGCCAACAGAAGCATTGACCACCTACATCCCTGTAATTCTCTGTGATACTCCTATCAGGCAGAAAATACAAAAGCTTGAAAGCGCCTTGCACCAGTGGCGCAGCGGTAGAGTTGCTGTCTCACAGCGGCAGAAGCCCAGGTTCGATTGCTGACCTCGGATGCTGTCTGCATGGATTTGAAACTGCAAACCTTTGTCCCTGACACCCTGCCAAAAGAAGCATCACCCTTTTAACACGGCGGCACGGTGGCACAGCAGTAGAGTTGCTGCCTCACAGCAGCAGAGACCCGGGTTCAATCCCGACTACGGGTGCTGTCTGGACGGAGTTTGCACCTTCTCCCCGTGACTTGTGTGAGTTTTCTCCGAGATCTTCGGTTTCCTCCCACACTCCAAAGACGTACAGGTATGTAGGTTAATTGGCTTGGTGTAAATGTAAAATTGTCCCTAGTGGGTGTAGGACAGTGTTAATGTGCGGGGATCGCTGGTCGGCGCGGAAGGGACACTTTCCACGCTGTATCTCTAAACTAAAAGGCAGTTTCTTCCCCACTATTATCAGCTTCTTGAATTGACCTCTTATAAGACAAGGATATATTCCCGATCTGCCAATCTACCTTATTGCTGCTGCTGCACTTTTTTCTTCTATCTGCACTTTCTCTGCAGCCGTAATGCTATGGTTTGATTGCAATCATGTATGGATGATTTACCTGGACAGCATGCAAAACAAGGTTATTCACCATCTCGGTACACGTGACCATAATAAATGCAATACTAATAACTATCACCTCTTCCCCAGCCAACAACGGGCCATTATGGGCTCCACCCTTCCTTGGTCATCTGTTGTTTTGTTTTGGCCTTTTCTTACCCCAAGTTCCTTCCCCTCTAATGTCCAGACCCGAAACGTCACCCATCCTTTTTCTCCAGAGATGCGGCCCTTTGAGCCAGCACCGCCATCCAATATGATCATGGCTGAGCATCTACAATCAGTACCCCATTCCTGGTTTTTCCCCATATCCATTGATTCCAGCATCTGCAGTTACTTTCTACACGCTAATGACTATCAGTTCCCAACAGAATATCTCATTACCTACAGTGTGATCCAATCTATTATATACTTGGTAACTTCTATTAACAATCTATTGTATACTTTAGAACCAGAACTTAGACTATGGGGTACTGTTGCAAAAACAAGGTCATAAGTTATAGGGGCAGAATTAGGCCATTCGGCCCATCAAGTCCACTCCTCCATTCATTCGTGGCTGATCTATCTTCCTCCCCCCCCCCCCCCCCCCCCCTCCTGCCTTCACCCCATAACCCCTGACACCCGTACTAATCAAGAATCTATCGATCTCTGCTTTGAAACTAACCATTGACAGCCTCCACAGCCTTCTGTGGCAGTGACAGCCTCCACAGCCTTCTGTGGCAGTATTCAACAGATTCACCACCATCCGACTAAAGAAATTCCTTCTCATCTCCTTCCTAAAGGAACGTCCTTTAATTCTGAGGCTGTGACCTCTGGTCCTAGACTAGTGGAAACATCCTCTCCACATCCAAGCCATTCACTATTCGGTATGTTTCAATGAGGTCCCCCCTCATTCTATTAACTAACAGCCCACTACCTTAAGAGGTTGACAGAGTAACTCGATAAATTATGCGCCGTGGCAGTTTGTCAAATCATTAAGAATCATCTTAATAAGCCTTCAACCCATAACCGTACTCATGAATGTTAATGAAATCTCTCTGAAAAGAATTGGTGATAAAGATAATGGTGAAGATAATTGAGCCACAGTGTCACAATAAAACTGATCATTCACAATCATTTTAGTTTCGTTTAGTTTCGAGATACAGCTCGGAAACAGGCCCTTCGGCCCACCGGGTCTGTGCCGACCAGCGATCTCCGCACATTAACATTATCCTACACTCACTAGGGACAATTTTTACATTTATACCAAGCCAATTAACCTGCAAATCCACACGTCTTTGGAATGTGGGAGGAAACTGAAGATCTCGGAGAAAACCCGCGCAGGTCACGGGGAGAAGGTACAAACTCCGTACAGGCAGCACCCGTAATTGGGATCGAACCCATGAATCCGGGGCTTCATTCACTGTAAGGCAGCGACTCTACCGCTTGGCCACCGTGACTGCCCAATTAACAAATGGAAAAAGTTAGAGTCATGGAATCAAAGAGCATGGAAACAGGCCATTCGGCCCAACTAGTCCATACCCACCTGGCCATCCTTCTGAATTAATCCCGTCTTGAAACTTTCGACTCTAGACATTAGAGATACAGCACAGAAACAGGCCCTTCGGCCCACCAAGTCCAGGCCCACCAACGATCACCCAGGATGTTAACTCCATCCCTAACACACTAGGGACAATTTTACAATTTTTTTTTACCAAAGCTAATTAGCCTACATCCTTGGGATGTGGGAGGAAGCCGGAGCACCCGGAGAAAACCCATGCGGTTACAGGGAGAACGTACAAACTCTGTACAGACAAGCACCCGTAGTCAGGATCGAACCCGGGTCCCTGGCGCATGGCAGGTGATCGGTGCACACAGGCGAGGCGGGGAGGTTGATAGGCTGGTGGTTGGAACGTGCAAACTCCGCACACTCTGGTGCTGTAAGGCAGCAGCTCTACCGATGCGCCACCATGCCGCCCCTTATGGATTTTGAAACCAGGCAGAGGAGCTGGAGGGTGGGTGGGGGGTGGGGGGGGTGGGGGTGAGGAAGGTGGGAGTCCAGGTGGGGATGAAAGTTCAGCTTCATGTACACAGCTACCTGGTTAATTCCAGCGATGCTCTGACTTGCCGTTTCATTAAAACTTGTAATAATAAGCCACTGCAGGCAGTGTTAGCTCAGACTGTAACCTCACACTGCTTAGAGGCGATTAGCGGGGCTTAAGCATGCAAAAAGTAATTGCACATTAACGAGGCCTTATTTACTCCTATACTTCCTTCTGTTTGTTCTTAGATCTCATCCACGTTAACGAAGTGTGAACCAGTCAATAAGTGCAGCTGTTTTTCCGCCTGAAATAGGCAGACTGCTTCTGATTCTAAGCAGTATCAACTCAGCAAAGTCGCGGGCTCTCTCCGTTGCCAGAGTAAGGCCGCACGCACATTGGAAGGAACAGCACCTGTTGGTGCGGCAACAGTGGAGATGCTGCTGCCTTACAGCGCTGGGTTCGATCCTGAGTACGGGTGCTGTCTGTGCGGTGATTGTATGTTCTCCCTGTGACCGCGTGGGTTTTCTCCGGGACCTCCTACACGTGCATGTCTGCAGGTTAATTGGCTTCGGTAAGTTGTAAAATTGGCCCTAGTGTGTGTTGGTCAGCGTACAGGGTGATCGCTGGTTGGCTCGGACTCGGTGGGCCAAAGGGCCTGTTCCCACGCTGCATCTAAAGCACCTCTTAAAGATAACGGAGTCAGGGGATGTGGGGAGAAGGCAGGAACGGGGTACTGATTGGGGATGATCAGCCATGATCACATTGAATGGCGGTGCTGGCTCGAGGGGGCGAATGGCCTACTCCTGCACCTATTTGTCAATTGTCTATCATATTCCACTTACACGCAACGGTATGAACATATAGAATTTTCCAATATATGGTAACGATGACCCCACTTCTTCCCCCCTCATTTCCCTGTGTGCACCCATTTCTCCCACTATCGTGCCCTCCTTTCCCTTCCCTCCACCCCCTTCCATAAATATCCCTTCCTTTGGTTTGATTTAGTTCAGTTTAGTTTGGAGATACAGCGTGGAAACAGAACCGCCCGCGCTGACCAGCGATCCCCGCACACTAACACTATCCTACACACACTAGGGGAAATGTACAGTTTTGCCGAAGCCAATTAACCCACGAACTTGTACGTCTTTGGGGTGTGGAAAGAAACCGGAGCACACGGAGAAAACCCGCGCGGTCACACGGTACAAATTCCGTACAGACAGCGCCCGGTCAGGATCGAACACGGGTCTCTGGCGGTGCAAGGCAACGACTCTACCGCTGTGCCAACGTGCCATATGAGAAGGTGACTTCCGTTTCCCTCCCCAGATGCTGCCTGACCCAATGAGTTCCTCCAACTGTGTTAAAGAAGAAACTGCAGATGCTGGAAAATCGAAGGTACACAAAAATGCTGGAGAAACTCAGCGGGTGCAGCAGCATCTATGGAGCGAAGGAAATAGGTAACGTTTCGGGCCGAAACC
>JAXLNO010004615.1:0-123231 GCA_038087875.1 Malacoraja senta | reverse complement strand
TCCTCATGATGTTATATCAACTGCAGAAGACTGCTATTGCCTTTTAAGACATCATGTCATGGAACATTAAAAACATTGTAAAATTCCAAAATTTGATCGACATAATGCAAAAGACTGAGGTTATACAGATTGTTTTGAGTGCATTTAACCAAGATACAACTTTCTGAAAATTACTGCCTGATACAACTTTCTGAATATTACTGCCTGATTTATCACATTAGTTAATTGAAACTATGGATTTAATGCAAATTTATAGCTATTGTAGAAGTGAATGATTACAATATAAATGAAAGAGGAAGTCGATGCGCAGTCTATTCTGCTGTATTAACATTGGGATCTTTATAAAAATAGTTTGAGGACACCAGTTCATTGACTAAGTGTAATGAAATCATTAGCATGCTGCATAATATTATATGCATTCCAACCAGAGGAGCCTATTTTTGAACACTGCTATCTTTTATTGTGTATCTTGACAAAAATAACAGACAAAACTGAAAATGAAATGTTAATGGAATGATGTGATGAACAATTGTGAAGTTTTATAATGATGTTGCAAAATGTTGCATTTTGCTTTTAAAGGCTGTAATGTCAGAAGCCAAACATGCCAATGAACAATATGCTATTACTGGAAATGGTTATGTTGCTACAGTAGTTCTATCAGCCTGCCTGGTGATTTATAAATGTAATTAAATACTCCCCTGGTAGAAGCTTTAAATCTAGGATTGCTAAAATGATGTTTTTAGATGTGAAACTAGCAGAAAATACGTTTTCAAATTCTCCCATGTATGTAAAATTAAACAACATATTTTCACTCCATCATTATTGATGTGTAAGCTCATACAAATCTTTAAAATTACATATTTCTAATGTTTGGTAGACAAAAATGCAGGAGAAACTCAGCGGGTGAGGCAGCATCTATGGAGCGAAGAAAATAAGCAATGTTTCAGGCCGAAACCCTTCTTCGGTTCCATTTTCCAGCATCTGTTGTTCCTTCTTAAATATTTCTAATGTTTATCTGTTTTCCATTAATTTTACAAGATTTTAGGAGAATACTTCAACAAAGGTGATTAAAATGATGAAAATAATTGATTGTAGATTGAAAGCATTTCCTCTTTTGAGGAGATGAAGGGGTCACTTTCTTAAATTGTGTGCTAACCATCATGCATCAAGGGAAGGTATACAACTCTTTGGGCACCTGAAGTCCAGGAGAAGGCCCGACCTAAAGAACGGAAGGTGAATGGGAAGAGACCAAAATGTCTCGCAACTCACCAACAGTCTACGTATTGTTCCTACTGCAGTTTTGAGACCATCTATGACCCAAACCCATGTGGTCCAAACTCATAGGTACACAAAAATGCTGGAGAAACTCAGCGGGTGCAGCAGCATCTATGGAGCGAAGGAAATAGGTAACGTTTCGGGCCGAAACCCTTCTTCAGACTGATAGGGGGTGGGGAGAAGAAAGGAAAAAAGGAAAAGGCGGAGGAGGAGCCCGAGAACTGGGGAAGGGGAGGAGACAACCAGATGGCTGATGAAGGGGAGGGGACAGCCAGGGCTAGCAGAATTGGGAGAATTCAACATTCAGGCCACCAGGATGTAGACTGCCCAAGCGGAATATGAGGTGCATTTCCTCCAATTTACGGTGTTGCTCGCTGTGGCCATGGAGGAGACCCAGGACAGAGAGGTCAGATACGGAATGGGAGGGGGAGTTGAAGTGCTGAGCCACCGGGAGTTCAGGTTGGTTATTGCGGACCGACCGGAGGTGTTCGGCGAAACGATCGCCAAGCCTCCGCTTGGTCTCACCGATGTAGATCAGCTGGCATCTAGAGCAGCGAATGCAATAGATGAGGTTGGAGGAGATGCAGGTGAACCTCTGTCGCACCTGGAACGACTGCTTGGGTCCTTGAATGGAGTGGAGGGGGGAAGTGAAGGGACAAGTGTTGCATCTCTTGCGGTTGCAAGTCCAAACTCATGATGGCCAAGAATGGAGTTAGATTCATCAGGGACAGAGAGGCAGTCAACAACCACTGGATGGATATTCAAAGAGAAACTCAACAGCAGCTCTGCTGTTGAGATGAATGCTCTTGACTCCATCCCACAACAGTCAAATGAATCACACTTTGCCACCCCGTGGGACAACAACTTGAAAAGTCACAGAGTCATAGAGAAATACAGCATTAAAACAGGTCCTTCAGTTCAACACATACATGATGCCCAAGATGCCCCATCTAAACTAGTCTCAATTGTCTGTGCCAGGCACATATTCCTCTAAACCTTTCCAGATACAATAGTGGCATTGAAGAAGCTTTTAGAAAGGCACATGGATTTGCAGGTAATGGAAGGACACTGGTCATTTGCAGGCAGATTAGATCAGTTCAGCTATGTATCACATTTGGCACAGACATTGTGGGCTGAAGGGCCTGACTCTGTGCCGTATTGTTCGATGTTCTATATTCTCTGTACATTAACTCCTGAGGCACAACAAGGTGTGCCTGAGGTCCAGCATTAACTCCTGAGGCACAACAATAGTCACAGTCAAGAAAGTTAAGTCAAGAGTGCTTATACGTCATATGTATTGGATAGAAACTGTTACAATGAAATTGTTACTGCAGCTTTGCAGGTACATTAGATAAAACTAGATGAAAAATATATAAACTATCAATTATTCAACATAAACCAAATGCTGATAGTGCAAAAACCAAAGTACATAAAGCAATCATGGAGTGCAAAGTCCACAGTAGTTTTGTGCTAAGGTAGGGTTAGGGTTGTGGAGAGATGTTCAAGAACTTGTTGGTTGATGGGAAGAAGCTGTTTGTGAACAAGGAGGTACCTTCCTCCCAATGGTAGCAGCGGGAAAAGAGTGTGGTCAGGGTGGTGTAACTCAAACCATCTGGTCCCAGTAACACATTTCTTTATGTTTTCTGCACACCTTCCTTTTGAATAGCACCCTTTCTACACATCAGAACGGCACACAATACTCCAAAAGTAGTCTCACCAAAATTTAGCACTATTATCATAATGATGTCCCAACTCTTGCCTGACTGCTGAAAGCAAGCATGTGAAATGCCATTGTGAGTGTCCGTGTCATCAACTTCACAGATCTATGTATTTGTACCCCAAGGTCTCTCTGTTCTATAGCTCAGCCATTTACAGTGTAATTCCTGTCCTCGTTTAACTTACCAGAATGCAACACTTTGCCCTTGTCTAAGTTAATTTCTTGGCTCACTTCAACAGATCAACAAATCCATTTGACCTCCAATTTTGGTCTCATCCACAAACTTACTAAACATGGCAACTAAATTGTCAACCAAAGAATTAATATCAATGACAGAAGGAGTAACTTAGCAGGACAGGCAGCATCTCTGGAGAGAAGGAATGGATGACGTTTTGGGTCGAGACCCTTCTTCAGACTCGACTTGAAACGTCACCCATTTCTTCTCTCCTGAGATGCTGCCTATCACGCTGAGTTACTCCAGCACTTTGTGTCTATCTTCTGTGTAAACCATCATCTACGGTTGCTTCCTACACAATTAATATTGATGACTAACAGGGGACTCAGCACATCACTGGTCACAGGCTTCCAATATAAAAAACACAACTCTCTACTACCACCCTCTGACTCTAGCCAGCATGCCAATTTTGTACCCAATTAGTTAACTCACCCTGGATCCCACGATGTCTAATCTTCCGGAAGAGCCGTCCACGTGAGACCATGTCTAAGGCCTTGCTGAAGTTCATGCAGACAATGTTTTCTGCATTGCCCTCATGAATCCTCTTCGTCACTTCTTCAAAAACCTCAATCAAATTTGTGAGACACATTTTCCCACTGATTATTCCTGATCAGTCCTTGCTTTTCCAAATTCAGGTAGATACTGTCATGCAGAATCCTCGTCAGTGACTCACCGGAGCCCTGGCTGAGATATATGAATCAATAGACACTGATAAGGTGCCTGAAGACTGGAGGATGATTAATTTTGTGCTGTTATTTAAGAAGGGCTGCAAGGAAATGCCTGAGAACAACCAGTAAGCCTGACATCTGCGTTAAGTAAGTTACTGGAGAGGTTTCTGAGGAATAAGATATATATGCATTTGGATATACAGGGACTGATCAGGGATAGTCAGCATAGTTTTGTACATGGGAGATTGTGTCTTACAAATCTGATTGAGTTTTTGGAAGAAGTAACCAAGAAGTGTAGACAAGGGTAAAGCCATCGACAATGTCTCTATTAATTCAACAAGGGAGTGCTGGCCGACTAGATTGTGAATTGGCTTCATAGAAGGAAGCAGGCTAGGAGCTCAGGAGACTGATGGGTGATCTTACAGATGTGTATCAGATGTTGAGGGCAATAGATAGGGTGAATGCACAGAGGCTTCTACCCAGAGTAGGGAATCAAGAAACAGGGGACATAGGTTCAAGGTGAGAGGGGAATGATTTAATTGGAACCTGAGGCCAAATGTGGGCAGGTGGGACTAGCATAGATGGGGCATCTTAGTTGAGTTGGGAACTTTGGGCTGAAGGGCATGTTTCCATGGTGTTTGACTCTATGACTCTATGACCTACAATAAGGATTATATTTACAGTGGCCAGTGGCCAAGGCAGCACGGTAGCGCAGTGGTAGAGTTACTCCCTTACGGGTTTGCAACACCAAAGACCTGGGTTCGATCGCGACTACGGGATCCCCAAAGGGCCTGTTTCCCTGTTTCCGCACTGTATCTCTAAACCAAACTAATCTAAACTAAACCTTTTAAATATGGGAGACACCTAGAAAATCCAGCCAAATCCCATGGGCATCCTCTAGACAGACATGACCCATTGCAGGATCAAAGCTGGTCCCTGGAGCTAGAAGGTAGCAGTGCTACCTGCAACACCACCATGATGCAATTCTATTTGCCAATAAAACATTTCACAAAATAGCAAAATAGCTAATCGGATTTGATTTTGCTTTGGGTTAATCGTGCCACAGGGAACAAGGAGGGACGTGCAGCTGAGAGCAACTGCCAAGAGCGAGGAGTGGGGACCCGCACCACCGAGAGCGTAGGGGGACACGCGCTGCTGTGAACCAGGAGAGCCAGCAGAGGGCCGCCGAGAACATAGGGGGGACCAGGCGGGGGGCCACCAAAAATGAAGGGGGACCTGACAGGGGGGCACCCTGAATGAAGGGGAGCCCGGCGGGGGGGCCGCCAAGGTCGACATGGAGACCAGCTGGGAGACCGCCTGTGGCCACATATAGCAGCAGGCCTGGTTTGCCACTGTGAGCATATGATAAGACTTTTTCGATGAAACTTTTGTAACTTTGTCGGCGCCAGAAATGTGGCGACTCTTTATGTACTGCCTAGGTGAGGTCTGCTGTATGCTTTAACCACGTTGTATGCAAAGCAAAGAATTTCTTTCTACCTCGGTATATGTGACAATAAATTATCATTGAATTGCATTGATTTCTATAAACTTGATTAATTAAGTGTTATCTTGCAATACAGACGATTTTATTATCCACTTGTTGCTGCAATATCATGTCAAGCTCTTACCATAATGATCAGTCTGAAGAAGGGTCTCGACCTGAAATGTCACCCATTCCTTCTCTCCAGAAATGCTGCTTGTCCCACTGAGTTACTCCAGTATTTTGTGTCTTATCATGATGAACCTGTTAATCACTACGTTGAATGATGTGAACAAAATGTTCCCAATTAAGATTTTTGTTTTCTTTCATGTTATCATTTTTGTTGATCTTGATTTTTAAGGAGATTAATGTTCTAGTTCTTTAGATGTTGCCTTCTTTCACATAACAAAACAGCAGTATGTTATACTGAAATTGACCTTAAATAGCATTATATTGACTTTTTATATTATAAATGATTTGGGACATGAAATAATGTTACAAAACACTCTTGGTGTCATGAAAAGACTGTTCCTTCTCCTCATAAAACTTTTTTATTACCTAAAAGAGTAGAATATGTATGGCACAGTGGCACAGCTAATCGAGCTGCTATCTCACAGCTCAATCCTCAGCTCCAATATTATCTGGTGTGGAGTCTGCATATTCTCTCTGCGACACTGTGGGTTTTCTTCCACATCCCTAAAATGTGTGTGTTGTCAGGTCAATTGGCCTCTGTAAATTGTTTCCAGTATGTAAATGAACAGTTGAATTTGGAGGAACAATGCACTGCTGTTACCAGTTTTACAAAAAAATTCACAGCGCTGGAGTAACTCAGAAGGTCAGGCAGCTTCTCTGGAAGACATGAATAATCAGCATGTCAGGTCCCGACCCTTCTTCAGACTGAGGACAGTGGGAAAGAAAGCTGGAACTGTGAGAGAGGGTCTCACAGAACTCATGCCAGAGGGAGGAGGAGAACCTCTTCAAAGTAGGCACACTTTGAGACGATTTCGCAGTGGAGCAAAAGTTGATAAAAACGTTGGGAGAATAAAATTGTAATCACTTGTGGGAGATGGTGACAGTGGAAAGTGAGACATTGAAGATGGTAGTAACAGCAGAAACAGTGGAAAAGTCTTTGATTGTACAGGATGCCAGAATGTCAGCAGGGTGGTCCGTGGGTGTGGTTTTAGTTATCGTTGTCCAAAGTACACTTGCTGCTCACCGATATTTTGTCTTATGGATCGGTTGAGTTGGTGAAGTCTAAGCTTGGTCGGTGGTGCTCAGCCACAAAAGGCAATGGACTCTGTGGTGATTCTTTGGGAGACAAATGGGAAGCATGGATAGAGCCAATGATGAGCCAACTCAATGGCACAAGGTGTCGTTAAGGAAAAGTACATTTGTGGATAATTTAGATATTTTACATATTTACATATTTTGTTGTGCTGCTGCAAGTAGGTGAGAGAATGTGAAAGAATGCAACATTCAACAGACATGATACATTTTGAACTGAAAAAAATGGTGTAAATGATTGAGGGAATAGATTTTTGAAGAAATGGCTGTTTTAGTTTAGTTTAGAGATACAGCGCAGAAACAGGCCCTTAGGCCCATCAAGACCGCACCGACTGGCAATCCCCACACATTAACATTATCCCACACACACACTAAGAGCCAAGCCAATTAACCTACAAACCTGTACATCTTTGGAGCGTGGGAGGAAACCGAAGATCTCGGAGAAAACCCACGCGGTCACGGGGAGAACGTACAAACTCCCTGCAGATAGCACCCGTAGTCAGGATCGAACCCAGGTCTCTGGTGCTGCAAGCATTGTAAGGCGGCAACTCTACCGCTGCGCCGCCATGTTTTAAGGCTCTATCTTTTGGGACAGACTGAGAAAATCATCTTTCTGTCTAATTATTTTGGAAATTCATTTCAAATTTAAATCTACAGCCCAAAATAAACAGCTTACAAGTCTGGATCATGATCATTATTTTTGATCTGATCTTGATCTTTTGGGCATTAAAATACTGGAAATTCTTCTCCAATACATTTTGGAAAAAATAGCTAAGTAAATTTAACGTTAATAATCTCAAGTAAGGAATCTATAATTTTGCTACTGGCAAGTTAATCCAATTTGTGGTCGACAGATTTACAGAGGACAAATAACACTTTTTATTGAAAAATGCATGACAATTTTAGACTTTTAGACTTTTGAGTTAGAGATACAGTATGGAAATAGGCTCTTCAGCCCACCGAGTCCATACCGACTAGCCATAACCCCGTCCTCTAGCACCATCCTACAAAATTTACAATTTCCAGAAGCCAATTAACCTACAAACTTGTCTGCCTTTGGAATGTGGGAGGAAACCGGAGAAAACCAACACGGGGCACAGGGTGAAGGTACAAACTCTGTACAGACAGAACCCATAGTCAGGATAGTACTGAGGTCCCTGGCGCTGTAAGGCAGCAACTCCACCACTGTGCTATAGTGCTGCCCTCAAAACTTTGCTCTGATCTAAGGTTATGGAGGACACAGAATAAAGCAAAGTCATTCCTTCTATCGCGCCATCTCTTAACATCTTACAATTTATATTGACTAATTCCTAATACGGTGGTTACTGCAAATTATGGTCATGTGTGAAACCTGTGATATAATGAAACTCACCAACATTAGACTGAATTCCTGCAGCGATTTAGTTTGGGTACACTCAGTGGGAGGCTTGTGTCACACCCAGTAGGAGACCAGTGGAGCATACTGCGGAATGCCCAGGAAGATGAGGGGACTCACTTTCACTGGTTACTTTTATTCCATTTTTTTAATGTCACAAACAATTTTAGATGTGGCCACTCCCTAAATTAAGGCTTGTACTTCTTGGGGTTGAATGTCAACAAATGTGCAAGTGACACGTCTTTACATTACTATCTGAAGAGTTCATTGGTGTAATGTGGACAGGAAGATGTTCTCAATACCCACAAGAGTTTGTTAAGAGAACTAATCTTTCAGATTGTTTCTGTGGTTCAAGTGGTCAATAAGGCCGATTAAATAGGAGCGAGGCACACTGTAATTAAAGTTCTTAAATCTTTTAGAACATGCATCTCTTTAATACATAATGGAAAGTGAAAGGCCTGGATAGAGTGGATGTTGTTAGAATGTTTCCACATGTGGGACAATCTAGGATCAGAGGCCATAGCCTCAGAATAAAAGGATGTAGCTTTAGGGAAGAGATGAGGAGGAATTTCTTTAGTCAGAGGGTGGTGAATCTGTGGAATTCATTGCCACAGAAGGTTGTGGAGGTCAAGTCAATGGATATTTTTAAGGCAGAGATTGACAGATTCTTGATTAGTACGGGTGTCAGGAGTTATGGGGAGAAGGCAGTGGAATGGGGTTGAGAGGGAAAGATAGATCAGCCATGATTGAATGGCGGAGTAGACTTGATGGGAGGAATGGCCTAATTCTACTCCCACTATGTGTCTTTATGACCTTATGACCTTAACAAATCTAACAACCAAGAAAATATCAAGATGGTAAGAACATCAGACCTATAAACAATTACTGAGTGACGTTGTCCCAGACAAGGAGGAGAGAGCAATCCAGCTGGGGAGGAGTAATCTTATTTAGTCTGTGCTGGTTAATTTTAATGGTTTCCTTTAATTCTGATTCTTTTGTATGAATTTATGTACTTTTGAAATGGAATATTTTACTGGGTAATAAACATCTGTCAATGGCTCTTATACGGTGTCTTTAACAAAATAAAAATTGTCTGAGAACTTCACTAAATAGAAACAGCGAAGTAGAGAACAGACAGGAAAAAGGCTCACGCCATAAATAATGTCATGACTGACTCCTGAGGTAAATCCAAAGAAGTGATTTACTCTGAGAACCTTGACATGGTTTATTCGTAGATAGTTTCAACCACTGAAATTTAGTGCAAAAATATTAAATCCAAGTCAGTCATTGGAAGACCAAGTTAACCTAAAACCTTTAACATACTATGATATTAAGAAGACTGATGATTAATGAACATTGATTATTTTGGTCTGAGGAATTATGTGTTTTCACACTTCACTGGATAATGACAGCATGTTAGAAACATGGGTGTATTCCAATTCATCAACCCTTTGCTTTAATGTGAGAAATTGACAGTCCAACCAACAATCAATCACCAACTTTATTAAATGTTCGTAAATTCTCATATAATATAATGCTAATAAACTTCAAATCTAATAAATCATAGACAAAAAAATGCTGGAGTAAGTCAGTGGGACAGGCAGCTTCTCTGTAGAGAAGAAATGGGTGACGTTTCAAGTCTAGATAACATTGAAATCTAATAACATTGCTAAGTCTTGTAATATCAATTTACTGGAACTACTTTGTGTCTCATTAGTAGCAGCATTTTTTCAATTTTTAAAGTTAAAGCGATTTGAAATTTGATTTTTCGAATCACACATTTCATTGCTCTATGAATTTTAATGTTATCCTAGTTTTGTTTACATTGGTACCAGCTTGAGACTGACCTGGAATGCAGAAACAAAGTCTTCAAAATAGTTGTGGCTGCATTTATTTCTCTGAAGTTTGGTTTCGCTGGCCTCAACTACAAGCCCACCATCAATTTTCCGGTACCCTTGGTTCCAGACCTTTGCCGGATTATTAATTTTGCCAGAACAAGGGTCAGGTAATAATAATTCAACAATACACTACACTCTGACCCACTAATTATATCCCTCCTGTGCTTCTAAAGCATCATGGACTGCTCAAAACTTTTTTAAAAAGTAACAATTAACAAAAAAAGTAAACAATTAACTCTTTCAGGATGGAGGCAAAATACCACACTACACATGCAATGCTCTCGAAATTTTGTCCAGATTAAAGGAGGTGCTGGACCACCAGTTGCCGCAAAATCGATGGTGGACCTGCAGCATTATACTGTGCACTAGCACTAGTGAGCAAGAACAAATTTCCACCCCTTTGGCTTGGGGTGACATTAGGTATGATGTGGCATTTCATTCAACAAGTACCTGTAGCTCTTACCTTGTTTCATTTATTTCTTGGATGCAGTGATCGGATGTGCCGTAAATAATTACTCAGTCATGTCAGATGGTAATTAAAAGTTAATCATGTCACGCATAGGTCTGAGCTGTGGCATACACTATGTGGGGGTCAAAACCAAGGGTGTGGCAAAAACACCCACTCTCAGTCTGGTGAGCTAATGAATGCCCAGGCACATGCTCAATCATCAATAGTAATGTTAATTCCTGTTGGAAAGAAGGAAAGTCAAAAGTCTTAGGCGACTCTTTAGGCGAATGCCGGGGACTAGTTTTAATGGAATTAACCTACGACACCTGGCGACAACCTACGACAGCACCTACGTCAACCTACGATAACCTACGACAGCAAAAATTGTCGTCACTGTCGTAAAAAAATGTTCAACATGTTGAAAATTTTGTGGCAGTCGCCTGTAGTCGCCCAAAAAATTGCCTAAGTGGGACAGGCCCTTTAATCGCCTTGGCTGACCGATTATTTAAATTGCCTCATTGGGGAAAAAAACATAAGCAGGAGTTTTCAGAACCAAGGATAACCAAAGGATGTCCGCTGAACTTCACAGCTGTGTATCTCTGGCTTATTAAAAGTTGTCTGGCTTCTTAAAAGTTGTCTCCACTCCTTCTCCCCCCTTCTCCCCCACTTGCCCTGGCTCCCGCCTTTGTGATGTGTTTGTGCGTGTGTGTTTGTGTTCCACTCCGACAGTCGACGTTCCAATTCCAGGTTTTTCAGGCGACTGCCGGCAACTTGACAGTCACTGGCAGTCCGCTGAAAAATCGCCTAAGTGGGAGAGGCGCATAACTAAAACTACCTACTTCGACTACCCTTAACTACATGGCGACCCCACTACAACTTCACCTACAGGATTATCGATTTTCTCCATGGCGACCAATTTTTGGTAGCATAAAATTTTTCAACATGTTGAAAAATTTGCGGCGATCATACTGAGGTCGCGACTAGTTCCCAGAATGCGGGAACTCCTCGCGACCAAGAAGGAGACTCATCAGAGACCATCAGCGAACATGTGGCGACCATGTGGCGACCATGTGGCGAGCGCAGAGTCTCCAGCACTCGCCTAAAAAGTCACCTAAGTGGGACAGGCCCATAAGTGGGACAGGCCCTTTAAGCACAATTCTTCCTTTCCCAGTAGGAATTAGTCATTGAAACATAGAAACATAAAAAATAGGTGCAGGAGTAGGCCATTCGGCCCTTCGAGCCTGCACCGCCATTCAATATGATCATGGCTGATCATCAAACTCAGTATCCTGTACCTGCCTTCTCTCCATACCCACTGATCCCTTTAGCCACAAGCGCCACATCTAACTCCCTCTTAAATATAGCCAATGAACTGGCCTCAACTACCTTCAGTGGCAGAGAATTCCAGAGATTCACCACCCTCTGTGTGAAAAATGTTTTTCTCATCTCGGTCCTAAAAGATTTCCTCTTTATCCTTAAACTGTGACCACTTGTCCTGGACTTCCCCAACATCGGGAACAATCTTCCTGCATCTAGTCTGTCCAACCCCTTAAGAATTTTGTAAGTTTCTATAAGATCCCCCCCCCCAATCTTCTAAATTCTAGCGAGTACAAGCCGAGTCTATCCAGTCTATCTTCATATGAAATTCCTGACATCCCAGGAATCAGTCTGGTGAACCTTCTCTGTACTCCCTCTATGGCAAGAATGTCTTTCCTCAGATTTGGAGACCAAAACTGTACGCAATACTCCCACCAAATCTCACCAAGACCCTGTACAACTGCACTAGAACCTCCCTGCTCCTATTCTCAAATTCTTTTGCTATGAATGCTAACATACCATTCACTTTCTTCACTGCCTGCTGCACCTGCATGCCTACTTTCAATGACTGGTGTACCATGACACCCAGGTCTCGTTGCATCTCCCCTTTTCCTAATCGGCCACCATTCAGATAATAGTCTACTGTCCTGTTTTTGCCACCAAAGTGGATAACCTCATATTTATCTACATTATACTGCATCTGCCATGCATTTGCCCACTCACCCAGCCTATCCAAGTCACCTTGCAGCTTCCTAGAGTCCTCCTCACAGCTAACACTGCCCCCCAGTTTCGTGTCATCCGCAAACGTGGAGATGTTGCATTCAATTCCCTCGTCCAAATCTTTAATATATATTGTAAATAGCTGGGGTCCCAGCACTGAGCCTTGCGGTACCCACTAGTCACTGCCTGCCATTCTGAAAAGGACCCGTTTACTCCCACTCTTTGCTTCCTGTTTGCCAGCCAGTTTTCTTTCCACATCAATACTGAACCCCTAATACCATGTGCTTTATGTTTGTATACTAATCTCTTATGTGGGACCTTGTCGAAAGCCTTCTGAAAGTCCAGATATAACACATCCACTGGTTCTCCCTTATCCACTCTACTAGTTACATCCTCAAAAAATTCTATAAGATTCGTCAGACATGATTTACCTTTCGCAAATCCATGCTGACTTTGTCCAATGATTTCACCACTTTCCAAATGTGCTGCTATCCCATCTTTAATAACTGACTCTAGCAGTTTCCCCACTACCGATGTTAGACTAACTGGTCTGTAATTCCCCGTTTTCTCTCTCCCCCCCTTTTACATTAGCTACCCTCCAATCCTCAGGAACTACTCCAGAATCTAAGGAGTTTTGAAAAATTATCACTAATGCATCCACTATTTCTGGGGCTACTTCCTTAAGTACTCTGGGATGCAGCCTATCTGGCCCATGGGATTTATCGGCCTTTAATCCATTCAATTTACCTAACACCACTTCCCAGCTAACCTGGATTTCACTCAGTTCCTCCATCTCATTTGACCCCCGGTCCACTGCTATTTCCGGCAGATTATTTATGTCTTCCTTAGTGAAGACAGAACCAAAGTAGTTATTCAATTGGTCAGCCATGTCCTTGTTCCCCATGATCAATTCACCTGTTTCTGACTGCAAGGGACCTACATTTGTTTTAACTAATCTTTTTCTCTTCACATATCTATAAAAACGTTTGCAGTCAGTTTTTATGTTCCCTGCCAGTAGTCATTAAGGCATAGAGAGACACAGCATGGAAATAGACCCTTCGGCCCAACTTTCCCACACCGGCCAACATGTCTCAGCTACACTAGTCCCACCTGTCTGCATTTGTCCCATATCACACACACACAAACACACACAACTCGTAAAGGCAGGGGCCAGGGAAAGCGGGGGAGCGCTGTCTGAAATTCATACCCGCGATGTGCAGGAAGGTAAAAGACGGCTGCACAGTGTACGGTAAGACCTTTAGAGAGCGCGGAGTGGGTGGTGGGGGGGGAGAGAAGAGGAGAGAGGGGGCGAGAAGGGGAGAGAAGGGGAGAGAAGGGGAGAGAAGGGGAGAGAAGGGGAGAGAAGGGGTGAGTAGGGGAGAAAAGGGGGGAGAAGGGGGGAGAAGGAGTGGAGACACTTTTAAGAAGCCACACAACTTATAATAACGTTTAGCGGGCATTTAACCTACCGGTTGGTTTTTCTTGGTCCTGAAAACTCCAATGAGCCAATTAAAATGCCCGGTCAGCGAAGGAGATTGCCTACGGCTGCCCTCGACTGTCTATAACTACATAGCGACCCCACTCCACTCCACTACGAGTTCAAAAGAACCATGCCGACCAATTTTTACTCACGGAAAATTTTTCAACATGCTGAAAAAGTTTCCTCTACCAAACTGAGGCCGCGAGTATGCGGGAACTTCCCTTGAGCATGAAGGAGCGTTCCAGTGACCTCATAGGACCTCCTAGGACCACGTGTCGACCATGCTGAGAGTTTGAGTCGAGGGCAAACTCTTCTAAACACGCAGATTAGGTCGTCGCATTGGGACAGCCCCTGTAATGTTTCTTAAACGTTGAGATAGGCCCAGCCTCAACTACCTCCTCTGGCAGCTCGTTCCATACACCCACCACCCTTTGTGTGAAAACGTTACCCCTCAGATTCCTATTAAATATTTTACCCCTCACCTTAAATCTATGTCCTCTGGTCCTCGATTACCCTACTGTGGGCAAGAGACTCTGTGCATCTACCTGATCTATTCCTCTCATGATTTTATACACCTCTATAAGATTATTGAGCCAGATGTTTCTTTACAATAATCTGAGAGTTTTACAATCACCATTACCGGTACTAAGTTTTTATTCTGGAAGCTTGCACTTAATGTAACATCTTGTTAAATTCACTAGCTGATGTGGAGGGTTTTGATCTCATGTCTCTGGATCATTAATTTTATATCGAAGTCACGTGAGTGACTGCGTGAAGAGCCCGCCAGTCCGCATGCGCGTCAATACGCGAGACGCAATGCGGTGAGTCGGAGCAGTTCGCAACTGCTCTGGCAGGTAAGTAATTATTCTTTCAGTGGGCCGCTGCGACAGCGGGCCCAGAGAAGCTGATGGAGGCGGCCGCTCTTGGCGGCTACCGCCGTTGGAGCTCCGAACGGGAGCAGGCGGCTGAATTTGGAGGCCGCCGTGGAAGCTCCATAGGAGTTCGGTTTCATTATTGCCTGCCGGCTTTGGGCTCTATACGGGAGCAGTCGGCCGGATTTTAGCCTCCGTGGAAACTACATTAGGAGTTGGGGCTGCCGGCGCGGCTAGGGAGCTCGCTGCTAAGATTAGCAGCAGATGGTGTTTAAATATAGCCGCGGCTAGGTTTTGATCGCTGCTAAAGATAAAACAGCGGCCGGTGTTAGCCGCGGCCAGAGCAGCAAACGCTAGGAAAGCTCAGCTGCCATAGTGCCTATAAATTTTTAAACATAGAAATGCTGCTGAGGCAGAATACGCTGTAGACCAGCATATAGTGTGTGCTCTAATTGTAGGGGCATTTTCGATATACAACACATAGTTCTTTAATTGAAGTCAAAATCTGAAGAACTGATTAAGGTAGTTAAAAATAGAGCTGGCAGTTTTAATAGCGGTTGCTGTTCGGTCACGTTTGTGACTACCGCAGCAGATAGGGCATTTATTATCATACACCATATGGTGTAGTAAAATTTGACTTGCCATTACGGCACAGAATGGGGCTCCACTGGAGCGTGCGGCTGTTCGGAGGAACTCCATTGAGGCTCCAGAAAAGAGCTCCTGGCTTGGGAAGCCTTTTTTCAGCTGTGTCTATTAGACACCTGTGGAGCAATACCTAGTGCAGGGTTGCGTCATGATAATTTCCGCTCAGTAGAGGGGACAGTTGGAGATCTTTCATAAGAGACCCCAACCATGTGGAAATCGACAAAACAGTCGAATCTTTGATCCAATGGGGCTATGCTTCTGATTAAATCATATGAACTGTGACAACACCTGACAGGGTTGCAATATTTCTCCCATTCTGTCTAGCGGACTATCGGGAAGAGGTGACTCCGATTATAATACCAGCTCATCCGAGTCATATGGGAGCCAGAGGCCTGAGGAAACAACACCTGGTACAGGGTTGTGCTCTATTTCCTCCCTGAAATACTCCGTTGAGGCTCCAGAAAGGAGCAAGGACTCAGAGTCACTAGCAGGTGCAACCTGTCTGGTAAGTTTAATAATGATACTGACAGAGCACCGATCTGCAAAGCTAGTCCTGGTTCGGCTCCTAGAGGGAGCAGCTTGGCAACCACGAGTCGGGGCAAAGTCAAAGCCACGTCTGTGGGACAAGTCCTGTCAGACGATTTGGGTCAAGGGGATTCTGTCCCCACATCCATGCCAGATGTGATTTGTCTCAATTGGAACATCTGATGAATCAGATGGTGGCACGAGAAATGTTCCGTGTTAACGGAGGCATGTACAGGCAGTTTGAATCATATGCCTGAGGCAGCTCCTGGTTCAGGGTTGCAATATTCCTCCCACTCGGATGAAAGGAGTGTTGGAGATGGTGCCAAATAATATGCTCCGTGTTACGGAGGTATGCACAGGCAGTTCAACGCAAATGCCTGAGGCAGCTCCTGGTTCAGGGTTGGAATATTCCACCCCCTCGAAAGACTATCGGAGATGGCATCATAAAATATGCTCCGTGTTACGGAATCATGCACAGGCAGTTCGAGTCATACGCATGTGTCAACGCCTGGTTCGGGGTGCACTATTTCTCCCACTCTAAGGGAGTCAGAGATTAGTATGGAACTGACTCCGAACATGACTCCGAACATGACTATGTGCCTGAATCCCATGCTTTAATGCATGATGTACGAGAGTCGCATAAGGCCACTACTAGAGGAGTTGGCCAGCGACATCAGCTATCTAATATCACACCAGCTGAAGAAATTACATGACAGACAGGGTCGGCAAATGGAACTTAGCTGAATCTCCAACAAGCAAATCAACCCGGGTTCAGAGACGCTGGCAGGTAAGGTCTCTTTATTAACCTCCATAAACTCTGAAATGGAGCAGTCTGTCAGCCCAGGTTTGGGTTTACTGGCAGCATGGGCTGTCTAGTATTTTTTCACTGTCTCTGGGATAGATCAGGTTGATGCAGAGCATTGGCAGGGTGCCTTGCATAGTAACCTCTGTAAGTTCCAAGTAGGAACAGCTTGGTTACCCTGGTTCAGGGTAGCCCATCATGGAACTGGCTGGCCATATGGGTCATATTGACCAGGGAAGCTGCCTCATCATCTGTGATTGAGGTTATCAGACTGCTCAGTAGAATGAAGTAGTTGAAGTCTTCCTCAACGCATGGTTTAATTTCTCCTCAGTTAGTAGAGTTGCCGGTTCATTGGAATCATCATTGCAACCCTCTCTGGGATAGGTAGCTACCAGCAGGAAGCTGGTCTGGCATATAATATTTTTTATCTGACCTACAGGTTCATGTTGTGAATCAACAATGTATTTATAATAATCCGTAGGCTCTCAATACCAGTATTCCTGATTGAGTGGCGGGTTGAAGAGATTGCGTTGTGCACTCTGGCGACTCAGACAAATGGTTTCAGTCAGACGACTGCGAAGCAATTCCTGATTCAGGCTTGCATTATGCTAAACTCCACTCTGAGGAAGAACGCTGGGAACTCGTGGTGACTCTTATAGTCGAGAGTTGACAGGGCTCATATTCCCACATCAAAGGGAGACTGTGTTTTCAGCTCTAGTCATAAGGTTCTGATTATATGTTATCAGCGAAATGTATGAATAACTAGATAATGCATCTTCCGCGGCAAGAGAAGCCAAATATTTTCCGTCCGTATGGTCAATTGAGGAAAGGTGTTCCAAGTGGAATCAGTGACATCTCATCGGAGGATGAGTGCTCTGGCCAAGAACAAGAGGGGTATATTTCTGATACTTCTCAAGATTACAGAAACATGGAGCATGCCAAATCAGGTTAGCATTTGGCTAATCTGATCATGTGTTTAGTTACCCAGTTTAAGATGGATGATTGCTTTTCAGCAGTTTAACTGATTCAGAGAATCGATCTTCAAGATACATACTTTGCCATATCTATACACATGAGGCACAGATTATCTGGTGTTTGATAACAAAGCCAGCGGTGGAAGCCAATGCTGCCCAACTCAGATCAAAGGGCATGGTGTTTAAGAAGGAACTGCAGATGCTGGAAAATCGAAATGTACACGAAAATGCTGGAGAAACTCAGCGGGTGCAGCAGCATCTATGGAGTGAAGGAAATAGGCAACGTTTCGGGCCGAAACCATTCTTCAGACTGATGGGGGGTGGGGAGAAGAAAGGAAAAAGGCGGAGGAGGAGCCCGAGGGCTGAGGGACGGGAGAAGACAGCAAGGGCTAACAGAATAGGGAGAATTCAATGTTCATGACCCCAGGATGCAGACTCCCCAAGCGGAATATGAGGTGCTGTTCCTCCAATTTCTGGTGTTGCTCGCTCTGGCCATGGAGGAGACCCATGACAGAGAGGTCAACCTACTGACTCCCATGGCTATCTGGACTACACTTCTTCCCACCCTGCTTCCTGTAAGGACTCCATCCCCTACTCCCAATTCCTCTCTATGCCGCATCTGCTCCCAGGATGAGGCGTTCCACACCAGGGCATCCAAAATGTCCTCATTCTTCAGGGAACGGGGGTTCCCCTCCTCCACCATAGATGAGGCTCGCACCAGGGTCTCTTCCATACCCCGCAACACTGCTCTTTCTCCCCATCCCCCCACTCGCAACAAGGGCAGAGTCCCCCCAGTCCTCACCTTTCACCCCACCAGCCGTCACATGCAACAAGTAATCCTCCGTCAGTTTCGCCACCTCCAACGTGACCCCACCACTCGCCACATCTTCCCATCTCCCCCCATGTCTGCCTTCCACAAAGACCGCTCCCTCCATAAATCCCTTGTCAATTTTTCCCTTCCCTCCCGTACCACCCCCTCCCCGGGCACTTTCCCTTGCAACCGCAAGAGATGCAACACTTGTCCCTTCACCTCCCCCCTCGACTCTATTCAAGGACCTAAGCAGTCGTTCCTGGTGCGACAGAGGTTCACCTGCATCTCCTCCACCCTCATCTATTGCATCCGCTGCTCTAGATGTCAGCTGATCTACATCGGTGAGACCAAGCGGAGGCTTGGCGATCGTTTCGCCGAACACCTCCGCTCGGTCCGCAATAACCAACCTGACCTCCCGGTGGCTCAGCACTTCAACTCCCCCTCCCATTCCATATCCAACCTCTCTGTCCTGGGTCTCCTCCAAGGCCAGAGTGAGCAACACCAGAAATTGGAGGAACAGCACCTCATATTCCGCTTGGAGAGTCAGCATCCTGGGGGAATGAACATTGAATTCTCCCTATTCTGTTAGTCCTTGCTGTCTCATCCCCTTCCTCAGCCCTCGGGCTTTCTCCTCCCATCCCTCAGCCCTCGGGCTCCTTCTGCTCCTTTTTCCTTTCTTCTCCCCACCCCCCATCAGTCTGAAGAAGATTCAGCCCAAAACATTGCCTATTTCCATCGCTCCATAGATGCTGCTGCACCCGCTGAGTTTCTCCAGCATTTTTGTGTACCTCAGATCAAAAGGCATTGTGTCAGGGAGTTTAGTTAATATGCAAAATTTGCAGCTGATAAAACGTAGGGGTTATCAGTAGATACCTCTTGCGATATTAATAATGAGGCAACATGAGATTTAATAGTGCCAATTTTGCCTATTCATGCAGGCCATGGCAAGGCGGCTGAAGCAACTCCTATTTACTCGGTCACGAGTGATGGCTGGGGCAGCCTGTCTTCTCGGGCAGCTAGCTCTGCACGATTGTATGGGAAGCTTGTGAACAAAATATGTGAGTTACTTTTAAACGGAAGTAACAGAGGTTTGTGTGGCTTTCAGTTTGAGCCTAGAGAAGTGTTCATGTGATAGCACAATTGACATTGCTTGTGCTGCTTTGTCATTCTCTATAGTACCATGTGGGACAATAAATGATTGGTTATTCACCCGTTGTTCACTAACGTTATGCAGGGTGTCTTTTATATATATATATATATATATAATTTTTACATTTTTATTTATTAGAAGTACATTACATTACAACCAATTACATTAGTACTCGTCACGTAAATCTCATTACAATTAATGTACTCCATCATTTTTTACACTAATAAAAGGAAAGGATGAGATTGAGAGAAAGGAGAAAGTGAAGGGAAAAAGTGAAAGTGTAAAAAACGTGACAACAAAAAAGAACAAAGACCCTATAAGAAAGAAATTAAAAAAAAAGAATTAAGAAATAGACCCTAAAAAAGAAGAAAAAAGAGAAAGAGGGAAAAGAGAAAAACAAATACTTTGTTGTAAGCATCACGCAAATGGGACATACCAACTCTCCAGCTTTCATCCCCCCTTACCTGACCTCAGTTGTTTTTTTTAAAGTACCTTTGCACCCTATACTTGTAATAATTCTATAAATGCAGACCACGTCAGGTGGAAGTGATCTGGTTTACCTGCCAGGAGGATTCTTATCTCTTCTAGGTGTAATGTTTCGAACATATTTGAAATCCACATGTTTATAGTTGGTATTGGAGCGTTTTTCCAGAATTTTAGGATTAACTTTTTTCCAGTTATTAAACCATAGTCTATTAATTTCTTTTGGAACACATTTAGTTCTGGACTATCTTCCGTTGTTCCGAAGATAATCCATTCTGCTTTGGGTATCAGTTTTATTTTAAATAATTTTGTAAAGATTTCAAAAATTGCAATCCAAAATTTTTGAATTTTTGTACAGAAAACAAATGAGTGCGCTATAGTAGCTTCTTGAGATTGACATTTATCACAAATGGATGATACATTTGGGAAAATGTTATTAATTTTAGTTTTGGAATAATATAATCTATGTAAAATTTTAAATTGTATTAAAGTGTGTCTTACATTAATCGAACATTTATGCACGTTTAATAAATGTTCATTCCACCTTTCCTTTGAAATTTTAATAGCTAATTCTTGTTCCCGGTCTCTTCTAATACCTTCCGTAGATGGTATTTCTACATTTAAGATAATATTATACAAATATGATATTAAGTTTGCTGATTCAGCTTTTATCTGCATTGCTTCATCCAATACATCTGTTGGGCTATTATAATGATCTTTTGTATATTTTTTCAAATAGTCACATATTTGAAAATATTTAAAATATTGATTATTTCCCAGTTTATATTTTATTTGTAATTGTTGGAATGATAGTAATTTTCCAGTTTCATACAAGTCACCGAACATTTTAATTCCTAGTCTATCCCATTGTATAAAAGATTTGTCTGTAATAGAGGGATTAAACGAAGGGTTATTAACTATTGGAGATAAAAGCGATAGATTTCTTAATTTTAAATTTTGTTTTATTTGTTCCAAGTTCTGATTGTACTATGTATAATTGGGTTTTTGTTATAATTTATGTTATTCAGTTTCATTGGTGAGAGGAGGATCGCTCCAATGTTTCCAGAGGAGCAGTCCTCTCTCTCCATTACAATCCAGTCTTCTTGCTGGGCAGAGTTGTCCATCAGTTGAATCATATTTTTAATATTTACTGACCAATAGTAATACATGAAGTTAGGGAGTGCTAAGCCCCCTAATACTTTAGCTTTGTTCAAGTGTGTTCTTTGTATTCTATGTGATTTATAGTCCCATATAAAATTCGTAAAGTGTCTGAATCCAGTATAAAAAAAACCTTCTTTGGTAGGAATCGATTGAAATAGGTATAAAATTTGTGGTAAGAAGATCATTTTTATTGCATTTATTCGGCCTATTAAAGACATCGGGAGCATTTTCCAAAATTTAATTAGTGTATTTAATTTATTAAGTAAAGGATCAAAATTTGCTTTAAACATGCCTTGATATGTTCTAGTGATTTCGATACCCAAGTATTTAAATTTTTCTGTAGCTATTTTAAAAGGGAATTTTAAAAGATGTGTTGAGTCTTTCGGTTTTATTGACATAATTTCACTTTTATTCCAATTTATTCTGTATCCAGAAAAAGATCCAAAGTCCTCAATTAAATTTAATATATTTGGTATAGTAATTTGAGGTTTTGTAATTTACAATAATATATCATCCGCGTATAAAGATATTTTATTATTTGAATATTTAGTATTATACCCATGGATATCTGGATGTGTTCTAATTTTTTCTGCTAATGGTTCAATTATGAGAGCAAACAACTGTGGTGATAATGAGCATCCTTGTCTATTTCCCCTTGATAGTTGAAATTTCGAGGATAATATGTTATAAGTTAATATTCTAGCTGTAGGTTTATTATATAATAGTTTAATCCATAAAATAAAATTCTCTCCCAGTTGGAATTTTTGTAATACTTTATCCATATAATTCCATTCTACTTGGTCAAATGCTTTTTCAGCGTCCAGTGAAATAATTGATAATTCTTGTTCTTCAAATTTATGTGAGTGCATTATATTGAGTAGACGTCTCATATTTTTAGATGAATATCTCTTAGGGATAAACCCCGTCTGATCTGGGTTTATTAGTTTACTAATATATTTACTTAATCATCTAGCTAATGTTTTCGCTAATATTTTTTGATCTGTATTTAACAATGCTATAGCTCTATATGAACCCGGTTCTTCTATATCTTTGTCTTTTTTAAGTATTAGTGTGATCGTTGATTCAGCTAATGTATCAGGTAATATTTGTTTTTTAAAAGCATATTGGTACATTTTTTGTAATCGTGGTATAATTTTGTCATAGAAGCTTTTATAAAATTCATTAGTAAATCCATCAGGACCTGGTGTTTTTCCATTCTTTAATGAGTTTATTGTATCTTCTAATTCCTTAATTGAGATTTGTGCACCCAATTCCTCTTGTTCCTTCAACTCTAACTTTGGAAGATTACAATTATCCAAGAACTCTGTAATTTTATTGGAGTCAGTTGTCGTTTTAGATGTATACAAATTCTCATAAAATTGCACAAACTTTTTATTAATATCCTTCGGTATGGTTAATAATTCCCCTCTATCTGATTTAATCTTTGGGATCGTATGTTCTTTTTCTCATTTTTTTAGCTGGCGAGTCAAAAGTTAATGCGGTTTATCCCCAAATTCAAAGTGCTCCTGTTTTGTAATTTGGAAAAGTCTTATAAGTTTGGCTGATAATAGTTTATTTAATTTAAATTTCAAAATTATTATTTTATTATGTTTATCTATTGATGGATCTTTAGCATTATCTATATCCATTTGTCTAATAAGTTCTTCTAACTGTCTTTGTTCATTCTTATTCTTTTTATTTTGAAAAGCTTGATATGAAATTATAATACCTCTAATGTATGCTTTAAAAGATTCCCATAATACAGTAGGCGATATATCTGGAGTGTCATTTATTTCAAAAAAGGCGTCCATTTGTTCTTTTAAATATATACTCGCTGCGGATCTTTTAGGATTTGAGAATTAAATCTCCAAAACGGTTTATTCTTAGACATTCCTTCCAGTTTTAAAAAGAATGTTAGTGGTGAATAGTCTGAATTCGAATTTATATGGTATGTTGGGTTCAAAGTATGAGGGATTAATTTTGTGTCCACCAGGAAATAATCTATACGTGAGTATGTTTTATGTACCATTGAATAAAACGAGTATTCCCTGCCAGTTGGATTAGCAATTCTCCAAACATCTGCTATATTAGTATTGTTTATATAAGTATTTAAAAGTTCACCGGTTTTAGATTTCGTATTCCCTCTCTGTTTTTGGCTTGATTTGTCTAAATACGGATCTAAAACACAGTTAAAGTCTCCTCCTATTATAACATTTTGATAATTAAACTCTGCGATTATGTTCAGAATTTTATTGAAAAAATGAGGGTTGTCAAAGTTAGGCGCGTATATATTTACCAAAGTAATTGGAGTATCATGAATTTCTCCATTAACTATTAAATATCTCCCTTCAATGTCTGTTATGGTATTCTTTGCTTTGAATGGTACACCTTTTCTAATAATGATTGACGTACCTCTAGATTTCGAAATATATGAAGAATGGTATATTTGACCTATCCATTTCGCCCTCAACCTAGCTTGATCATGAGATTTTAGATGAGTTTCTTGTAAGAAGATAATGTCAGAATTGTACAGTCTCAGCTGAGCTAGTATCTTACCCCTTTTAATAGGTTCGTTAATACCTCTTATATTCCAACTACAGAATGAGACTCCTCCTAGGTTCTTTTGTTTAGCATCTTGCATTTTGAATAATTATAGTACCTTTAAATCTTGTGGTGCATCCATATCCCAGGTCTTTGGGTATTGGGGGAACCTTTGAATTTCTAAGTTTTGTTGGCATATTCCTTTTACGCTTATCACTAAACACAAAACACAAACATGTGAGTTTATGTGATAATAATAAATATTTTTTTTTAATTGAAAAAGTGAAAATACAGTGTCTAAAATAGTCGACACTGTAACAAGTGGCCCACGTGTAGGTGGGAGAAAACCTTGTTTCGACTTCCATTGTTGGTGTTAAACAAATAACTCCGTTCTCTTGGTTAATCATAACATATTAGAACGGGGCCTCACATTCAGATATATAATACAAATTTACCCTATATATTTCATTATAACATATCATATATATATCGAATTTTAGCTACTAATTATTAAACAAATGATTTTAGCTTCAATAATAGTCAACTGTTGGTTGAAGGGGTTAACGAGACGCGCCCCTGGACCTAAGCCAGGTGCTCGTTTCTCATCCCCTCCTCCCAGTTATAGATAAGGTTTGGATTTAGTAAAAATTCATATTAGTTTTGTTAGTTCGTTATTTTTTTTTTTTTATTAGCGTCCGTTACTATTATAATCTAATATTGATAACTTGTTAAATTATTAGGTTGTTAATAGGATCAATTCTTACAATTGGATTTAATATTATAATCTATTAAACAATTAATGCTTCTGGTATGGTCCATTCTCTTCAGTTCAGCTGTTTACTCATTTGGAACACAGAATGTCCTTGATTCAAAATTCCACAGATAACAGTCTAGCCATCCTAAACAAAACACTGCTTGAAATGGTTCTAAGCTGCCAAACATCCATTAACTGTGGAATTCTAATTTTTAAAAAAAGGATTAAGGATTAATTCATACCATTAATTTCTACTTTTCAACGATGCTCTGACCATATTTATACGCATCCTCCGGTTTTACAAATGATCTTTCACAACCATTAAAAGAAATACGCATTTTGGCTGGATAAAAAACACCGTATCTGACACCTTGTTTCCCTCTTAAAAGTTCTTTTGCCTTTCCGAATTGATTTCTCTTTTGCACAATTTCATACGGATAGTCCCTGAATATTTTGATAATGTCATTGTCCATCCGTAATTGCACTCCGTATTTAATTTTGCTCATCACATCTTCCAGTTCTGAAATGTCCCGAAATTTCACAATAATATGTCGTGGGTGGTCTTTTCCAGCTTAAGATCTCGGTTTAAATCTTGGAACACGATGAGCCACTTCAATTTTCGGTTCTTTGGAGAGATTAAGCAGATGTTTAAGTAAGTCCATGGCAAACTCACGAACGTCCTTTCCCTCAGCTCCCTCTGAGACTCCAAGAATTCTCAAATTCTGGCGTCTAGAGCGAGCTTCCAGGTCCAGGCATTCTACAGTACCATAAGTGGGACAATAAATGATTGGTTATTCACCCGCTGTTCACTGACATTATGCAGGGTGTCTTTTATATGACCACTCTAATAGCCTACATTCATTGTAGTTTGCGATGTATATCAGTAAATTATTATGCAAATATTCTTCTACCGTATTCCTAATGGGAGCAGTATTTTTTAAGATGATTATGCTTTCAGCAACTGATCTCAGCACAAAGAACACAGTCTTTACTCAATCTCTGGCTCGGTCTCTGGTTTAGAAACATAGAAACATAGAAATTAGGTGCAGGAGTAGGCCATTCGGCCCTTCGAGCCTGCACCGCCATTCACTATGATCATGGCTGATCATCCAACTCAGTATCCCATACCTGCCTTCTCTCCATACCTTCTGATCCCTTTAGCCACAAGGGCCACATCTAACTCCCTCTTAAATATAGCCAATGAACTGGCCTCAACTACCCTCTGTGGCAGAGAGTTCCAGAGACTCACCACTCTCTGTGTGAAAAAAGTTCTTCTCATCTCGGTTTTAAAGGATTTCCCCCTTATCCTTAAGCTGTGACCCCTTGTCCTGGACTTCCCCAACATCGGGAGCAATCTTCCTGCATCTAGCCTGTCCAACCCCCTAAGAATTTTGTAAGTTTCTATAAGATCCCCTCTCAATCTCCTAAATTCTAGAGAGTATAAACCAAGTCTATCCAGTCTTTCTTCATAAGACAGTCCTGACATCCCAGGAATCAGTCTGGTGAACCTTCTCTGCACTCCCTATGTCAGTTTATAACTGACATTAGGGTAGCTTGTTATGGGAATGATCTCATAAGCAAAATGGGCATGATTGCATACATTTGAAGTTGACAGCATACCCACCAGAGCAGAGATTGGGGGTGTCATTAGGTATACAAGTGCACTGAGCTTGCTAGTACCTATGAGATGAAAGATACTTTCTTTATTGTTATTCATTAGTCTGAAGATATTGCTGATGGCTCATCATGGACATCCGGTGGCGCTGTTGCTAGCTGCCTCCGCCTTCAGTCCGGTATTTTTTTGTTTTTAGTTATGTTTGAAGAGTGGTTTTTGTGGGTTTTTTAAATGTTTTTATGTGGGGGTAGAGGGTACGGTAAGGGGGATACCGTTCTTCAGTCGCTTCCTGGAGAGGATGTGACTATTATTCGAGTCGTGTCCTCGCCACCCCACCCCGCGGCCTACCTACTGGATTGGCGCGGCCTTTCCTGCCGGGTCCGACCAGAGCTCCAGCAGCAGCGGCGCAGCATTGGAAACATCATGGGGCGGGCGATGCCTTACCAGGGATCGCCATTTGGAGCTCCGGAGTGCTGGGCCTGCTGCACCGACATCGCGGAGCTGTGGTTCACGATGCTCCCAACGCGGGCGGCGCTGACCAACATCGCGGAGTCCTGCGACTCCGCTCGGCTTAGCCTGTGGACTTCGGGAGCAGCGGACTCCGGTGGGAGGTGGCTGATCTGGAGGTCCGGGCCGCTGAGGATGTTCTCCGTCGGGGTTCGGCGTCAGGATTCCACTGTTCCCGGCAAGAGGGCCTGAGCATCGGGCCACCCATGGCGGCGACTGCGGGTGCTCGGGAGGCCCCGACCATGGGTGAACATCTGGGAAGATCGGCGAGGAGGCTGGCTGGACTATGGTACCTTCCTTAACTTTGGTGCCGCTGTGGGGTTATGTTGTGTGTGGACTTTGTGTTTGTGCTATTTAAAAAAATATATATATATTTATTAATTATTTATTTTTATGTTACTTGACTGCAAGGAAAATCCATTTCGTTATCTCTAAAATTAGATAATGACAATAAATTGAATACAACAACAACAACAATACAACATTAGCAGCCAATAGAATGGATATTTCCCTTTCATCATACAGCAAGAGGCTTACATAGTGCGTTAATAAATTAAGAAATTTGGTTGAATATGTCTGGATATTTGCAGATAGAATTCTGCACAGTGATGCATGAGTTATTGTCTAACTCAAAGTCAATTGGGACTATGGTCAATTGGGACAAAGTCAATTGGGACGGTTAAGAACAATGGCCATGTTTGCAAGTTAGCATCATGGTATTAATAATGTTTTTTCTACCATTAATGGTTTATCTGTTTAAGTGTTTCACACACAGATTGGGTTACTGCATGAAACCACAGAGCTTTGAAGTCTTCACGTAGTCACACGTGACTTCGATATAAAATAGAAAGATTAAACGAGAACTTACCGTTTGAAGTTTGATCTTTATTTCATGAGAAGTTGAAGTGAGGGATTACGTGCCCTCCACTCCCAACCCTACTTCTCATAAATATCATTCGGTACTTCTAAGGTCGTTAATCTTCCTATATCTTAGGTCAGCAACTATTCTGTGGTTTCATACAGCTGCTCTAAAGATTGACGCACATGCGGACTGGCGGGCTCTTCACGTAATTCCTTCAACTTTTCATAAAATAAAGATCAAACTTCAAATGGTAAGTTCTCGTTTAATCTTTCCATTAAAGCTTCCTGATGTTAGGTCTGCAACTAAAACCTTAGCTCCTTCATTTAGATTGCTGGTCCAGTAACTTGACCAGAATTCCTTCAAACCTGATATGAAAATATATGACTTTGTAATCGATAAACTGGCGGTTTTGAGTGAGTATGCCTGAACCTGGCATCCTTCGTTTAGAGTTTAGAGACACAGCATGTAAACATGCCCTTTGGCCCTCTGTGTCCATGCTGACCATTGATCACCCTTCACACAAGTTCTACGTTTACCCACTTATCCACTCCCTACACACTAGGGGCCATTTTACACAGGTAATTTAACCTGCAACCCCACATGCCTTTGGGATGTAGGAAGAAACCGTGGCACCCAGAGGGAATCCAGAGACAATGTGTAAACTCCACACAAACAGTAACCAAGGTCAGGATTGAACCTGGGTCTCTGGCGCTGGGAGGCAGTGGCTCTACCCGTTGAGTTGCTGTGCCATTTGTTAAAGTATAGGAAGATTACAAGCAGGTATTTCATTGGAACATCATTGGAAGTGGATTCACTTTTAGGAATAATTGAACTATGAGTAGGAGCTAGGTATTTAGGACTTCAAATCTGCTCTGCCATTCGATTAGATCATGACCCTTCTGGGGAGAAAGTTCCAAAGATTTGAAGTTCTTTGAAATACAATCAACTATATTTCAGTGGTAAATGGGTTGCTGCTTAATCTGGGAATGTGAATCCTGTTACTTGGCTGCATATTTAAGGGAATCGTTCATTCACTATCTACTTGTCAAGCCCCTAAGATGCTTACATGTCGTGATGAGGTTAACTCACTTTTCCAAACTTTTAGGAAGATAGGATAATCTATTTAATTTATCCTCAAAGGACAAAGACACATCCATTTGTCCAAAATTATAATGGTAGAATGAGCAGCACCAAAGAAATTCATAACCTATATCAGTATCAATAAATGTGTTTGTTTATGTTCCTTTCAACCATCATGAAATGCTTTATTTTGTTAAAAATACTATATTGTTGTTGTTCCTATATTAAGCAATATGGCTTAGAGTTTTTGCTGGATGCATGATTGGGAAAGGGCATAAGGATATGGGGGACAGTGCTAGTTTTCCTGAAGTGAAGTTTTATTAAAATAGCTGGCTATTAAATTATAGCGAGTATAACATTTTACACACTGACCAGCCTAATCAATCAGAGATCAGACCAGATCAATTTCAAGCATCACAAAGAGAAACATAGAAATATAGAAAATAGGTGCAGGAGTAGGCCATTCGGCCCTTTGAGCCAGCACCGTCATTCAATATGATCATGGCTCATCATCCAAAATCAGAACCACGTTCCGGCTTTTCCCCCATATCCCTTGATTCCCTTAGCCCTAAGAGCTAAATCTAACTCTCTCTTGAAAACATCCAGTGAATTGGCCTCCACTGCCTTCTGTGGCAGACAATTCCACACATTCACAACTCTCTGAGAAAGTGGATTGACAAGAAATGTGCTTGAATGCTCTTGACCCTAGTTTTTTAACATACTTCTATTAACTCTGGATTCTACTGTTCTTAAATAATAACTTACACAAGAGGAATATAAATTATCAATGTGGTTTAATTTCACTGCTGGTCACATGTGTCATATGTGGGTGGATCAGTAGACCAAATCTACAAAGTGGTTTAAATTGACTCTATAGTAGAGTAGCGGTTTAATGTGACTATAGTTGCCTAAACATCCAAATATTTGGGCACAAAATGTTGACAATCTCAAAACATTCATCATCAGTAGAAATGTATTATTTCTGAATATGGCTGAATTTGACCATTTTCACTGAAAATTTCATCATATAATTTCAGGTTTAGGATTAGGTTCATGTTTATTGTTGTCACGTGCACTGAGGTACAGTGAAAATCTTTTGTTTGCGTGCTATTTAATCAAATCAGATAATACTATAAAATCAAGCCAAACACAGTTACAAAATATAGAGCAAAGGGAAAGATATTAGAGTGCGGAATATAGCTTCTCAGCATTATAGTATAACAGTTCCAGAGAAAATGTCCAATGTTCACAATTAGGTAGGTTGGAGAATCTGGACTCTACCCTAGCTTATGGAAGGATTGTTCAGATGTTTGTTAACAGAGGGGAAGAAGCTGTTCCTGAGTCTGGCAGTACGGACTTTCAAACTTCTGTATCTGCGCAACGGGAGACCATAGTGAGAAAGATCCTCGATAATATTGCCTGTTTTTCCTAGGCAGCATGCAGTGTGAATGGAGTTATTGATGGGGAGTCTGGTCTGTGTGATGCATTGGGCTACATCCACAACACTCTGCAATTTCTTGCAGGATTGGGCAGAGCCGTTTCCAAGCCAAGATGTGATGCAACCTGACAGTATGCGTTCTCCGTTTCATTTGAAGATTTACGTAAGTCATTGGAGACATGCCGAATTTCCTCAGTCTCCTGTGGAAGTAGAGGAATCGGTGAGCCTTTTTAGCTAATTTAATTTTGTTTGCCCCAGATTACATTATTATTACCTGGACAGAAATTTTATGTCTCCACAATGAAGACCTGTTTTGTTGTGTAAAGGACTTATTGCTCTTGGTCTTTTGAGGCAAATAAAACTACCTCAAGTCCTTATGAATACACACATTAATTACTTTCGATGATCATGTCATAAGTAATTAGATCAGAATTAGGCCATTCGGCCTATCAAGACTACTCTGCCATTCAATCACGGCTGATCTATCTCTCCCTCCCAACTCCATTCTCCTGCCTTCTCCCCATGATCCCTGACACTTGTACTAATCAAGAATCTATCCATCTCTGCTTTTAAAATATCTGTTGTCTTGGCATCCACAGCCTTCTGTGGCAATGAATTCCACAGATTCACCACAATCTGACTAAAGAAATTCCTTCTCATCTCCTTCCTAAATGAACGTCCTTTAATTCTGAGGATATGCCCTCTGGTCCTAGACTCTCCCATTCGTGGAAACAACCTCTCCACATCCACTCTATCCAGGCCTTTCACTATTCGGTGAGTTTCAATGAGGTCCCCCCTCATTCTTCTAAACTCCAGCGAGTACAGGCCCAGTGCTGTCAATTGCTCATCATAAGCTAACCCACTCATTCCTGGGATCAATCTTGTAAACCTCCTCTGGACCCTCTCCAGGGGCATCACATCCTTCCTCAGATATGGAGAACGGTTTGTCTGTTGATGCTATTCTCCAAGTCATTTAAAACTGCTCAGTTGGATTGTAGGATACTGATTATCTCAGGCCAGTGAAGCTGCCATAAATGATATTGCAATCTCAACATCTATAGCCCACACTAACACCACAATTACAGTTCACACATACATATTTACAAGTCTACATTGCAATCCTCTCATCAGATTAATTATGCAGCTCCCAGTAGGCCGAAGAAACTTTGGAACATTGTTCATCAGTCCTGCTTGGCTGTAGCAGAGAAATAGAGGCAGTGAAGTGAGGTCCCAATGGAAAATATCTGCATGGAAAATAAATATCAGGATTTAGTCAAGGAGGCAAGCCTACTCAATAAGAATTTCCAGGTGGCAAATTTAGTTTATAAGTTCCATCCTATTGATTTGTTTAACTTTTCTGCCTTTCTTTACAAAATTATTTTCCTGTCACTGAAATAAAGTCTTGTCTTTACTGGATTTTATTTTTGCATTGACATGGTCTCATAAGCGTGTCTTAAGAGTTAAAGAGAAAAGTATCAGAGTGCATGCAATAGTTTTACAGTTAGACAAACAATAGTTTCAGACCAACACAATAAGTTGGAAGATTGGGACTGTGCTCAACCTTAGTCAACTGTTCAGAAGTCTGACAACAGAACAGAAGAAGCTGTTCCTGAGTCTGGTGGTACGTGTTTTCGAGCTTTTGTGTCTTCTGCCTGACAAAAACTGCTGGAGTAACTCAATGGGTCAGGGAGCATTTGTGGTGCGCGTGGACAGGCAACATTTCAGGTTCTTCACATTACAAGTGGTGGTGGTGCCAGGTGAATGGCAAATGGCTTGCCTTGGGTAGGTGAAACTAGGAGATATATGAAACCTTTTTCCCAGAAATGGTGAGAGATAAATAGAACGTGAAATACAATATAAAATTATTCACTTCAGAATTGACTCTGCAAGGCTGGCCAATGCTTCATCAGAACACAATGTGATATTGCTTGGGATTAGAACAGAAAATGCAGGATAAATATTCAGCAACTGAAGCAGCTGCTTAAAGAGGCACTTAACATTTCTCTCCACTTCTTGCAGGGTTTATTTCTAGACTACAGTGCTCGTGTACTTCTGTGTTTCCCATTACTCAGTTCTCTAACATGAAGACATCCATGTCATGAAATGTCTATAGATTGCTTCTAGAGTCTTTTTTGTTAGGCACCAAAGCTGGACATTATATTCGATCGAATTGAGTGCTTGGATTTATTTTTTCAGTGCAAAACAAAAACATATTGATTAATTATGGGTTATTTTGGCCTAGAATTTGCACTCAATGTAAAAGCTACACTATGAAGTTCCCCATTTGTTTACTAATGATCTTCTTTCTACAATTTCTGAAAGGCATCAGCTCATGGGAATAAAAGTGCTTTTTTCATCAATGTGCACAGGTCACACACCATGCTGGTAAAGGACGTTGTGACCTGAATAACATTAGGAGTCCCTGATTTTTGTACCTCTCTGAGGCCTTTGTCTGCTTCTGTTAAGGGAAATATACTTTGCATACATTTTTACAGCTCATTTTAGTTTAGTTCAGTTTAGTTTAGTTTACAGAAACAGCGTGGAAACAGGCCCTTTGACCCCCACACACTAAAGGCTCTGTCTCATGTTGTTGCGGTCATCGGCGGTGAAGCGCGGCGTCGCCGGTAGAGGGGACCGCACGGCAACGGCGAGAGCGCCGAGCCTATGCCGCGGGAGCGCTGCGCGGGGGCCGAGTGATTTAAGTACGGCTGGTCCCACGAGCTTGCGGTAAGTAAAAACAAAGGGCGGGCCGACTGCGATGACGTCATTTCGGATCTGCGGGGCTGTGGCGGCGGCAGTGCTGATCGCGGCGCTGTGGTGGCAGCTGTGCGGCACACGTGACTCACTAGCGGCGGCTGTGGCAGCAGTTGTGCCTCACTGGCGGAGGCTGTGGCGGTGCAAGTTCGACGCACGGCGCTCGTGCCGCACTGGCGGCGGCTGTGGCGGTGACCGTGCCGCACTCGTGCCTCACTGGCGGCGGCTGTGCGGTAGCAACATATTTTTGAACAGTGTTGGTTTTATTTTAGCACCGTGCGGTGTTGGGAACAACGCCGCACGGCCCCGGAGGCGGGCGTTTGACCGAGCCCGCGGTCTCTGGCGGCCCAGGAGCGATAGATTGTTCCTGTTTTGCCGCCAATGACTGCAGACTCGTGAGACAGGCCTTTTACACTATAGCCCTATAGCCTACACACATTATAGGGACAACGTATTACATTTATACCATGCAGATTAACCTTTATACATTTATACCATACAGATTGTATGTCTTTAGCGTGTGGGAGGAAACCAAAGATCTGGGAGAAAACCCACACAGTAGGTATGTTACAATACTTACCTTCAGTCGCGCTGTAATTCTGCAACTGGCCGTGTGCGCGATTTTGGTGCCTTTAAGGGTGGGGGCGGGGTTAAAACACGGGTTTCTCCTACCTTGTCCTGTATTATATTTCGTTGGAGTACAAGCGTTTGCTGAAAAATCGTTCCTACGGGCGTTTTGTGTATTTTTTATTTTTATTAAATCGACAATGTCAGCCCTGGAGTCATTTTAAAATCAGCTCCTGAAGCCGTCAACGCCGATAACGGGGACGGATTTCACGTACGGGACTGGTAAACGAAAGTGGTTTCTTTTAATGTATAAAAGTGCTTCTTAAGAAGCCTCTAATTCACATTTTTTCATGCGAAACGGTGATTTTATTCCCCGAACTAACGGCAGTATTTTTCATGCCGATACGGGGTTAAATTCACCGCAAATGAAAGTTCCAAAAGATCGCGTTCCAGAAATCCTCACTCACAAGATGATTTAAATGCCCATTAATTTACAGGTATTAAACATTCAATTCCTTCCATTTGGCCTGTAAATTCATGACAATGAGATTTAAAAATTATGTTATATTGTGAATTCTTGTGTGAATGTTATTTGGACACTTAGGCTATTTAAAAATGTTAATCTATTCTTAAGAAATTGATAGATGTTTAGATGTAGTAATTGAATTTTGTAATTAGCTACAATTAGGTAACTAACTAATCATATGCTTTAATTTCATGTCTTCTAAGTAAGATTGTTTCATATTTGTTTCAGAATGCTTCAATCTATAATAACTGAAAATTTCTTTCAGTTCTCTTAATTTTTAAGAAAGTTATGGGCTTTTGACTGTCCTCGATCATAGCTTTTGTGTTAAGTCAATGGAAAAGCAATAGCGAACAAGATGCTAATTTCCGAGTATGAAAATGGCCATAACGTTTTTAATACTGAAGATATGAAAGTGAATTAGGTGTCAAATTAAACTTCTATTTATGCTTTATCTGATGGGATAAATTGCAGACTTTATTTTTAAAATCTCAAAATTTTGTAACATTGCTACATGGGGAGAATGTACAAACTCCGTACAGACAAGCACCCATAGTCAGGATCAAACCCAGGTCTCTGGTGCTGTAGGCAGTAGCTCTACCGCTGGTTGGCCGATGTGGGAACAGACCCGGTGAACGGAAACCTGTTTGAAGTGCTAAATGGGTTGCTGCTTAATCTGGGAACACAACATAATCTTGTTGAGCATGGGAATAGAAGTTGAGGATGGGGAAAGAAGAAGGCAGGGTTACAATCAGGACTGTTCCATTTGAATACTACAAGGCTGGTGGGGAGTTCAATAAGGGGAAGATCAAAAATCTGGCAAAGATCCACATCATCTAATGCCTGATCATTCTGTGTAGCTTTCAGTCCGACTTTAATACTTTAATGCTATCTGATCATGTCTTAGTTGAAATATGTCGCAGCTTAATTAAAATCAGTGAAAATATGTGCGCACATAATTAATAATTCCAGTGAAAGATGTACAACTGTAACTACTCAATTCTCTCCTGAAGACACATCTGAAGACATTTTTGACCCAAAACATCGCCTATCCATGTTCTCCAGATATTTTGCCTGACTTACTCCAGCACTTTCTGTCTTTTTTTTGTAAACAAGCATCTGCAGTTCCTTGTGTCTTCAATTCTCCCTTGAATTCAGACATCTACTCAAAGATGGATTGACTGAATTTCTCGCCATCATTTCTGAAAATGGACTTTGATAAACTGAGTATCTAAATGTTGGTGTATTTGAGTTTCTTATTGTTCATAATGTTGATAGAAACATTTAATAGCTACAATTATAAGCAGTAAGTTGGGATTGTCTTTGGATGAGCCTTAGTTTGAAGATAGTCACAAAAAGCTGGTAACTCCAGGAATGGGTGACGTTTCAGGTCGAGACTCTTCTTCAGACTCATCTCAACCCGAAACATCACCCATTCCCTCTCTCCAGAAATGCTGCCTGTCCCGTTGAGTTACTCCAGCTTTTTGTGTCTATTTTCAGTTTAAACCAGCATCTGCAATTCCATCCTACACATTTAGTTTAGAGAGTTTAGAGATACAGCATGGAAACAGGGCATTTCGGTCCACTGAGTCCAAGCTTACCACTGATCACCTGTTCATATTAGTTCCACATTATTCCACTTTTGCATCCATCCCTAAACACTAAGGGCAATTTTACAGAGTTAATTAACTTACAAACCCATACGTCTTTGGGATGTGGGAGGAAACCAGAGCATCTGGAGGAAATCCATTCAGTCACAGGGAGAACGTGCAAACAGGCAGCACGCAAAGTCACAATCGACCCCGGGTCTCTGCCGCTGTGAGGCATCAGTACTACCAGCTGCGCCACTGTGCCGCCCCTGGTATTTTGGGGGAGGAAGTGATAAAACGATGGGGTGCAGATTTGCTATCAACAATATCTGCACATGTAGATTCAGACAGGCCTTCGCCAAGAATATCCAAAGAAAATAGCCTTCACACGCCGGCAATGAAAATGTTGTGCTGTCAATTAGAATCTGATGTGCAGACATCCTCCAGCATGAGAAGGGCACTGCCAGGAATTGTCAGGGTCACCACAGTGCTCAACCTTTCTTCCTCTCGCTCATCCCACAGGGGACATTGTTGTTATAAATAAATCCACAGGGCACAGGTCGCTGATGTATTCGCTCACCAGGGCAACCACCCTCATCAATCTCGCCTCCGAAAACGTGCAGCAGAATAAGGTTGCTGTAGCAATATTTGAGTGATGTTCAATTCCTGAGGCTCCCCTTTGTGCAGCCACCTGAGCCCCTGCACTGATGACATTAGCCACAAGTGCTTCCAGTCCATCCATATGCAACAGTCAGTGGCTGGGTACATCGAATTAATGAGATAAATACCTACTCCCAGGCAACCACGTGACACATGTACTTCAATGGTGATTTGAAGGAGAAGGGAGATCTTGAGAGAGACAGCAGGGAATTTACAGCTAAACCCTGCAAACTCTTGAGGGAATCAGAATGATGGACCACTTTATTTACGTTTGTTTATTTTGACCAGGCACGTTTGTGTATTTGTCTTTTGAATGCACATATGACCTACAGCAGTTTATAGGTTAATTGTAAAAATTGTCGATAGTGTGTAGGATAGTGCTAGAGTATGGGGTGATCACTGGTCAGCATAGAATCGATGGGCCGAAGGGCTTGTTTCTGATATTTGGGTGGAAATCCTACATGATTATTAAGAATAACACTGAAAGATCTGCCTTAAAAGGGATGGAATGAAACAACTTGAAATGGCTTTTTCAAAGCATTGCATTTAATAGTTTTATTCCTCATTTCCTTGACCAGACAGGGAAAGCAACATCTGTGAAATGAAAGAATTTGTGGAGCGAACATTCTGTCTTCCACTTAAAATCAAAAACCTTATCACAATTTTCTGTAACAATTCCTTTTATTGTGAATTCTATCATTTCTGTTTCTTTCCATTATATGGGCTATTGCACGAAGACAGAAGAAAAATGAGGCAGGTCTGCTTATGGAACAAATATTGCGTTTGACAGTAGAATTGCAGTGTGGACTGATTCTTTCTGGGATGACCAAGAGGTAGGAAATTGGTGTTGGTCATCGGTTTATTATTTTCACATGTACTCAGATATTGTGATAAACTTTGTTATTGTGTCTTATTCTGGCAATCATACCACATGTGAGCCAATCAGGTCATGCCAAAGAGAAAATAAACAGAGTACAGAATATAGGGTTATAACTATGGATAAAGTGCAGATACAAAAAGTGCAAGGGCTGCAAAAAAGTAGATTGGAAGATTGGAAAATTCATCCCCATCATATGAGAAATCTTTTCAAGAGTCTAATACCAATGGGGAAGAAGCTGGTCTAGAATTTGGTGGTATGCACTTTCAAGCTTTTGCATCTTCTGCTCGAGGGGAGATGCAGTAGTGTAAGTTATCCTTTATTGTGTTGCCGATGGAGGAGAACAGAAGTTTGGGCGAGAAAACATATGTAGTTTGAGAATGAGAATTGGAATTTTGAAACTCATGCTTTTATTTAATTTGGAACCAATATAGTTTAACAAGCAAACGGGTGAGAAATGGATTGATTTTTGTTGCCATTTTGGACATAGCTAGTTATTGAAATCCTCAGGATAAGTGAGATTTAGATAGCACAGGTAGAAATGAGTTGGACACAGGGATAGGTCTTACTGACTAGTGGAAATGGATACAAGGACATGATCAGTTTTGACCCATTTTCTGATTGAAATGATGGCAACTGTGAGGTATGAGAGCAGGCAAGATAAGAGGGCTGATGAATAGATTCAAGAACAGCTTCTACTCCAATCGGTGTCAGATTCATGAACCGACCTCTCATATGCAATGGGTAAAAATGACCCGGTGTTCAAACCTACCTTTTTGCAGCCCTTGCACTAAAGGGGCTGATGAATATAGATGTTTGAGATTACATAGAGGGAATAATCAATGAAAGATAGGAAGGCAATAAATTCAGAACAGAGAACTTGAATATATACAATGGCAGCTGTAATCACTGAGGATAAGAAATCGGTACAAAGAATTAGAGAGTTAAGCAGCAACATCAAGCAGCAACAGTCAAGGGATATGGTGAGAAGGCGGGAGCTGGGTACTGATTGTGGATGATGAGCCATGATCACATTGAATGGCGATGCAGGCTCGAAGGGCTGAATGGCCTACTCCTGCACCAGGCCCGTGCTGTCAGGATAGGCAAGTTAGAAACTGTCTAACCTGACTAAAATTATGAAATGCTCATTATTAAATATAAATAGTAAAGGCATGGGAGAATTATGCCTATCTAAGAGATGGATCTCTTAGGTAGGCATAATTGTCTGTGCCTTTCATCCGCAGCACTTGTAACACGTGAAGGTCTGTGCAGCCCATGTGCCGTCAGCGCTGCTTCAAGCCGTCAATGACAAGCGGGGCTGAAGGCAGCTGAAATTCTGCCTTTGCGCATGTGCAGCGCAAGTTTCTTGGCGGGTTTTTCATATATGGATTGTCATTATTTTAAGAGTATCTTAGGAAACAAAGAGAGAAGAATGGAATTTGTGTACCGATAATGTGGTAAGTACATTTCTTGGTGCTTTATGTTTTTAAATAACATATTTCCCGGGGTATGGGGGGGGGGGGGGGAGGAGAGCTGCTTTCACAGCATTTGGGGAGTCTGGCCTGGGGTAAAGTTGCGGGGATGGCAGGAGCATTGTGAAGGAGGGGATCGGGGCCAGTAACCCACTTGCGACGCTCCGGGCACGGAGCCACCGCATTGTGGCTGGTGAGTGAATTAGCTCGGGTGGCTGAGAGTGGCCGCCGGGACCGGACAGTCCATTTTGCCAGTCCCCGCTCACCTCTGGCAGTGCTCTCCGTCTAAAAACCTCTCTCCTGCCGCTCGCCGGCCTCACTCATGTCAGCCGCTTCCCTCAAATCCTTAAATTCCGACAGCGTGCTCAAGGGACCAATTGAGGTTACTCGGCTGTGGGAATTTAAGGATTTGCGGGAAGCGGCTGACATGAGCGAAGCCGGCGAGCGGCAGGAGAGAGATGTTCAGACGGAGAGCACTGCCAGAGGAGAGTGGGCTGGCAGAAGGTACTGAAGTGGCAGCCAGTTCTGCTGTCAGGTCCCGGCGGCCACTTGCAGTCACCCGAGCTGCTTCCTTCCCCGGAAGTGGCGGCCAGTCCTGCAGTCTGTGCCCGGAGCGCTGCGGCAGCAGTGAGTGAGTTACTGACATGATCTCCGACCCCCTCCTTCTCAACACTCCTGCCCTCCCCGCATCTTTAACCCCTGGCACAGACTCTTCACACGCTGTGAAAGGAACTCTCCCTCCAATTGGTCCCTTGAATTAGTATTGTCATTCAACAATGACAACTGATGACAACTGATTCAACTTGTACCGGTGTGCTCCCCTTTTTCCCAACATCTCTCCACCTGCCTTCATCCTCCATCCCCCACCCATTCAGTAATTAAAAAATGAAGGAGATTTAGAAGCCTTGGGGAAATTGAATTGTTACTTATTTTTAATTTTTATTTTTAGGGAGAGGACAATCTGTGCATGCGCGGTTTAAGATTTTTTTTTAAAGCCGACTGACTGCCTACCTTGAGTAATTACTCACGGCATACATAGATACATAGATACATAGATACATAGAAATTAGGTGCAGGAGTAGGCCATTCGGCCCTTCGAGCCTGCACCGCCATTCAATACGATCATGGCTGATCATCCAACTCAGTATCCCGTACCTGCCTTCTCTCCATACCCCCTGATCCCTTTAGCCACAAGGGCCACATCTAATTCCCTCTTAAATATAGCCAATGAACTGGCCTCAACTACCCTCTGTGGCAGAGAGTTCCAGAGATTCACCATGTGCCTGTCCTGCACCTATTGTCTATTATCTATTGTTTAACATGGAGACACAAGGAATTGCAGATGCTGGAATTTTGCATAGAGCACGAAGTGATCGAGTAACAAAGGGTGTCTCAATAGGATCCATGTCCTCCAGAGATGTTGCCTGACCCACTAAGTCGTTTCAGTATTTTGTGATCTAGGAACGTAGGGATGATAGCTTGTTGAGAAATTTGCTGTGGTACTCGGCCAGGTGGTCGAGAAGGAGAAATGTTGGCAAGATTGTCAATGATTATCTCCAAAAAGAAATGTCTTAATTTTATTTCACTTTAGCATTGGTTTTGGCGAAGAGCAACAGTGCACAATTCGTTTTTGAAATGAATATAGTGAACAGGTTAATGAGCAGGTAGCAGCCATGGACTCAGACCTGAAACAGCAACTCTGTTTCTCTTTCCGCAGTTGCTGCTTGACCTGGAGAGTATTTCCAGCATTTTGTGTTTTTACATCAAGTAGTTGGGCTGGCACAGTGGCACAGCGATACAGTTGCTGTCGTACAGTGCCAGAGACCTGGGTTCAATCCTGACCTCGGGTGCTGCCTATGCGGAGTTTGCACATTCTCCCTGTGACCTGCGTGGGTTTTCCCCGGGTGCTCCGGTTTCCTCTCGCACTCCAAAGACTGGGAAGGGGGGAGGGATGGGGAGAGATGGAAGGCAAGGGTTACTTGAAGTTAGAGAAGTCAATATGTCTGCTTTCTCTCTGTTTGCTTTGTTGTTACCTTCTCCTAGCTAACAATGATCTATTCTATATTTTCCTTATCTCCACCCCCTTTGTCGCATTTTCAAACCTTACACTTCCTTATCTCTGTATCTCCCTCACCCCTGACTTAGTCTGAAGAAGGGTCTCGATCCGAAACATAATCTGTTCCTTCTATCTAGAGATGCTGCCTGTTCCGTTGAGTTACTGAGCATTTTGTGTTTATCTTCGGTTTAAACCAGCATCTGCAGTTCATTCCTACTCCATAAACTAGTTGATGTTTGTAAAGTACTTGGTATAGTTTGATGTTTAAAGTGTGCCGGTTTGGAATGTTTATTTTATGCTTTTGTTTGTTGCATTATAGCCAGGCAGAGACAATCTCAGTAACAGGGAGAAGATTGGCATTGATGGTTGGGATTTGCAGCTGTGCACATTGGTCCAGCCATTATATTAGTTGGTCATGGACCTAAGGGACTGTCCATTTGATCTGCTTCTCTTTCTCTTCCTCCTTTGCCTTTATCACAACTAGTCGTCATGCTGAAGTTGCGCAGCACACTCAACAAATGTTGAGACTAATCTTTAATTAGTTCAGGCAACAGAAACCTTGAACATGGTGGATACTATATAATATTTCATGAAGCGTGATGGCTTTTTTTTGTATATATGCTGCCAATGTATGTGATTCCACAACAGAGTCAAGAGGCACATGTTCGGGAAAAAGTTGCCGTCTTCCAATAACCATCCCTTGCTTTGAAGAGTATGTAATAGTGATAGCCACAGATCATAAGCAACTTGATTGCTGTATGGATACTTTGCAGTGAACAGCATGAGGCACTGTATATGGATGATCATGCAGCAGCAGGTTGTTGAAAGATTTGGAATCTCCCTTGGTACATTTACGATTTTAAATTACACAGTGGCACAGCTGGTAGAGCTTCTACCTCACAGCGCCACAGACCTTTGTTTGATCCGGACCTTGGTGCAGTCTGTGTGGAGATTGCTCATTCTCCTTCTGATTGTGTGGGTTTACTCTGAGTAGGAATGTTACAATATTTTGAGATTTTAAAAATCAAGCCTGTAATTTATCCCATCAGATAAAGCATAAAAAGAACTTTAATTTGACACCTAATTCACTTTCATATCTTCAGTATTAAAAAAGTTATTGCCATTTTCATACTCGGAAATTAGCATCTTGTTCCCTATTGCTTTTCCATTGACTTAACACAAAAGCTGTGATCGAGGACAGTCAAAAGCCCATAACTTTCTTAAAAATTAAGAGAACTGAATGACATTTTCAGTTATTATAGATTGAAGCATTCTGAAACAAATATAAAACATCGTACTTGGATGACCTGAAATTAAAGCATATAATTAGTTAATTACCTAATTGTAGCTAATTACAAAATTGACTGTTGTGAGAGAAATAGTAATAAACACCCAGACTGCCTTGAAAATTTTAAAAATGTGATATTCTCAAGATCAGAACTTTAATATTATTGTATTATATGCTGTAAGTCCATAACAGATAGGTAACTAAATTACAATTTCTAGCAATAGACCAAGTCTTTATGGAGAAGATCAGTTGCTAGCTGGTACATTGGCATATCATGATCAGTAGCATCATCATACTCCTCAGATTGTAACCAATAAGCAACTGTGTAAGCCTTGTTTTTCCTCAACTTTTCAATTTTGGCATTGTAAACTACAGGTTTATGCTCTTCAAACCACGCATGACATGCCTTTCTGCCCACTACTTTCCCATTAAAATTGTCCTGTGGATCATCACATTTGGAGTAGTCCAAATTCGGATAATATCTGCAAATGCTGTCTAAATCAGTCTCTTTTGCTGGGCATTTGGATTGACAATTTGCATTTCTTCTTCGGAGACATCTGTTTAAAATGCAAAGGAAAAAAACACAGTGAACAGCAGTAACAGAAACAAGTTATTATTTGCAGTTTTAGAATAAAGGTAGAAATAATAAAGTTAAACGCTAAAACAAATAGTAAATACCCAACAAAAAATTCATGTTCATCAGTTTCATCAAATCAATCTAATCAATTAAATTCATCTAATCAAATAAATTCATCTAAATTCAATTACTAGAACTAAACATCTATCCATTTCTTAAGAAAAGGCTAACATTTTTAAATAGCCTAAGTATCCAAATAACAAACTGATCCCATTCACACAAGAATTCACAATATAACATGATTGTTTAATCTCACTGTCATGAACTTATATGCCAAATGGAAGGAATTTAATGTTTAACTCCCATAAATTAATCTAGAAACATTCACTCTCAATATAATCAAAATTATTATTTTTTGCACAATACATGTGACTAAAACGGTTGTGGATATCTATATTACTAAAAGTAAGATCTTGACCGCTTTTGACTCACTGCGATTTGATTTCCGAGAGAACGCCACCACTTACGGCCGTCATCTTTGGCCACCTTGCTCAGAGCCCCCCTCCGCCGGACTGGACCAGAGGATTATTCCCATCGATGAAAAATCAGAGAGATATTAATGTTTAATTTTCTTTACCATTCTCTCTGCTGACCCTGCTGGTGGGAGGGGGGAGGGACTATAAAACCAGAAGTGGTGTGCCTCACTCAGTCTCTGCAAGATGGAGGAAGCGAGAGGGTCACGTCTCTCTGAGCTCTGAATAACACTGAACACTTGTCTACTCAAATGTGGTTTAAAAATGAAATATAGTTGGTTTGAAGGAAAAAGGCACTGCAAATGGTTGTTTGGGGGGTTTGGGTTGAAGTAAAAAGGCACTGCAAATGGTTGTTTTGGGGGTTTGGGTTGAAGTATAAAGGCACTGCAAATGATTGTTTGGGGGGTTTGGGTTGAAGTAAAAAGGCACTGCAAATGGTTGTTTGGGGGTTTGGGTTGAAGTAAAAAGGCACTGCAAATGGTTGTTTGGGGGGTTTGGGTTGAAGTAAAAAGGCACTGGAAATGGTTGTTTGGGGGGTTTGGGTTGAAATAAAAAGACACTGCAAATGGTTGGGGGGTTTGGGTTGAAGTAAAAATGCACTGCAAATGGTTGTTTGGGGGATTTGGGTTGAAGTACGGTGCGGCGGTGCCGGATTCCTGCAGCGGCCCCTACAGCCTGTCTGTCTTTTTTTTAATTTTTGTCTAGTTAAATGTAGTTGTTTGTGGGGTTTTTTGTACTGTTTTAATTGTGTATATGTGGGGGGGCGGGGGGGGAGGGGGAAACATTTCAAATCTCTTCCCTGCATGGCAGACCCGACCTTTTCCCTGTCGGGTCTCCGTCATCGTTGGGGCCTTGCTCCGTGGAGCGGCCTCCAACCGGAACGACCTGGGGGCTCCAGTCGCGGAGCCTGCGGAGCTGCGGACTCACCATCGTGGGGCTGGTCGGCCTCGGAGCGTGGGGAGCGTGGGTGGCTCGCTGCTCACTCCGGAGCTGCAGCTGCAGCTGCAGACTGGTGGACTGGGACATCGGGAGCTCGCGGGTCCGGGTGGGAGACCGCTTTCCGGAGCTCCCGCAACGCAACTTCCCCAGATCGTGTCGCGGGATTGGAACAACCTGGAGCGGGGCCGTACATCACCCGGCGCAGCTTTAATGGCTGCGGGACATTCCAGCGCCCGCCGGGGGCTCCAACTTTGTGACTTTTGGACTGGAGCAGGGCCGTACATCGCCTGGCGCTGCCTCAACGGCCATGGGACTCACCATCGCCCGCCTGGGGCTTCAACATCAGGAGAGAAATGGTGCAGGGGAGAGAAAAGACTTTGCCTTCCATCACAGTGAGGAGGAGATTCACTGTGATGGATGTTTTTCTGTCAATTGAATTGGTTGTGTGTCTTGTAGGAATTGTTTTGTTTGTATGACTGTGGAATTGTTTGTATGACTGTATGACCTAGAATTTCTTGTGACAACAGCACTTTTGCAGCGAGGATCTCCATAATGAGTTTCTTGTGTTCTCTGCTGTAGGCGAATTGCTCCTGGATAATGTGTGATTTTGTGTTTCTCCACTCCCCCCTCTCTTCCTTCCAGCAAGTTACACTGCTAAAGATAGACACAAAAAACTGGAGTAACTTAGCAGATCAGGCAGCATCTCTGGAGGAAAGCAATAGGTGACGTTTCGGGTCAAGACCCTTGGTCTGAAGAAGGGTCTTGACTCAAAACGTCACCTATTCAAGACCCTTGGTCTGAAGAAGGGTCTTAACCCAAAACATCACCTATTCCTTTTCTCCAGAGGTGCTGCCTGACCCGCTGAGTTACTCCAGTTCTTTATGTCTATCTTTGATGTAAACCAGTATCTGCAATTCCTTCCTACACAAGTTACACTGATATCTGTGTTCCCAACAGATTCTTCCTTTAATGCTACACATTGCATCAAAAACATTCCCAAGTGGCAGCCCAAATCTCTTTTTCCACATTTTCATGGATGGTGAGTTGTATTTATTTATTAAAGCTGGAAGTTCAGGACTAAAGCAATGCAGAAAATATTATTGCAGCTTTATAGTTGTATCTTTACATCTTTCTTCATAGACATTGATTACTGCAAGGCCTGGAGCCAGAGCTTTTAATCTTACACCACTTTGAAATGATTTGGACTGAAATGCTGTGGCAACTTCAGAAGTTGAACCATTACCCGACTCCCACCATCAGTAGATGAATGTGAATCACGTGCCAATGATTGGGATACCACAAAGCACATTGAATGCGTGAATTTGTTGAACTTGTATGCTGGCAATGAACTTGACATTTTTAATAGTATTAAATACCGATGATTAAACTCTCTGGAACTGGAAAATATCTATTACAGGGATGGAGTTTCATTCTTTCAATAATTAATAGAGATCTTGAAATGCTAATTTTAAACCATACTTTATTTTTCTTTTGTTATTTTTCTGTCTGAAACCTATCTTATTTCCTCTTTCCATTTCCTTTTCTGTGCATGCGTTGGTATTGAATTTATCCATTGTAATTTAAATTTCCTTCTCCATTCCTCTGCCATTAATATCACTTTCCCTCGAACTTTAAATTGTCACTGAATGTGAATTACTATGGGATGATCCTTAAAATTACATTATAAGTGAAAAAGCTTTTGTCGCTTTTCAGCCTTGGATATATTTACAGAGTGCAAATCTGGAAGGAAAATAACTAAGCTGTCAGCTATTCTGGGAAAAGATGCATGCAAAGATTTCTTCTAGGTGTAATGTGATCAAGACATTCGGATTTACAAAGATGAATCATTCAAAGCAGGTGACAATTCTGCATGTTTTCTTCCTTTACTAGAAACTGTGCAGTGCCTGAAAGTGCATGCTTTGACAAATTATAGGTTCCGAGATTTACTCAAGTGAGTAGTTTGTGATGACCATATTGATTCAATGATCTAAGCTGTTCTCATTTCAAGTATTGGCTATGCATAAATACCCCCTAATCTGGTACCTTCAAACAAAAAGATTTAAACTGATCTAAGGCAAGCCATTCGGGTTTTTTTTAAAGACATTGATGGTGTAACGGCACAGAGGAAGCGGGCCGTTACACCATCAATGGCTTTGATCTCCCCACGCCAAATGGCTACGCTCCCCACGCCAAAACATGGACGTGCCACCTATGTACGCTCCGAGATAGCTGAAGCAAGTCACCTGACCATAGCAAGTTTCTCGGATACCATAACTATTGGTGGTTTCCACATTGTCAATGTGTACAAGCCACCAAGTGCCAACTGGGATCTGCAAGTCCTACCCACCCTACCCCACCCTGCCATCTATGTGGGAGACTTTAACAGCCACCACCCTGACTGGGGTTACCCAGCAGCGGATCATGATGGGGAGGTACTTTCAGACTGGGCATCCAGAAATGACCTTGCTCTCATACACGATCCAAAACAAAGAGGAACATTCCACTCTGCCAAGTGGAACAAGGACTACTCTCCTGACCTGTACTGGGTCAGCTCTTTGAATGGAACCCATTACCCTGCACAGACCCTCATCCTGGAAGATTTCCCACACAGTCAACACCGCCCCTCACTCATACACATCGGCCTACGCCTCCCAGTCATAAACAGTCCAAGAAAGATGCGCTGGAATTTCCGCAAAGCCAACTGGAAGAAATACAGTGAAACTCTAGATCAGAGTGTTGTTACCATCCCACTCCACACCATCACTGTAGATGAAGCATACAACCGTTTCTGCAGCGCCATCTATAAAGCCGCCCACAAAACAATGCCAAGAGGCTACCGTCCCCTCTAAGTCCCATGCCTGGATGGAGAAAGCGCTGCCCTCCTACAAACCTACAAAACATCAGGGGACCCTGAGATAGCAGAACATCTCATTGAATCACTTTCTTCAGCTCGGCAAAGGAAATGGGAGGAGACAGTAGCAGAGCTAAACTTCACCCAGTCTAGCAGAAAATGCTGGAGCCTCATCCGCCGCCTAGGAGCTGCACAGAAACCCCCCACCCAAAGCCAACCTCCTGTCACACCCAACCAGGTTGCATTCCATCTACTGAATATTGCAAAAGCACCCCAAGACAAGTCCACTAGAAGAGCTGTCGCAACAGAGCTAAGGACACTTCGACGAACACCTGGAAAGGAAAGAAACCCTGAGCCCTTCGAGGTGGCTGAACTGGAGAAGGTCCTGCAGGGCCTGAAATGTGGAAAGGCAGCAGGTTATGATAACATCTCTCCAGAGTTCATGAAACACCTGGGCCCCCGAGCTCTAACCTGGCTGACCCAACTCTACACTAGGGCCATACAGACTAACTCCATCCCAAAGATATGGTGGACAGCAAAAGTCATTGCTATACCAAAACCTGGCAAAGACGAAAAACTACCAGCAAGCTACCGCCCAATCTCTCTACTCTGCGTCCCATTCAAAATCTTAGAACGCCTTATACTACAACGTATATCTCCAGGAGTAGAAGAGATTCTCAGTGTGGACCAGGCAGGTTTCCGCAAGGACCGCAGTACAGGAGAACAAGTTCTGGCCCTAACCACCTGCATTGAAAACGGCTTCGAGAACAAACTGAAGACCGGGGCAGTGTTCCTTGATCTCACCGCAGCCTATGACACTGTGTGGCACAAAGGCCTCCTCCTAAAACTCACCAAAGCACTCCCTGCCTGGGCATCAGAAACCATCAAATCTCTGCTCTCCAACCGCAGGTTCAGAGTTCACCTTGGACAGAACAAGAGTGCATGGAGAACACAGAAGAATGGGCTCCCGCAAGGGTCAGTTTTAGTCCCAACCTTGTTCAACCTTTACACAAATGACCTACCCACCACCAAATCCCGCAAATTCATCTATGCAGATGACATCTGTTTGGCCTTCCAAGCACCAGATTTTGGTACATTGGAACAGGTGCTCAATGAAGACCTTGCTAAACTAGATGAGTACTGCAAAACCTGGCGCCTAAAACCAAGCCCAGAAAAAACGGTCTCCAGTGTGTTCCACCTCCATAATGCAGAAGCCACAAGAGAACCAAACATCTATCTGAGCAGGACCAAACTGAAGTATGCCCCCACTCCAACCTACCTCGGAGTGACCCTTGACAGGACCCTATCCTTCAAGGAACATCTCAAAAGAACAGCAGCTAAGGTGAAGTCCAGAAACAATCTCCTCAGTAAGCTTGTTGGCTCAAAGTGGGGGGCAGCAGCCCCCACACTGCGCATTTCAGCACTAGCCCTTGCATTTTCTTCAGCCGAATATTGCGCCCCTGTTTGGTCCAGGTCATCCCACACACACCATGTGGACACCCAATTGAACTCAACAATGAGGATCATCACAGGAACAATCCGCTCAACACCACTTCCCTGGCTCCCTGTAGTATCCAATATAGCCCCTCCACACATCCGGCGAGTAGCCCTCACTCAAAGGATGCTCCAAAAGACCAAAAACTCCCCTCATCTGCCAATTCACATGGACATCTTCAACCCACCCACTGCTCGACTTCCATCTAGACGACCAATTTGGAAGAACCCACCACCAGCTGATTTCACCACCCAATCAGCTTGGAAAAAGGAATGGGTCCAAGGACGTCCCAAATAAACATCTGGTGTCAGACCCAACCCTACCAGTCCCTGGCACCAATCTCCCAAGGAAGCAGTGGACGACGCTGAATAGATTCAGGACTGGACATGGCCCCTGCTTGGCCAGCCTTCACAAATGGGGCAGCAGCCCAACCCCACGGTGTGCTTGTGGAGAGCAGCAAACAATGCAACACATCATTGAAGCATGCCCTCAAAAAAGACTTAAAGGAGGACTTGTCACCCTTCATACAGCAGATCAAGAGGCAACTGCTTGGCTAAAGGACTTTGCATTCGCTAAATAAAAAATGAAATTTTAAATGAGGCTCCATTTGCTTTCCTAAGTGGCTACAAAATATCTCTATGGCATAATTTTGGAGTAGAAGAGAGGAGGAATCCCTGGAGTCCTAAAAAAATATTTAAAAAGATTTTCTGGTCATTACCACAATGTGCATTGAGGAAGCTTGCAAGTGTAAATTTATATTTTACATCCGATAAGCAGTTCTTAGATCGTCAAGTCCTCGAAACACACAGAAGCTATGAAGGGTATGACAGAAGTATGATCCATTATTTCTATCCATATCAGGAGAACAACTTTATTTTCACTATGTAAATCTAAAGGGACTTGTAGATCCGTGTCACTCATGTTATGAGTCATACTTTGTAGTTACGCCCACTAGTTTAACAGAAAGCTTCTCTGCCCTTTCTCCCTCACTCTTGAGTTACGTGCTAAGTTGAAGTTACCTAGGCTGTAACGCTAATAAAGTCTTTGGATCTTAATCACTGTGCATGACTTGTTATTCCAACAGCAGAAGCTCAACATGGTATCAGTGTGTACGGACTCACTCCTTGCTTAATTATATTGCTTTTATTTTAGTTTGTTGTTTTCTCCGGTATAGATTACTATGGCTTCTGCTCTCAGAAAACCAGAGATCCTGGTGTTTGACAAAGACCTCGCAGAACGGTGGCGCGTATTTGAAGAAGACTTCTCAATTTACATTGAAGCGGCTCACCCTACTGCTGCTCCTGGTGTTAGAGTGTCAAATTTTCTTAATCTAGCAGGAACAGAAGCTGCTCGACATGCCAGAAGATTTCAATATGAACCGGCTAGGGTTGACCCGGCTGGTGTCCAGATCGCTCCCGCTGAGACTCTGGCTGCCTACTACGCAAATTCAGACAGTTATGTGAGTTACGCACTAATTTGGTCATGGAGAGGCATTTGTTCTTTTCCAGAAGCCTGTGGCGAACCTGTGGAGATGCATGTCAGTGCTTTGAAGCACATTGCCAATCGATGCGATTTCAGGGGTATATGTGATAGCCTAGTCTGTGACCGTTTGGTCTATGGTGTCCGCAATGATAAATTATGCGATGAGTTACTGCGGGATGCTGAGCTTACTCTAGAGACTGCTGAAAACCGCTGTCACATTGCTGAAATGGCTGATGCTCATACAAACGTTTTAGGGCACTTTGCTGATCGTGAAATTAATGTTGCCGGCATGTCTTATCAAATCTCTTGCCGTTCTCCTCAAGTGCATGACAACTCTATTGTGAGACTAATAGACAATTGTTTTAACTGTGGGGGTTCGCATGCTGCTGCTCATGACCATTGCCCTGCATATGGAAAATTATGTCGATTTTGTAACAAAAGGAATAATTTCTTCAGATGCTGTCATTCGTGTAGCAACAGAGTTCAAACAAAGCAATCTGTTAATTCACTTGGCCATGAGAACTTGCTCTCGTAATGCTCTCAATCAGCTCCCATGGATTTGCAGGCTGCTAGCGAAGGTTTTGACTTGGATGTGCATTCCCTGTCTGATTTAATGCACAAACAACTAGACCCCAAGGTCACCTTGCTCGTTAATGGCAAGAACTGTTATCTGAAAGTTGACACAGGGGCCAGGTGTAACGTGATCTGTCTAGCTGTATTGAAAAAGTTAAGAGAAACAGAGACTGTCACTCCTAAGGCTGCCTCCTCCCATTTGCAGGAGGAGTTACACTGCTGTCTTAACTCATGTGTCCACAACCTGAGTTTCTATGTTGTTCGTGAGGATGTGCCATCCCTGCTGGTTGCCAACACTTTTTGTGACCTGGGACTTGTCTCTTTCAGCCCTTCTGTTTGTCATCTGACTACAACCTGTGACTTTAGCCAACAAATCCTGACACAATACGAAACATTGTTTGACGACAAGCTGGGCAGGTTGCCTGTTAAGTACACAATTACCATTAACCCTGAGATAGGCCCAGTTGTCCGTCCAGTACACAAGATTCCCCATGCTATGCGGGACCGTGTTCAAAGTGAACTCAACAGGATAGTGTCTCTAGGTGTGATTGCTCCCTTCGCTGACCCCTCGGATTGGGTCTCAACCATGGTTGTGGCAACAAAGAAGAATAAAGAAGAAATACGGATTTGTATCAATCCTAAGGACTTAAACACAGCCATTAAACGACCTCACTATCCCATGCGCACCGTGGACGAGATTGCAGCGCAGATGGCTGAGGCAACTGTATTCACTGTTCCAGATGCCAAAAGTTCATTCTGGCAGATTTCGCTGGAACACAACTCCTCCAAATTAACCACCTTCCGCACACCGTTCGGGCGTTACAGATTTTTTCGCATGCCTTTAGGCATAAGCTTTGCTAGTGAAGTATTTCAACAAGCTATGGAGCAGTTGTTTGCAGGTTACCCATGCTCCATTGTGGTGGATGACATCCTCATTGCTGGACGAACTGTCGAAGAACACGATGCTAATCTGACAAAGTTCCTGGATCGCGCTTAGGCCATTAACCTCAAGCTAAACCCTCAAAAATGCAAATTCAGGGTAAGTGACGTGAAATACATAGGCCATGTGTTCACTAAGGACGGTCTAAAACCTGATCCGGCAAAAACCAGTGCCATCAACGTGCTCCCAGCACCCACAGATGTGCTCCGTCTGCAGAGATTCCTTGGCATGGTTAACTAATTGAGCAAATTTATTCCATACTTCAGTGAAATATCAGCCCCGCTGCGCCAGCTTACAGTCAAAGACACTGCTTGGACCTGGCACGAGCAACAGCAGAGGGCGTTCGACACTCTTAAGCAGCAGATGTCTTGTGCTCCTACTCTCGCTAATTTTGATCCTAAATGACCGGTCACACTGACTTGTGACGCTTCACAACACGGACTAGGCACAGCATGTCTTCAAAATGACGGTAGCGGCAATAAGCCTGTTGCCTACGCCTCACGCACTATGACTGACACAGAACAACGCTATGCCCAAATTGAGAAAGCTGCTGGCGGTTGTTTTCACCTGCAAGAAATTTAACGACTTTATCTTCGGACATACGGTCACAATTGAAACTGACCACCAACCTCTGATCAGCATCTTTAACAAACCGATTCATGCCTCTCCAGGACGCCAACAGCAGATGCTGCCGCAGCTTCAAAAATATGACATTGTTCTGACCTACAAACGTGGTAAGGATATGTACCTGGCTGACACTCTCTCGCGTGCACCCCGGAAGACCTGTGAGAGGCAACATTTTCACACTAAGGGTGGTGGGTGTATGGAATAAGCTGCCAGAGGAGGTAGTTGAGACAGGGACTATCCCAACATTTAAGAAACAGTTAGACAGATACATGGACAGGACAGGTTTGGATGGATATGGACCAAATACGGGCAGGTGGGACGTGTAGCTGGGACATGTTGGCCTGTTTGGGCAAATTGGGTGAAGGGCTTGTTTCCACACTGTATCACTCTATGATGCTATGACTATGACAGGACTGTACTTCTGGGTGCTACAGGCATTACTTTGACATCAGCGGATTAGGTAAAATGGTATTCACCTTTTAGACAATAGACAATAGACAATAGGTGCAGGAGTAGGCCATTCGGTCCTTCGAGCCAGCACTGTCATTCAATGTGATCATGGCTGATCATCCACAATCAGTACCCCGTTCCTGCCTTCTCCCCATATTCCCTGACTCCGCTATCTTTAAGAGCCGTATCAAGCTCTCTCTTGAAAGTATCCAGAGAACCGGCCTCTGAGGCAGAGAATTCCACAGACTCGCAACTCTCTGTGTGAAAAAGTGTTTCCTCATCTCCGTTCTAAATGTCTTACCCCTTATTCTTAAACTGTGGCCCCTGGTTCTGGACTCCTCCAACATCAGGAACCTGTTTCCTGCCTCTAGTGTGTCCAAACCCTGAATAACCTTATATGTTTCAATAAAATATCCTCTCATCCTTCTAAATTCCAGTATACAAGCCCAGCCGCTCCATTCTCTCAGCAAATGAAAGTCCCGCCATCCCGGGAATTAACCTTGTGAACCTACGTTGTACTCCCTCAATAGCAAGAATGTCCTTCCTCAAATTAGGGGACCAAAACTGCACACAATACTCCAGCTGTGGTCTCACTAGGGCCCTATACAACTGCAGAAGGACCTCTTTGCTCCTATACCCAACTACTCTTGTTATGAAGGCCAATATGCCATTCATTTTATTCACTGCCTGCTGTACCTGCACGCTTACTTTCATTGACTGATGAACAAGGACCCCCAGATCCCGTTGTACTTCTCCTTTTTCCAACTTGACACCATTTGGATAATAATCTGCCTTCCTGTTTTTGCCACCAAAGTGGATAACTTCACACATTAAACTGCATCTGCCATGCATCTGCCCACTCATGCAACCTGTCCAATTCACCCTGCATTCTCATAGCATCCTCCTCACAGTTCACACTGCCACCCAGCTTTGTGTCATCTGCAAATTTGCTAATGTTACTTTGAATCCCTTCATCTAAATGCAGGTGAGTAAAGAACAGTAGAGAAGATGGGCACATGGCTCAGTGCAGATTACAAACGTCCTGAAAGTTCAAGGTTACCCAAATCCATGCCAGCAACTAACACTATCCTACACTAATCTCATTTTATTCTCCCCATATTCCCAACAATCTGATTTTACCTGCACATGGCGGAGAAAGTTACAGTGTCCAATTACCAACCAACTGGTTCATTTTTGGGACATGGGAGGAAAGGGGGGCACCCTGAGGAGACCCACAAGGCCACAGGAAGAATGGTCAAAATCCATCCAGACAGCCTAGAGTTTTGGATTGAACTGGACTGCAGGAGCTGTGAGGCAGCAGTTCCACCTGCCGCGCCTCATTGTAACATTCTGAACTTCCATAGCACCAAGGTCATTTGGTATGATTCCTAACTCTTTGATTGATATTGGAGAGATGGATATATTTTTAGTTTTGGCACTGCAATAGTAAATGCTCCCTAATGTGCACAAACATGACCCTCAACACTGTTTGTCGGCACTGAGAATGTCCCTTTGGGAAATTTTGAAGCAAAGTGCTTAGTGGATCCAACAGATAAGGCAAACCCTAATTTCATATTCAGAGTGTGACTTCTGCAGTGCCATTTATAACCATTTATTGCTCGGGAGATGTGCAATCACTCTCTGACACTATGCAATACTGACAAAAAAAATGATTCAACACTGCACAAGGTAACGAATCAAGTACACAGGACAAGATGTTAAGAGGTCCCTTGTGCCAATAGGTGGGGAGCATTTCACGACATTCGTTGATTGTTGAGAGTGGTAGACGCTCAACATCGGGGGGGGGGTGGGGGGTGGGGGGGGGGGTAACCTTCAGGACAGTTGGGCACAGGACACATCATCAGTAGTGTACCCTTGCATCACTGGGTGTTTCGGCTTTTTAACACTATACACCCTCCACAAGGGCGGCCCGCTGCAGGATGATCAACCCTCAGCGCGTGTCCCATGTCAAACCGTCCCAAAGATTCACCCCGACATAATTGGGGCCCAGCATGGGTCTTTCCGCTTGAGCCAAATCCACCAGCTGCTTCTTTCAGCCGCCTCTGAGAGTGATCTTATGGTCTTCCGCAGAGCCTGACCGTGGATTCCAAGCTCCTTCAGCAGTCTGATGGTAGATGACGCAACAAATCCTCTGCATCCCACTTCAACTGGATAGACTTTGGTGTTCCAGCCACGCTGCGTTGCCTCTGCTGCAAGCTCTGCGTAGCGCAGCTTCTTACGCTCATAGGCCTCCTCAACAGAGTTCTCCCATGGAACTGTGAGCTCTATGATGTAAGCAGTCTTTTGTGAAGGGGACCAGAACACCAAGTCTGGCTTGAGGTTGGTGGAAGCAATTTCAGGTGGAAAAATTAGTTGTCGGCCGATGTCCGCCAGCATCCTCCAGTCACGGGCCCTGCATAGGTTTCCTTCTTCTGATCTGGTGGAAGGAAGTTTAGATGTTTTCTGTCCTTCTCGGACAAAGGTTGTTACCCTTAGAGGGGGGTTGCTTGCTCTCGGAGGCAAGGAGTTGGTCGCACACCGCTTGTTCTCAAGGGCTGATGCCAGGCTTTTTAGTACCTGATTATGCCGCCACGTGTATCTCCCTTGCGTGAGGCTGGTCTTGCAGCCTACCATGATGTGTTTGAGGGTCGCTGGAGTTGGGCAGATGGCACAGGTTGGATCCTCACCGTACCACTGATGGAGGTTCTTTGGTGATGGAAGCATGTCATATGTCGCTCTGATGATGAAGCTGATCTTGCTTGCTTCCATTTCCCATAGTTCTTTCCAGCTGATCTTCCTCCGCTCCACACCTTCCCACTGCATCCATTGCCCCTGTTTGGCAAGAGAGACCGCCTTTGCACTTCTTGCGGCCTCCTCCTGTCGCCGCACCTCCTCGACCACCAACGTCCTCCGCTCTGATGTTGTGGCCTTTCGCCAAGTTGGTTAACTTGTCGTAAGGCCAAAGCCTCCTCCTCCCTGCTGGACTTGCCCCACTATGTCTTTGTGCCTCAGGGCTGATGAAGCTTGCTGTACTGCATCAGATGGTGTCCACTTCCGGCCAGTTGCTAGGGGCGGCGCAACAGCACTGATGATCTTGTCTCTAGAGTCCCTCAGTGTCATCTGGAGTCTTACTTTAGAACACTTATATTCCTCTGTTAGACTAGTGAGAGGTAGTTCCAGGACCCCTTTGCCATAGAGGCCGATGTTAGTTAGACATCGTGGGACACAGAGCCATTTCTTCGCGTATGAAGTTATGGTTCGCTCCATCTTGTCCACAGTAGTTATTGGGGCTTCATAAACGGTCAGTGGCCACATTGTCTGAGGAAGGAGTCCAAACTGTAGGCACCAGAGCTTCAGTTTCCCAGGCAGTAGGGTCTGATTGATGTTCTCCAGACCATTGACAATTTCTTGCCTTAGTTGTTGCACCTGCTCTTTGTCCTTGAGACTTGCGTTGTACCATCTGCCCAGGCTTTTAACTGGCTGCTCAGACACTGTTGGCATTGGGTCGTCACCGATACAGAACCTTGTGTCTCTAAGCACCCCCTTGACTATGGAAATGCTTCGAGATTTACTTGGTTTGATTTTCATTCGGGCCCACTTGATGTTCTCCTGCAGCTTTCCAAGTAGCCGCTTGGTGCATGCTGCAGTAGTGGTTAGTGTTGTCATGTCGTCCATGTATGCCCTGATGGGTGGCAGACGGAGCCCAGCCCTGGTTCGTTCACTGCCCACCACCCATTTTGAGGCCCTGATGATGACTTCCATGGCCATTGTAAAGGCCAAGGGTGAGACTGTGCGGCCTGCCATGATGCCTACTTCCAAGCGCTGCCATGTTGTACTGAAGTCAGCTGTTGTGAAGCACAGCTGCAGGTCTTGGTAATATTTCTTGACCAGTGTGGTGATGAGCTCTGGTACATGGAAAAAGGCAAAAGATTCCCAAAGGAGTTCATGGGGAACTGAACCAAATGCATTGACCAAATCGAGGAAGATCACATGTAGGTCTCTCTTGTCCTTCTTAGCTGCTTGGATTTGGTGCCAGATCATGCTTGTATGCTCCAAGCAGCCCGAAAATCCTGGAATTCATGCTTTCTGTACAGATGTATCAATGTACTTGTTTGTTACCAGATAGGTGGACAGCCTTTGTGATACAATGCTGAAAAAGATTTTTCCCTAGACGTTGAGGAGACATATTGGCCGGAATTGGCTGATGTCTGACGCATCCTTTTCTTTAGGTATTAGCACGCCGCCGGCCCTTCGCCACACCTTAGGTATTGTTTGCTTCTTCCACACCACCCTTATGAGCTTCCATAGAAAGCGTAACACATCCGGTGCGTTCTTGTAGAGCTTGTATGGTACTCCGTTTGGCCCCGGAGCTGATGCTGCTCTTGCTCGCGTGTTCTCCACCTCTTTCCATCTCGGAGGGCTGGTGTCCAGGTTGAATTCAGGTGGTTGAATAGGCGGGATGTCATGTGGGATGACTAACTGCTCATGCCTTTTCGTGTCTTTGTGGGCCTTTTCCTCCAATTCCTGTTTTGATGTTTTCAAAGTTTCACTTTTTTCCTTTGCGAAGAGGTCTTTGATGAACTTGAAAGGGTCTTTGTAGAACCGTGTTCTTGTGTGTTCTTTCTTCTTGCGAAGTTTCCTCAAGTTCTCTGCTTTTTGCAAGGTTGCCAATCGGTTCTTGATGTCCTCTTGGAGTAGCATGAGACCTTCTCTCTCTGCGTCAGTTGCTTTTTTCCATTGCTTTTTCAACTGTCTCCTCTCTCTGATTAGCCTCTCGATCTCCTGCTGCCTCCTGGACTTGATTGGTGTTGATAATTTCTTTCCACCTCTTCCTTTACTCACCCCAAACCATTCTTCTCCATAGCTGTAGATTGTGTTGCCCATCCTTTCAAGCTTTTCCACTGCTGTGCCCGCTTGTTGCTCCAAGATATGTATAAGGTCACTGTTGACCGTCTCCCACTCTTTCTTTTCAACAGCTTTGGGCCATTTCACTCCAGGTTTGTTCCCTTTGATCTTTCCCTCCAATGGAGGTCTTTGTTGTTGTTGCGTGGGCTCCTCCACCGGCATTTCTGTGCTTGTATCACCCTCTTCAGTGACATGGGTGCTGATGCTCTGTGAACTTTGGTTTGTGTCCCGTCGCTGTGCTTCACTCGACTGATTTGACTGGTTGCTTCGTAAGAAGTACTGGTCAATGCGAGGCCCATGTTTCTGCTCTATCAAGCACTTTTTCTTCCCTTGGTGGATCTTCAAGCCCTTCACTGATGTTATTTTCTCCCAACCACAGATGCACAACTGAAGTTTGTGTCCCGCAGCTGTTGTGGATGTCTCATGTGCCATGCTCTCCTTGTCAGTAGTCGTTTCTGTTCCTGGGTCTGTAACCGTGTTATCAATCGGTGAGCCATCTTGCGCCCCACTCTCGCAGGCTCTAGGGGTATTCTCTTTAGTTTACTTTTAGTAGCATTTAGCGGGTGTCTCCAACTAGCTGAAACAGCGTTGGGGACTGCTGTCATTGGTAGCTAGCCCATGACAGCCCCAGTGGGGTCTGTTCCCTCCTGTCAGCTGTCTCTCCAAGCTGTCACATGGACTTTCCAATGTTGTCAGCTGTCCTTTCACAGCAGTCACTGGACGAGTCCAGATTATCAGAATCAAGTACACAGGACAAGATGTTAAGAAGTCCCTTGTGCCAATAGGTGGGGAGCATTTCACGACATTCGTTGATTGTTGAGAGTGGTAGACGCTCAACATCGGGGGGGTAACCTTCAGGACAGTTGGGCACAGGACACATCATCAGTAGTGTACCCTTGCATCACTGGGTGTTTCAGCCTTTTAACACTATACACCCTCCACAAGGGCGGCCCGCTGCAGGATGATCAACCCTCAGCGCGTGTCCCATGTCAAACCGTCCCAAAGATTCACCCTGACATACTTGGGGCCCAGCATGGGTCTTTCCGCTTGAGCCAAATCCACCGGCTGCTTCTTTCAGCCGCCTCTGAGAGTGATCTTATGGTCTTCCCCAGAGCCTGACCATGGATTCCAAGCTCCTTCAGCAGTCTGATGGTAGATGACGCAACAAGTCCTCTGCATCCCACTTCAACTGGATAGACTTTGGTGTTCCAGCGCAGCTTCTTACGCTCATAGGCCTCCTCAACAGAGTTCTCCCATGGAACTGTGAGCTCTATGATGTAAGCAGTCTTCTGTGAAGGGGAACAGAACACCAAATCTGGCCTGAGGTTGGTGGAAGCAATTTCAGGTGGAAAAATTAGTTGTCGGCCGATGTCCGCCAGCATCCTCCAGTCACGGGCCCTGCATAGGTTTCCTTCTTCTGATCTGGTGGAAGGAAGTTTAGATGTTTTCTGTCCTTCTCGGACAAAGGTTGTTACCCTTAGGGGGGGGGTTGCTTGCTCTCGGAGGCAAGGAGTTGGTCGCACACCGCCTGTTCTCAAGGGCTGATGCCAGGCTTTTTAGTACCTGATTATGCCGCCACGTGTATCTCCCTTGCGTGAGGCTGGTCTTGCAGCCTACCATGATGTGTTTGAGGGTCGCTGGAGTTGGGCAGATGGCACAGGTTGGATCCTCGCCGTACCACTGATGGAGGTTCTTTGGTGATGGAAGCACGTCATATGTCGCTCTGATGATGAAGCTGATCTTGCTTGCTTCCATTTCCCATAGTTCTTTCCAGCTGATCTTCCTCCGCTCCACACCTTCCCACTGCATCCATTGCCCCTGTTTGGCAAGAGAGACCGCCTTTGCACCTCTTGATAATGGATCTGAGTTCCCAATGTTTCTCATACGTCATAAGGAATAGGAGTAGAATTCGGCCATTCGGCCCATTAAGTCTACTCTGTCATCCAATCATCTCTCCCTCCTATCCCCATTTTCCTGCCTTCTCCCCATAACCTCTGACACCTGTACTAACCTAGATTCTCCCTTTGGTAGGGTTTCCATATCCACTTAAGGGTGACCTAAGGTATGTCTAAAGGTCTTGTGCAGAATGGAAGATGATGGACTTGTTCCTAAGTCTTACATATAATTAAGAGAAGAAACTCATAAAATCCAGTCGATTGTTGACTGTGGTTGTGGCCCATCGTAGCTGGCATGGTTGTGCGGTCTCATGTCTTGTCGGATCGAGTGTGGCTCACGAGTCCGATGTGCGAGCCATACACGTGGGAGCAGTGGGTGCACATGAAGGCGGCTGTGGGAGGATTCTGTCAGGATTTCCAGTTCTTTTGCACGGATTTCCAGTTCTTTTGTGGCTAGCTGTGTGCTGGATGTGGTCCTTGATGCAGTCTGTACCGCTTCTGTGGGCGTCCTTTGACCCTTTGATGGAACTCCGTTCAGAAGTTGATGAGGCATGTGGGATTCATTCATTCGGATCACAGGGCCTGTCCATTGAAGCTGGGCCTTTATGATCATTGCTTCACTGCGTGTGAAGCCAGACCAGTCCAGTACTTCCATGTTGGTCACCCTGTCTTGCCGGCAATGCCCATGATGGACTGCAGGAAGCGCATGTGGAATTTCTCAAGCTGGCGAATGTGTTTCCTGTATAAGGTCCATGTTTCACATCCATACAACAAGTTTGGGGAGTTCTACAACTTTGTAGACTTTCAGCCTAGTTGACAGCTCAAGAGTCAAGAGTCAAGAATCAAGAGAGTTTCATTGTCATGTGTCCCAGATAGGACAATGAAATTCTTGCTTGCTGCAGCACAACAGAATATGTAAACGTAATACAGAACAGTAGATAAAAGTTCAGTGTGTCTATATACCATAGACCATATACATACACAATAAATAAACAGATAAACTGCAATAATAATAATAGACTGTTATTGTTCATAGCTTGTTTGATGTATGTTGTATTTAATAGCCTGATGGCTGTGGGGAAGTAGCTGTTCCTGAACCTGGATGTTCCAGATTTCAAGCTCCTGTACTTTCTTTCTGATGGCAATAGAGAGATGAGTGTGTGGCCAGGATGGTGTGGGTCTTTGATGAAGTTGGCAGCCTTTTTGAGGCAGCGACTGCGATAGATCCCTTCGATGGTGGGGAGGTCAGAGCCGATGATGGACTGGGCAGTGGTCACAACTTTCTGCATTTCTTTCCGCTCCTGGACGTTCAAGTTGCCGAACCAAGCCACGATGCAGCCAGTCAGTATGCTCTCTACTGTGCACCTCTAGAAGTTCGAGAGAGTCCTCCTTGTCTTACCGACTCTCTGTAAGCTAGATGTTGTTGTGGTGGTTTAACATGTGCTCGGAGTCGACCAAGTGCTTGACTGGCTATCTACTCCATTGTCGACTGTAGCCCCATCTAATTCGGCACATGGGATACAGTGGGAGTCTGTGAAGCGCCCCAGAAACACAAGATATGGTACTCAGAACTCAGAACTGGACTCTAGTCTTGTACTAATGCGGAAAACTAAGTGCCAACTGCACAAGACACACACATGATGTTCGGGTGGGAATAACACTGAGTCAAATTAATTTGGATTCCCAAGCATTGTTATTTTATGTGGCTTTTCAACTTAAGACGGATGGAGCAGAATTTCAAACATTTCAATTTTTTATGTGAGATCAGGTGTCAAGAAAATGAGGAAGAGTTAATGTGACAACTCAGAAATTGTGAGCACATTCTTAATTTAATATTCTATGCAAATCAATTACTTTAAACATTGTTAAAAGGGGGTCATAAATATTGCATTGTTGAACATTTTAGTGATTTGCAGCTAATGATTACTTAGGACAAACTTGAAGGGAAACATGAGCAACTGAGAATCCTTTATAAAAATTGCACAAACTTTTAACCTCAGAAGAAACATTGATAACGAATTGATCTCCTGTAATTCTCTTTTTTGAGGAATGCAGCTAAGATAGAAATCTATAATTGAGTCTAAAGGGAGCAAAAGCCCAGAAGCTGTTGGTGCTTTTTAAGGTAGAAAATTAATCTTCCACTTGTTTGAACCTTTGGCAAAGATATTTATCTGTAGGTTTTATATATATCACCTCAAATGACAGTTTTAATTGCGCTGAAAAAGTTAATCTTAAATTGGTGTTATAAACATTGCATCACACTGTCATTCTTTGTCAGCTACTAATTTCAAATATATTTATTCTCATGCATACATTTAATCCTGCCATTAAATCATTGGATTTTGCATTGATATACTAAATCATATAATCTGTGCACTCACAAGAGAGTAAATGAAATTAACATTTGCACTGAAAAAATTTGAGGAAAAATTCTTAAATGCTTTGCATTATTATACATACAGCAGGATGATATTTATAATCTTTGATCACACTTTTTTATTTTTTTTTTATTTATTTTTTTTAATTTGTATTTTATTAGAAGTACATTACATTACAACCACATACATTAGTACTTGTCATTTATATCTTCTTACAATTAATGTACTCCATTTATTTTTTACACTAGAAAAGGAAAAGATTGAAAGAAAGAAGAAAGTGAAGGAAAAAGTGGAAGTGTAGGAAATGTGACAACAAAAAAGGACGAAGACCCTATAAGAGCAAAATTAAAAACAAAAGAAAAAGAGTTAAGAAATAGACCCTAAGAAAGAAAGAAAGAGAGAAAGAGGAAAAAGAGAGAAACAAATATTTTTATGAGCATTACGCAAATTGGACATAACAACTCTTCAACTATCATCACCCCTTACCTGATCTCAAATTTTTTTTTTTTAAGTACTTTTGTACCTTTGATCACACTTTTTAAATGCCAATGTTTCAACGGCACACTTGTAGAGTTTCAATTTGTGAATCAGATTATATATTATTGGTAATATTACAATGATAAATTGAACATCAAGAGGATTCACGGTTGCATTTCTGTGCAGGAAGATCCACTGACATGGGGAAAGTTGTCAACGTTTTAGAGTCATGGTTTGTCGTTACTGGCACAAATAATAATTAAGGTTGTTCCATCTGGGTGGATGTGTTGTTCTTTACTGTGATCAGAAATTCAAATGTATGCATATTGGATAAACTGTGGAGAAGGGAATCATACACAAAGATCAAAATGAATTCTCAGTTGAGATCAAGTCAGGCCATTTTTGCAAAGCGACTGCCACATTATCAAAGTTCGATGGGAAAACTAGGCATGAAATGAAACCGTGAGCAAGACGTACAATCTGAAAAACAGTAGGGGCTAGTTAATGGAGTAAGAAAGAAGTGTCAGATAGAGTATAATATAGGGAAATGTGAGGTATTTTGGAAGGATATGTAGTAAAATAGAATGGGTCAAAATTAGCCACAACACAGCACAATGTTTATGTGTATAATGTAAAGTTAAAACAGGGCACGAGCTGGGGCATTCGGCTCAAATATGGCAACATTCTGATATCAAATCATTCTCTAATACTAATTTAAGGTAGACAAAAATGCTAGAGAAACTCAGCGGGTGCGGCAGCAATGGAGCGAAGGAAATAGGAAGTGTTTCGGGCAGAAACCCTTCTTCAGACGTCTGAAGACATTTTCCAGCATCTGCAGTTCCTTCTTGAACTAATACTAATTTACTTCACTATCTATCAATCATGGTCGGCTCAGTGGCGCAGCAGTAGATTTGTTAGCTCCAGACACCCAGGTTCCATTCTGACTACGACTACATTAATGACTGGGAAACAGAAAACCTCCTCATCAAGTGTGGGGATGGATTGGACTGACCACTCTCTCCAGTCTTGTTGGTGTGTGCCATTGACCCCTTTGCCTCATCCATCAGGAAAAATTGATCATTTCTCTCACAATATGGAAGAGGCTATTCAGCCCATTGAGTCAATGCTGCTTTCAGAGCAATCTCATTAATTGTATTCCCTTACTTATTTCCCTCTTCTCTCTCACATACCCACCAACATGGTTTATCCTTAACACTGGTGCTCCAAGAACATTGAGACTCTGGCTTCATACTTTATACTTCACCAATTGATCTGACAACATATTTGCCTTTGGGATGTGGGAGGAAACTGGAGCAGCAGGCGATTCCAACCAGACCACAGAGAGAATATACAAACTCCACATACGAACTGAACTTGAGTTGAATCTGGTTCACTGGAGCAGTGAGACACTGTACGACCTACAGTGTGATCAATGGACTGATACAAGACGATGGATTAGACATTCAATTAAGTGCCTCCTGCTGATAGATGGTGCCACTGCCTTCTGTTGGGATATCCCTGTTCGTCTTTGAACTGAATAAAGGTGCTGGAGTGAATCGCAGTAGAAGCAAGGCCATGTTCTTTTGTAACTGGCCTAATGGATTATTTGATTCCCTTCACAAATAGATCCGATTTCTTGCATGTGTTAGGAATATGGTTTGGAGAAGTTGGGCCTGAAGAACTGGGTGGAGCACGTAGACAAGGTAAGGCAGAAACTGGGATTGTGGATCCATCCTCTTGATGATCAGTCAGAATATGGTCTTCAGTTGTGATGTGCATGTTATATTGGTGTATATGATGGAGTTGTAACACATACCCCAATCCTGCGTTCAAGCAATCGGCCATTTTAGTGCGGCACAGTGGCACAGGTGGTAGCAGGCACGGAAATCGCTCTCAAAACATGGGGGGGGACACAATTTCTTGGCGGCCGTGCACGCATGCACACACATGCACACACGTGCGCACGCATGTGCTCACATGCGAGGCTTCGGCCATGGGCCCTGTGGACGGCATCAGGAGCTGACCTGGTTGGTGGCCGACTCCAAACTCCAGCAACAGCAGCTTCGTCTGACCTGAATCATGGGGCTTCAATCGGCCCGTTCGTGGGGGCTTCAACATCAGGAGCCTCGATCGCCTCGACGCAGCGATTTGAACGTGGGGCGGTGGAAGTTCCCGCGGCCAGCCGCGCCGGGCCGGGCGATGAAAAGCCCTGATTCAAACTCCGCTCTATGATCTTTGCTCCACGGACGTCTCCCTCCTCCAATCACCGTGCTGTATCCTCAGTCCCACCCCACAACAGTCTGAAGAAGGGTTTCGGATTTGGTGGCTGGAAGTTGCTGGGCTTGCAGAGGGCAGCGAATTTTGGATTAATCGTGGGGTGGATGGCGCTCTTCCTAAGGCAGTTTATTTCAAAGTGCACATTGCACATGAGAGCCAGGGCATCCTGCTGTATCTCAGACAGGTGCCCCCATCCACCGACCTCCCAAACGCTGTAATACCAGTAGCTTCAACACCCTCTGCAACTTCATCTACTGTGCCCTGATGCCTACTCCCATGTGGCCCCAGATGGCATGATTTACTGCCGGCACCTTCAACAGATCACAATTGGCCGGTGTATCGTATTTGCGGGCTGTGGCATCCATAGTGAGCTCCTGGAGCTGGTGTGAGGCTAGATAATTTATCGTGGCAGCCAAATCCTCACCCAGCGTCTGTCGGGACCGCAAATTTCACTGCCAGGAATGGGACCTCTAGCTTCTGACTTTCGTCCCTCGGGGCAGCCTCCAACACTAACCCCTCAGAGTCGGCGTCAGATTCGTCCTGACCCGGTACGCTCACCTCCTTCTCAAAAGAGACATTAGGCAGCCCTGTAATAGGCGCTGCTGGCACTGGCTCTTGGAGAGACCTGCGCTCTTGATGGAGCATCCTCCCCAACAGGTGCTCCACCGTGGATAACCGCCCATACACGGTATCTCTTCCTGGAGGAGAACCCTCCCGACCGGACTTGCTGGTGGCTTTACGCCCTGCCGGCTTAGCCCTGGCGTCCTCAGACCCCAAGTCTGCAGTCGCTGGTTTGACAACTGGCGACTCCATAGATGAGCTCAGCGGCCGTCCGCTACCTGCACTGCCGCGGTCCTTGGTGATTTTTGAAACGACTCGCCTTGCTCGCAACGACTTCTCCATGCTTGGCTTGTCCTCCTGCAACAAGACTTAACAAGCGCAGAAGAACCCGACCTCACACTAAGTTTAACACTTACCTGAGGCTTTTTAAACTTACCGCTGGAGGAGCACTGTCCTCCGAGCTGGTCTCTGTGCCATGCGTCAGATGTAATGATGCGCATGCCGACTGATGGGGTTCTTCACGGAATCACTCACGTGACTCCGAAGTAAAATACAGAGGAGGCATATGGATTGCGTAGAAAATGTATTCTTCGGTGTCCAAATGTTGCAATTACATTTACAGATTCTCTATGCTTATTTCCTCATCTGTATTTTGGTAATTTGTGTTTCACTACTGGGATTGATGGCTCCATAACCTACATTTATGAGAAGATATAAAACACACATTCAGTCTTGAGAGCCTATGCTTTATTCCATTATTATAAAGTGTGATTCTTTTAGGGGTATAACAACAGTTTATTACTCTCAATTACAAGATTCATCGTATCTCTCAAGGAGATTCTCCAGAGAGCCATACATTTTTTATATTCATATAATTGTGGTATCCCAGTATGAACAGCTTCACATTCCTAGCAATCTCCAAAACAGACCTGTAACCATTCATCAACGAGCAATCCCTTCATGAATAGATCTGATTTCCTGCATGTGTTCGGAATCTGGTTTGGAGAAGTTGGGCCATGTACGGAAGAACTGGGTGGAACACGTAGACAAGGTAAGGCAGAAACTGGGATTGTGGATCCTTCCTCTTGATGGTCAGTCAGAATACGGTCTTCAGTTGTGATGTGCATGCTACGTTGCTGTATATGATGGAGTTGTAACACATACCCCAAGCAATCAGCCATTTTAGTGCAGCACAGTGGCACAGCAGGTAGTGCTGCTTCTTCGCAGCACCAAAGACCCCAGTTCAATCCTGACCTCGGATGCTGTCTGTGCGGAGTTTGCTTGTTCTCTCTGTGACTACATGGGTTTCCTCCGGGTGCTGCAGTTTCCTCCCACATCCCAAAGATGTGCAGGTTTGTAGGTTAACTGGTCTCTGTAAAATTGCCCCTAATGTGTAGGGAGCGGGTGAGAAAGTGGGGTAACGTAGTACTGGTGTTACCAGGTGATCGATGGTCGGCATGGACTCAGGTTGCCGGGGGGTCTGTTTTCATGCTGTCTCTCTAAAACCTGGACATCCACCATTTCATCTGGCCACTGAAAATAGACCGTGTCCTCAGTGACTCATTGCTATAGAAAGCTCCTTGCAAATGATTGTTGTTGCACCAGTTCCCTTGTGCAGAACCCCTTTGACATAAGTTAATCAGACAAAGGTCTTTGCAGATGTTCCCCTAGACACAACAGGAACAGCAGGAGATGGAGGATCCTGGTGATGGTTTCCTGAGCAGACTGTCAACATCAGTTGGCAGAATGCCCAGCAGAATCTACCTTTCATGGTTCATATATCAATAATAAACCTAAATGTAAACCTAAGCCTAAACATGTCAGCCAGCATTCTCACTGTAGTAGGTCTTTCTGACCTATCCATTTTATCAAAATGAATGAACTTAAATAAAATACATTTCTCTTTCAGCCTCATCATTTTGTTTCTTTTAGTTTAGTTTAGATATACAGCATGGAGACAGGCCCTTCAGCCCACCGAGTCCGTATCGAACAGCAATCCCGCACACTAACACTACCCTACACACACTTGGGACAATTTACATTTATACCTAGCCAATTAACCTATAAACCTGTATGTCTTTGGAGGGTGGGAGGAAACATATGATCTCGGAGAAAACCCACACAGGTCACGATGGAGAACATACAAACTCCATATAGACAAGCACCCGTAGTCAGGATCGAACCCGGGTCTCTGGCACTGTAAGGCATTAGCTCTCTTGCTACGTCACTGTGCTGCCCACATTTATTACTGAAAGAGGCAGATGTCTTAGCTATTACACAATAAGCTAAAATACAGAGGAGGCATATGGATAGCCCAGAAAATGTATTCTTGGTTGTCCAAATGTTGCAATTACATTTACAGATTCTCTATGCTTATTTCCTCATCTGTATTTTGGTAATTTGTGTTTCACTACTGGGATTGCCAAACCTACATTTATGAGAAGATATAAAACACACATTCAGTCTTGAGAGCCTATGCTTTATTCCACTATGATAAAGTGTGATTCTTTTAGGGGTATAACAATAGTTTATTACTCTCAATTACAAGATTCATCGTATCTCTCAAGGAGATTCTCCAGAGAGCCATAATTTTTTTATATTCATTTAATTGTGGTATCCCAGTATGATCAGCTTCACATTCCTAGCAATCTCCAAAACAGACCTGTAACCATTCATCAATGAGCACAAAATAACAAAGTTCTGGAGGAACTCAGTTGCTCAGGCAGCATCTGTGGAGAGAAATTAACAGGTAGGATTTTGAGTCAGGACCCTTCTTCCGAGAAGAGTCCCAACCGATACAACGTCTGTCTATTTCACTCCACAGATGCTGCCTGACTCGTTGTGTTCATCCAGCTCTTTATTTGTTGCTCAAAATTCCAGCGACTGTAATCTCTTGTATTTCCAACTGTTCATAACTAGAGCCAGGATTTTGCCATGAATGCCAATAGTGCCTTTTCATGCCTTTTTTGATGATTTCACCAAGATAACGCCTTTTTCATGATCGAGTGCCTAAATCTGCCTTTTTTTTGCCGTTATGCTAAAAGGTCGTGCTATTTTCTCTAATTGTACCGTGATTACAATGACGTTTTCTATGTTAACATGTTAATATTAATGTTATTATTAACGTGTTAACATAGTATAACTTACAAGAAAAGTTCCACCACCAAAGCGAAACCAGGGTCGCCATCGTCGGTCGTTCATTCGTTCGTGCCATTGCTCGCTGGTTCAGCCTTCTCCAAGATCTATTTAAGAAAGAACTGTAAATGCTGGAAAATCGATGGTAGACAAAAAATGCTGGAGAAACTCAGCGGATGAGGCAGCATTTATGGAGAGAAGGAATGGGTGATTTCGGGTCAAGACCCTTCTTAAGGCTGATGTGGGGGGGGGGAAAGAAAGGAAGAGGCAGAGACAGTAGGACTAGAAGGAGAGCTGGGAAGGGTGAGGGGGAGGAGTGAGAAGACAAGGGCTATCTAAAATTAGAGAAATCAATGTTGATACCGCTGGGGTGTAGACTACCCGAGCCAAATACCCAAGCTTGTCTCCTCATTACATTTACTGCTGGCTCCAGATGCAAATCTGAGTTTTCGAGTGATCTGTGCAAGGCATTCATTGATGCCTGAATTCCTCTGTGGAAATTTGAAAACAAATCTCTCAGTGTTTTTTTTAGAGAAATACACAGTGGAACATATACGAAGTGAGTCATCATTATGGAAAAATTACGTTGACAGCAACTTCAACATTGTTGTGCAGAAAATTAGAGATGAAGTTGCATACAACAAAAAAAAGGATCTCAGTAGACGAGACAACCGATGCTGTGGGGAGATATGTTGCTAATGTGGTCTTCGGTACATTGGAGGCAGGTCAACCATCAAAGCTCAGAGCTCCCGTGGATTTGGAAGCAACAGCAATAAAGAGAAGCAGGAGAAAACATTGATTGGCTCTAGCCCGAGTGGGAGGAGAGTTAGAAGTGAGTCAGAGGGGGAAAACAGTTGAAAACTGAGGAATTTGGTTTGTAAATTGGTAAATTAGGCAATTTATCAGTCAATATAAGCAAGACTGCTCTTAGGGAGCGGCAGTGAGGGAAGTGCCCTGTGAGAAAAGTGTGAGCCTTTGGCTCGAGAGTCTTCGGCGAGGAGGCTGAGGAGAGGAGGCTACACAAAACACTGGAGAGGGAGAGACGAAAGAAGGAGATGTCAGGCAAGCTGATTCAGTGTGATGCTTGCAGTATGTGGGAGGTCAAGGACACTGCTGGTGCCTCTGGCAGCTACAAATGTGAGAAGTGCATCCAGGTACAGCTCCTGAAGGACGGTGTTGGGGAACTGGAGAACCAAGAGGATGACCTCAGGTTCGTCTGAGAAACTGAGTCGTTCCTCGACAAGTCCTACAGTAAGATTGTTACACCTAAGGTACTGGAAGAGAGAAGGTGGGTGACGGTGAGAAAGGGAGTGAAGCATGGAATGCAAACGTCCCCGGGTGTTGTATCTCTTGTGAACAGGTTCACCCACTTAGAAGCTGTCGGGACAGAAGAAGTTATTACACTGAGCGGCGGACTGGCTTGCGAAGCAAAAAGGGCTGTTGAGCCAAAACCAAAGCGGCCAACATCAGGCAACGCCATTGTAGTTGGAGACTCCATTGTGAGAGGTACGGACAGGGGTTTCTGTGGCAACAGACGGGATTCGAGGATGGTGTGCTGCCTTCCTGGTGCCAGGATCCAGGATGTCACGGACAGAGTGCAGAAAATCCTCAAGGGCGAAGGTGAACAGCCGGAAGTGGTAGTGCATGTCGGCACAAATGATGTCGGAAAGAAGGGGATGAATATTCTGCAGCGTTACTTTAGAGAGCTCGGAAAAATGCTGAAAAGCAGGACCTCCTGGGTTGTTATCTCCGGTTTGCTTCCAGTTTCTCGTGCTGGCGAGAGCAGGAACAGGGAGATACGGGACCTGAATGTGTGGCTGAGGAACTGGTGCACGGGGCAGTGATTTAGATTCTTAGATCACTGGGATCTGTTTTGGAGTAAGGGGGAACTGTACAAAAGGGACGGATTACATCTTAACAGGTGGGGGACCAGCATTCTGGCAGGCAGGTTTGCCACTGCTACACGAGTGGTTTTAAACTGAATAAGTGGGGTGGGGTGTTAAATGGGATAGTCGAGGATGGAGTTAAAGGGAAAGGGTTTCTTAAATGTGTGAGCAGAGAGAGGTGTAAAATGAGGGAAGAAGCAATAGGTAGCAAGGTGAAAAGTAAAAGTGGCAGGCAGACAAATCCAGGGCAAAAATCAAAAAGAGCCACTTTTCAACATAATTGTATAAGGGGTAAGAGTGTTGTAAAAACAAGCCTGGAGGCTTTGTGTCTCAATGCAAGGAGCATTCGTAATAAGGTGGATGCGTTGAATGTGCAGATAGCTATTAATGACTATGATATAGTTGGGATCAAGGAGACATGGCTCCAGGGTGACCAAGGCTGGGAGCAGAACATCCAGGGATATTCAATATTCAGGAGGGATAGACACAAAGGAAAAGGAGGTGGGGTAGCGTTGCTGGTTAGAGAGGAGATTAACGCAATAGAAATGACGGACATTAGCTTGGAGGATGTGGAATCGATATGGGTAGAGCTGTGAAACACTAAGGGGCAGAAAACGCTAGTGGGATTTGTGTACAGGCCACCTAACAGTAGTAGTGTAGTTGGGGATGGCATCAAACAGGAAATTAGAAATGCGTACAACAAAGATAAAACAGTTATAATGGGTGACTTCAATCTACATATAGATTGGGTGAATCAAATTGGCAGGGGTGCTGAGGAAGAGGATTTCTTGGAATGTATGCGGGATAGTTTTCTAAACCAACATGTAGAGGAACCAACGAGAGAGCAGGCTATTCTAGACTGGGTATTGAGTAATGAGGAAGGGTTAGTTAGCAGTCTTGTTGTGCGTGGCCCCTTGGGCAAGAGTGACCATAATATGGTTGAGTTCTTCATTACGATGGAGAGTGACATAATTAATTCAGAAACAAGTGTTCTGAACTTAAAGAAAGGTAACTTTGAGGGTATGAGACTTGAATTGGCCAAGATAGACTGGCAATTGATTCTTAAAGGGTTGACGGTGGATATGAAATGGAAGGCATTTAAAGGGTGCATGGATGAACTACAACAATTGTTCATCCCAGTTTGGCAAAAGAATAAATCAGGGAAGGTAGTGCATCCGTGGATAACAAGGGAAATCAGGGATAGTATCAAAACAAAAGATGAAGCATACAAATTAGCCAGAAAAAGCAGCCTACCAGAGGACTGGGAGAAATTCAGTCCAGAAGAGGAGGACAAAGGGGTTAATTAGGAAAGGGAAAATAGATAATGAAAGAAAACTGGCAGGGAACATAAAAACTGACTGCAAAAGTTGTTATAGATATGTGAAGAGAAAAAGATTAGTTAAAACAAATGTAGGTCCCTTGCAGTCAGAAACAGGTGAATTGATCATGGGGAACAAGGACATGGCAGACAAATTGAATAACCACTTTGGTTCTGTCTTCACTGAGGAAGACATTAAATAATCTGCAGGAAATAGCAGGGAACCAGGGGTCAAATGAGATGGAGGAACTGAGGAAATCCAGGTTAGCCGGGAAGTGGTGTTAGGTAAATTGAATGGATTAAAGGCCGATAAATCCCCAGGGCCAGATAGGCTGCATCCCAGAGTACTTAAGGAAGTAGCCCCAGAAATAGTGGATGCATTGGTGATAATTTTTCAAAACTCTTTAGATTCTGGAGTAGTTCCTGAGGATTGGAGGGTAGCTAATGTAACCCCACTTTTTAAAAAGGGAGGGAGAGAGAAAACGGGGAATTACAGACCAGTTAGTCTAACATCGGTAGTGGGGAAACTGCTAGAGTCAGTTATTAAAGATGGGATAGCAGCACATTTGGAAAGTGGTGAAATCATTGGACAAAGTCAGCATGGATTTATGAAAGGTAAATCATGTCTGACGAATCTTATAGAATTTTTCGAGGATGTAACTAGTAGAATGGATAAGGGAGAACCAGTGGATGTGTTATATCTGGACTTTCAGAAGGCTTTCGACAAGGTCCCACATAAGAGATTAGTATACAAACTTAAAGCACATGGTATTGGGGGTTCAGTATTGATGTGGATAGAGAACTGGCTGGCAGACAGGTAGCAAAGAGTAGGAGTAAACGGGTCCTTTTCAGAATGGCAGGCAGTGACTAGTGGGGTACCGCAAGGCTCAGTGCTGGGACCCCAGTTATTTACAATATATATTAATGATTTGGACGAGGGAATTGAATGCAACATCTCCAAGTTTGCGGATGACACGAAGCTGGGGGGCAGTGTTAGCTGTGAGGAGGATGCTAGGAGTCTGCAAGGTGACTTGGATAGGCTGGGATCTTATAGAAACTTACAAAATTCTTAAGGGGTTGGACAGGCTAGATGCAGGAAGATTGTTCCCGATGTTGGGGAAGTCCCGAACAAGGGGTCACAGTTTAAGGATAAGGGGGAAATCATTTAGGACCGAGATGAGAAAAACATTTTTCACACAGAGTGTGGTGAATCTCTGGAATTCTCTGCCACAGAAGGTAGTTTAGGCCAGTTCATTGGCTATATTTAAGAGGGAGTTAGATGTGGCCCTTGTGGCTAAAGGTATCAGGTGGTATGGAGAGAAGGCAGGTACAGGATACTGAGTTGGATGATCAGCCATGATCATATTGAATGGAGGTGCAGGCTCGAATGGCCTACTCCTGCACCTATTTTCTATGTTTCTATGTTTCTAAAGGAGTATTTGTTGACATCGGAAGTATTGGAGAAGTCAAACAGCTCAACTATTGCTCAGTTGTTTACATCTTCACTTGCTGTACTTTGGCCAGAAGGTATAAAACACGAGAATGTTCTTCTGTTCGTGACTGATGCAGCTTCGCACATGAAAAAGCTGCTCGTGCTCTTAAAGTTTTATTCCACAAAATGTTGCATTTGACATGCTTAGCTCAAGGCCTTCATAGAATTGTCAAGCACATAAGTAGCTTGTTTCCAAATGTTGATTGCCTAGTTTCCAATGTCAAGAAAATCTTCCTCAAAGCACCGTCACGTGTGCAGTTGTTCAAGGAAATGGCACCCGAGATTCCGCTACCTCCTCAGCCTGTTCCGGTGCGGTACATGGCTCTAGGTGCGGTACATGGCTCTCTGCTGTACTCTACTGTGCAGCAAATTTTGAAAAGATAAAATAAACCGTCAACTGTTTTGAAGACGAAGAATCTGCTGCAGTCAGGATTATCAGTGAAATCCTGCAGAAAACGTCCCTCCACCGGGATCTTGAGTTTATTGCTTCCAATTTTGCAAACTTCCCACAAGCTATCACTTCCCTTGAGAAACGTGGCGAAACATTAGTGAATAAATTGCAGGTTTTCAACAAAGTAACTGACGATATTCGTAAAGTTCCTGGCGATTTAGGTAAAGGCGTACAAGGAAAATGTGAGAGAGTGAATTTAGCTAACAAAGATCTTGAAGAAATACAAAACATAGCTAAAGTTCTCAAAGGTAGTTGTAATGCACAAGATATCAACATGAATATAGTCGCTAACTTGTTTCGGGTATGCACCAGTGACCTCAGCTGAAAGAAAGACGTTTTTCACAACTGAAGCATATTCTGTCTGACAGACAGCATAGTTTAACACTAGATAATTTGATAAAAATTTGAGTAATTATGTGCAACCAGGCAATTTTGGTCATTTAATGAAGAATACCATTATATTATCATTTTTAACCATATTTTGGTGGTGGAAATACATGCCTTTTTATGCCTTTTTTGTCAATAAATGCCTTTTTCGGGCCTTTTTTGTAATTTTATTATGCCTTTTTGCCTGCCTATTTCAGAGTTTTTTAGTGCCTAAACATCCTGGCTCTATTCATAACAATGATGATAATTATTGTGGTGTTAAGGGCCTGTCCCACTTGGGCGTTATTTGCGCGTCATTTATGCGACATAATTTACGCGTCACGACGCACGACGTGTGCATGGCGCGTGGTGAGATGTGGTGGCGTAGGCAGTGACGCGCGGTAGCGCACAGCGCTCCAGGATTTCGGGATTCTCAATATCCTCGCTCGCCACCTGTGTGACGCGCAAATGACGCCTAAGTGGGACAGGCCCTTTAATCCTCCACATGATCTTTATCCTCTACTCCTCCTACAGAATCGATTGTATCCAGTTGTGTACATTTTCTATCTGAACAAGTTAATCTTAATATGAAGCTCAAATACAATTCACTCTCTCTCACCATCCATCCCCCACCCAAGTCATACCAGCTTCAAAGTTGCCTTGTTGAGTCTCAATGTCTGTCCTTGTTCTCAGAGCAAACAGCTAACAACAGTCTGCATCCTTTATCATCGTTATGTTTTCCATAGCTTTCATTCATCTGTTCCATATCTCTACATCACCATCTTAATCTCTTGTTTCCCTTTCCCCTGACTCTCAAACTGAAGAAGGGTCTCAACCCAAAATGTCATCTATTCCTTTTCTCCATTGATGCTGTCTGACCTGCTGAGTTACTCCAGCTTTTTGTGTCTAAACCAACATCCACAGTTCCTTCCTATACAAAGTTATAGAGTCATAGAGTGATATAGTGTGGAAACAGGCCTTTTGGTCCAACTTGCCCACACCCACACCGGCTAATATGTCCCAGCTACACAAGTCCCACCTGCCAGCATTTGGTTCATATCCCTCCAAACCTGTCCTATCCATGTACATGTCTAACTGTTTCTTAAACCACCTCTGGCAACTCCATACATCCACCACCCTTCGTATGAAAAATATTGCCCCTCAGATTCCTATTAAATCTTTTCGCCTTCACCTTAAACCTATGTCCCCTGGTCCTTGATTAACCTACTCATGATCTTATACTGGGCAAGAGACTCTGCGCTGCTACCCGATCTATTCCCCTCATGATCTTATACACCTCTGTAAGATCACACCTCATCCTCCTGTGCTCCAAGGAATAAAGTCTCAGCCGACTCAACCTCTGCCTATACCTCAGACCCTCTAGTCCTGGCAACATCCCCGTAATAATATATAATATTTGTTCTTATATATTTCAAGACCATGCATACTGGCAACCATTAAATCAAACAATTGTTTTCTTCCTTCAGAATTCCTGTTGGACAATTACTTATTTATTTGTTTTCTAATCTCTAGTCGCAATGAAATAAATATAAAATGCACACTACCACACAGAGAGCATCGAAACAATCAGTTTGGCTGATGATTATTTTAATCCATCCATTTCGTAGCTAAGGGGATTAGGCCTGGATCATGTCTGGATTTTGCTTCTCACAGATGAAGGATGTCTGGGGTGTAAAGCAACTCCGCACGTTGGTCAGAACAAGTTCAATTAACATCTGCAGAGAGTAGACTGCTCATGGCATCAGTCTGTTCATAACACTGAATATTTAAATTCATGAGGCATACAGTAGATGGGGTATGGTAAAAAGTCAAAGGTCAGAGGGAAGAAATTTAAGGTCAGAGGGGGAAAGCTTAAAGGCGATGTGCGGGGCACTTTGTTTTACATGGAGTGTGATGGGTGCCCTGAACGCACTGTTAGATTTGGTGGTGGAGACAGATATGATAGTGGGACTTAAGATGCTTTTAGTTAGGTTGGACAGGTTGAGTGAGTGGGCAGATGCATGGCAGATGCAGTATAATGCAGATAAATGTCAGGCTATCCACTTTGGCGGCAGGAACAAGGTGCAACGAGACCTGGGAGTCCTTGTGAACCAGTCACTGAAAGTAAACATGCAGGTACAGCAGGCAGTGAAGAAAGCTAATGGCATGCTGGCCTTCATAACAAGAGGATTTGTGTATAGGAGTAAAGATGTCCTTCTGCAGTTGCACAGGGCCCTGGTGAGATCAAACCTGGAGTATTGTGTTCAGTTTTGGTCTCCTAATTTGTGGAAGGACATCCTTGCTATTGAAGGAGTGCTGAGTAGGTTCACGAGATTAATCCCCACTGTCCTGGGACTGTCACACGAGGAAAGATTGGAAAGAATGGGCTTGTATTCACTGGTTTAGAAGGATGAGAGGCGATCTTGTTGAAACATATAAAATTATAAAAAGGACTGGACAAGCTAGATGCAGGAAAATTGTTCCCAATGTTGGGGGGAGTCCAGAACCAGGGGCCACAGTCTAAGAATAAAGGGGATGCCATTTAAAACTGAGATGAGAAAAAACTTTTTCACCCAGAGAGTTGTGAATTTGTGGAATTCTCTACCATGGCAGTGGAGGAATTTAAAAGAGAGTTAGATAGAGCTCTTGCGGCTAGCGGAATCAAGGGGTATGGGGAGAAGGCAGGCATGGGTTACTGATTGTGGATGATCAGCCATGATCACAATGAATGGTGGTGCTGGCTTGAAGGGCTGAATGGCCTCCTCCTGCACCTATTTTCTATGTTTCTATGTTTCTATGAAGAAGCCAACCAAACTCCTAAGACTCCAGTTTGAACTTAGTTGGCACCTCACCACATACGAACCTCATTTCTAAATAACATCTAAAGTACTCTCTCTGCCAATAGCTATAATTGTCAAATTGAATTACTATTTATTTTTGATCCGTTTCGACCCGAAACGTCGCCTATTTCCTTCGCTCCATAGATGCTACCTCACCCGCTGAGTTTCTCTTGCATTTTTGTCTACCTTCGATTTTCAAGCATCTGCAGTTCCTTCTTAAACTATTTATTTTCATTTCATTCTTCTTCTGACCTCAGCACTAGTGCTCCTTACAAATATTCTCCGCTCCACAGAAGTTAATACATGCAAGAGCATGGTACTTGATCATGATCCCTTTAAGCAGCTAATGTGGTTGGGGTGACATGAAAGGTGCAGCATCTGGAATAGATTTCAATACTCCAGATGGGGTCCTAACTTAGCAAGGAAGGTAAGCAGGACTGTATGCCAAGAGCCTTCTTCACCACCCTTTCTATTGAAGGCATTACTTTCCAGGAGGCACAGTGGCGCAGAGGTATTGTTGTTGCCTTATAGTACTTGCAGTGGCGGAGACCCAGGTTCGATCCCGACTACAGGTGCTGTCTGTAAGTAGTTTGTACATTTTTTCCCCGTGACTGTGTGGGTTTGCCCCGTGACCGCGTACAGGTATGTAGATAAATTGGCTTTGTATAAATGTAAATTGTCCTTAGTGTATGAAGGATAGTGTTAATGTGCGGGGATCGCTGGTCGGTGCAGACTCGATGGGTCGAAGTGCCTGCTTCCGTGCTGTATCTCTAAAACTGAAAACTAAAACTAATAACTTTCAGGGAACGAAGTATCTGTAGATCCCTCTGTTCTACAATACTCCCCAGCGCCTGACCATTCACAGTGAAGGTCCTGCCCTCTAGAAACAAGCTCCCACTGTTGTGCTCTCCGTGCCAAAATCCATTCTTGATGATATTTCTTCATTAGATAATTTGTTGCTATATTTGAAGCAAGCATGCAAGAAATTTATATTTTCCATTTTGGCAAATGGCTCATCACACTTGTTTGTAATGCCTTGGAAAGCTGCCTCTAGTTTACTTTGGATAGTATTTATTAAAACCTGTAACACTGACAGTAAAATGATTCTCATGACAAAACGTAAATAGTAAAATGATGTGATCACAGCAGGCAAAACAAAACAGAAAATAATTTCTCTTGCTGATTTAGTGCCGAGTAAAGCTATTAAAAGGATTGCCCATGCATAATTCTAGGCAACTCTTGTGCTGTTCGATTTTTAAGGATTGCAGGTTCATTAAATTCAAGCAGGATGTAACAAACTAGCTAGATGTGTGATATCTCAACACTGGAACCTGCAGTTTGCATACTCTGCACTCTTGGGCATTAGTTTAGTTTAGTTTAGTGATACAGCGTGGAAACAGGCCCTTTGGCCCACTGAGTCCGCACCGACCAGCGATCCCCGCACATTAACACTATCCTGCACACACTAGGGACAATTTTTACATTTACCAAGCCAATTAACTTACATAACTGTACATCTTTGGAATGTGAGAGGAAACTGAAGATCTCGGAGAAAACCCGGAGGTCACAGGGAGAACGTACAAACTCCGTACAGACAGCACTCGTAGTCGGGATCGAACCCGGGTCTCCGGCGCTGCATTCGCTGTATTGCAGCAACTCTACCGCTGCGCCACCGTGGCTGCCCATAATATCCAAATATCAATTCACAGTCCCATTAGCTATGAGGTTTGACCATGCCAAAGTTTAAATGGACTGGGTCCCATTTACTGAATAAACAAATCGTTTTAAGTTACAAAATAAAGAGTAACATTTATAAATCCACATTCCAAAGAGCCAAAACAAATCTATGCTTTGATTTTTATACCTGGGGATATATTGAAGAAATCCTTTGCAACTAAGATCTTGTCGCTCTGAAGGGTTCAAGGGATGAGTGCTTGTTATAAACCAGTTCCTTCTGCACGGCTCATCTTTGGTTTGATCATCTTCAGATGACCCCAGGTTCTGTGGTATGCCTCGTCTCCCATTGTCTTCCCTTGACAATTCTGATAACTGTAGGTTTTTGCCATCATGTATAATTCCAAGCATTATACCAGCATCACCTTGCATAAAGGGTGACATCTCCATTACTCATCTCAAAGTAGCAAACCTATCCTTTCTCATCTTCTTCAGTCTGCTAACGTTAGGCTTCAACAATCTTGCAGTTGTTAGCTGTGCTGCTCTGTGTTATTTGTCAACCTCCACTGCATTACATTGCGGGCCACTGTCTCCTGCAAACTTATCCGGAACTCTGCGTCTGATAAAGTGACCCCAGTTTGTGAAAGGCAGGTCAGTATGTGGTTGCACCATGAAATACTTTTTCCAGTGTGTTGAAAAAGTAATCAGCCGTCACCCAATGCTCTTTTTGGTTTTAACAACTGCTAAGTTTCCTCCAAAATTAATGCAGCACATCATTTTAAGAAGATGACACAAGGAACTGCAGATTCAGGAATTTTGTGCAAAACGCAAAGCGATAGAGGAACTCATTGGGTCAGGCAGTACCTGTGGAGGGAATGGATAGGTAACATTTCGGGTTACTTTTAAGAATCGGTATCTATACAAACATTTTACATGACAAGACATAGAAGGCTATGGGTCATGGGCTGGTAAATGGGATTAGTGTAGATGTTTAATTGATGGGTAACATGGAAATGGTGGACGAAAAGGTCTTTGTTTATGCTTTATGGTGATATAACTCTAAGCCTCTACGATTATAAGAAACTCCTTCTGCATTTTTGTGTTCTTTCATTTGGTGGTCCTTCCCGACCAGTGCCGAACACTTATGCTTGGTCTGCCTAGGCCTGCAGGATTTCCCAGTTAAATCCTCTTCCTATTCCCATACAGACCATAGATAGACACAAAAAGCTGGAGTAACTCAGCGGGACAGGAAGGATCGCTGGAGAGAAGGAATGGTTGATGTTTCAGGTTGAGATCCTTCTTCAGACTGGTTAGGGATAAGGGAAATGAGAGATATAGACAGTGATGTGGAGAGATAAAGAACATTGAATGAAAGATATGCAAAAACGTCATGTTCATAAAGGAAGCAGTGAGTTGTTTGTAGGGTTGTTTGTAGGGTGAAAATGTGAAGTCAGTGCAACTTGGGTGGGAGAGGGATAGAGAGAGAGAGGGAATGCCAAGGCTACCTAAAGTGAGAGAAATCAACATTCATACCACCTAAGCTGCTCATACAACATAAGCTGCTCAAGCAAAATATGAGATGCTGTTCCTCCAATTTGTGTTTAGCCTCACTCTGACAATGGAGGAGACCGAGGACAGAAAAGGTCTGTGTAGGAATGGGAAGGAGAATTAAAGTTTCCAGCAACCGGGAGATTAGGCTGGTTCATGCGGGCTGACCGAAGGTGTTCCGCAAGACGATCCCCCAGTCTACATTTGGTCTCACCGATGTATATGAGTCCACATCTTGAACAACGGATACAGTAGATGAGGTTGGAGGTGGTGCAAGTGAACCTCTGTCAAACCTGAAAGGACGGTCGGGGTCCATGGACAGAGTCGAGGGAGGAGGTATAGCGATAGGTGTTGCATCTTCTGCAGTTGTAGGGGAAGGTACCTAGGGATGAGTTGGTTTGGGTGGGAAGGGATGAGTTAACCAGGGCGTTGCAGAGGGAACAGTCTCTGCGGAAGGCGGAAAGGGTTGCAGATGGAAAAATGTGGCTAGTGATGGGATCCCGTTGGAGGTGGTGGAAATTTCGGAGGATTATGTGTTGTATGCGACGGCTTTTGGGGTGGAAGGTAAGGGACTCTGTCTCTGTTGTGACTAGGGGGAGGGGAGCAAGGACAGAGACGCAGGGCAGGAAGAAGGGTAGTCGAGATAGTTGTGGGAGTCAGTGGGTTTGTAATACTGTAGATGTCAGTCAAGAGTCTATTTCTTGTGATGGAGATTGTGAGATCAAGAAAGGGGAGAGAGGTATCAGAGATGGTCCAAGTAAATTTGAGTGCAGGATGAAAATTGGTGGTGAAGTTTATGAAGTTCATGAGTTCTGCATGGGTGCAGGAGGTATCACCGATGCAGTCATCAATGTAACCATCTTATGACTCTTTCAATGCCAGAGTGGGGCCACATGCAAACTGGAGGAACAGCACCTCATATTCCACTTGGGTAGCTTCCACCTCAATGGTGTGAACATTGAATTCTCCAATGTTAGGTAACTACTTAATGCTCCCATCCTTCTTCTCCCATATACGCCCTCTCCCCCTCACCACTCTTTTCACAACCCCCTGTCCCTCTCCCTTATGCCCCACCCAGACTATTTCTCCCCTCCCAGTTACATTCCTTCCTCTAACTTCACATTTTGCAACTCTGCAATCGTCTTGTCTCATACCTTCTGTCTTTTCATCTCTGGCTTTTGTCCAAGCATCTACCTATCAAATAACCTTCCCCACTAGCGTCAGACTATTACCTGCCAGGCTTTGTCCTGTCCCTCCTCTTTTCCAGCTTTCTTCATCCTCCAAAGCTCCCCCCCCCCACATCAGTCTAAAAAGAGACCTGAAACAAAATGTTCTCCTAAGATGCTGCCTGACCCGCTGAGCTACTCCAGCACTGTCTTCTTCTGCAGTTATTCAAAAGTTCTCTTCCAACAGGCATGCTATCCAGATACCATGAGTGTATGCACTCCAGCATTTCTCCCCCTGTAGATTCTGGAGCCACCATTCTCTCACTTCTGAAGGTTAATTCTCCTTTTAGTTTAGTTTAGAGATACAGTGCGGAAATAAACCTTTCAGCCCACCGAGTCTGTACCGCCCAACGATCACATTCGCACTGTCCCACACACTAGGGACAATTTACATTTATGTCAAGCCAATTAACCTGTTCGTCTTTGGAGTGTGGGAGGAAACGGAAGATCTTGGGGAAAACCCACGCGGTCATGGGAAAACTCTGTACAGACGGCACCTACAGGCAGGATCGAACCCAGGTCTCTGGTGCTGAAAGCGCTGTAAGGCAGCGCTACTCCACCATGCCGTCCTGATATGTTCATCCTGGCAAAACCGTATGGGAGCTCCGACTACTTCTCTCACTTTACTGTCTGCAAGCCATGCAGCATGGTATCAAGTGATGTGTGTGTGGCAGCATCTTCAGAGCATTAAAGTGGATAAATCCCTAGGACCTGATAGGATCTATCCCAGTTTATTGAGGGAGGCAAGAGAAAAGATTGCGGGAGCCTTGATGAATCTTCTCTAGCCACAGGTCAGATCCAAGAGAACTGGAGAGAAGCTAATGTTGTACCATTATTTACGAAAGGAAGTGGAGAGAATCCAGGGAATTATAGGCCGGTGAGCCTCACGTCAGTGGAAGGGAAACCAATGGAGCAATTTCTTTGGGATAGGATTTACTCATATTTAGAAGAAAATGCAAATATTGTCTTCCATTTGGTCCCTTTAATAAAGACAGGATATGTCAGCATTGGAAGCAGTGCAGGGGAGATTCACAGGCTAATGCCTAAGATGAGTGGGTTGTCCTATCATGAAGAGCTAAAAAATTAAATCTGCAATCAATAGACAATAGACAATAGACAATAGACAATAGGTGCAGGAGTAGGCCATTTGGCCCTTCGAGCCAGCACCGCCATTCAATATGATCATGGCTGATCATCCCCAATCAGTACCCCGTTCCTGCCTTCTCTCATATCCCCTGACTCCGCTATGTTTAAGAGCCCTATCTAGCTCTCTCTTGAAAGCATCCAGAGAACCTGCATCCACTGCCCTCTGAGGCAGAGAATTCCACAGACTCACCACTCTGCCAGAAAAAGTGTTTCCTCGTCTCCGTTCTGAATGGCTTACTCCTTATTCTTAAACTGTGGCCCCTGGTTCTGGACTCCCCCAACATCGGGAACATGTTTCCTGCCTCTAGTGTGTCTAAGCCCTTAACAATCTTATACGTTTCAATGAGATGCCCTCTCATCCTTCTAAACTCCAGAGTGTACTAGTCCAGCTGCTCCATTCTCTCAGCATATGACAGTCCTGCCATCCCGGGAATTAACCTTGTAAGCCTACACTGCACTAACTCAATAGCAAGAATGCCCTTCCTCAAATTAGGGGACCAAAACTGCACACAATACTCCAGGTGTGGTCTCACTAGGGCTCTGTAAAACTGCAGAAAGACCTCTTTGCTCCTATATTTGATTCCTCTTGTTATAAAGGCCAACATGCCATTTGCTTTCTTCATTGCCTCCTGTATCTGCATGCTTACTTTCATAGACTGATGTACAAGGACCCCCAGATCCCGTTGTACTTCCCCTTTTCCCAACTTGATGCCATTTAGATAATAATCTGCCTTCCTGTTTTTGCTACCAAAGTGGATAACCTCACATTTATCCGCATTAAACTTCATCTGCCATGCATCTGCCCACTCCCCCAACCTGTCCAAGTCACCCTGCATTCTCATAGCATCCTCCTCACAGTTCACACTGCCACCCAGCTTTGTGTCATCTGCAAATTTGCTAATGTTACTTTGAATCCCTTCATCCAAATCATTGATGTATACTGTAAATATATTTTAATTTATTTTCAAGCCATTTCTGTTCTAATCCATTTCTAAACAGTAGTCTGCATTTTGTCTCATAATGATATGTAGATGTTTTTTTAGAACAAAAATGCTATACAAAAAAAATTGTGATTGTACATTGGCTTATAGTAAAGAAAGTGGAACAAAATAATGAATTATTTTCTGTTAGGTACACAGCCAGAAATTAGAACAGTAATTCAATTTTTAGCTTAATATGCCAATCAATGAAATTGGCAAAAGGCTACCAATTATTTTCTTTTGAAATGTGTGCAGTGGCTGCATTTATTGTAGCAACTGGTTAAAAAAGTCATCTGTTGTATTCACCTTACCAGCGCCTGCAAAATTACAATGGTACAAAGATCGATATTCCTGTCATATTTCTGAAAGCAGCTCAACCTGTAAATTAATGAACTGCAAAGAAGTTGCTATGCAATGGAATCTTCCAGTAATATTCCAGTAATTGCTTGAATTAAAGGGTATTGGTCCAGCCAACTGTACTACTAAATTACAGATAGTTCCACGTTTCTATATCTCATTTACAATCCATATTTGTATATATATTGGAGACTGAGACTCACCTGAGTGAGAATAATGTTTCTGTCTCACTCCATAGCTGAACATAAAGTAGATTTTGACCAATTCAGTAGAGTGCTGTACTACTGCATTTAGCTGAGATAGTAAACTACTGTCTCAGTTGAAATGAATGATCCCAAGGATCTATTTCAAAGTCCAAGTAAGTTGTCCACGGTCTCCCAGTCGATAATTATCTTTAGTTTTAGAGCTACAGTGCAGAAACTGGCCCTTCGGCCCACGAGTCGTGCCGACTAGCGATCCCCGCACATTAACACTGTCCTACACACACTAGGGACATTTTACATTTTTATACCAAGCTGATTAACCCTCAAACGTGTACGTCTTTGGAGTGTGGGAGGTATCTCTCCCTGGACTTCTCCATTATTCAGGTGAGACCAATCGCAAATTTGAAGAACAACAAGTATTCTGCTTGAGTAGATTAATACCCAGTGGTATGAATATTCTGTTTACCAATTTCAAGTAACCTACGCTCCTGGTGCTCTCCTCCCACACACTCATTTGCCCACCTTGCTTTCCTCTTCCTTTGTTCATCCCTCCCATTATCACCCCTCTCCTGGTTCTGTCTATCCATCATGCCCTCCCCATCTGGTTCCACCTACTGCCTACCAAACTCTGTCCCACCCACCTCCTCCACCTGGATCCCATCTGCCCATTCGCCATCCTCTGATTGAGGATTCCCATCAGATGGAATGCTCTCACTTTCGGATTCCACCTATCATCCACCAGTCTGAAGGGTTCTGACCCAAAATGTCACCTGTTCTTCTTCTCCAGAGATGCTGTCTGACCCGCTGAGTTACTCCAGCATTTTAAATCTATTAAAGAAGCTCGGAATAGGAATACTTTATTGTCACATGTGACTAAGCACAGTGAGATTCTTTGCTGCATACACAATGTATACAAACAGCGCTGACAAAGTTACAAAGCAGGCCGGCTCCTCCTTTTGTTCTCCCCCTCCCACGCCGGGTTCCCATTGTCCTTTATTTCCCCCCCCCCCCATTGTCCATTGTTCTCCGCCCACCTCCCTCATGGCAGTCCCCCCACGCCGGGTCCTCCATTGCTCTTCCCCTCCCCCCTCATGGTGGTTCCTCCACGCTCTCATCGACCGTTGACTGTCGACCCGCGAGGCATCGCCACCACCGCGAGGCTTCACCACCACCGTCGCCCCATCATCGCGAGGCTTCACCGCTGCCGCCGCCGAGGCCTCACCACTGCCGACGCCCCACTTCACGCCTCCGTGGTGCCGACCCCGGGCTCCAGGCTCGGTCGACCGCTTCGCCCGACCAGGGCCTCTACGTGGTGATCTGGGAGGCATCGAAACCACAGGTCCTCGATAAAGGCTTCCGGCTGCGTTCCCAGTCCACAGCCGTGGCTCGTCGGGTAGCTTATGTCCATTTTGCTGGAAATTCCAGTTGTTTAGGTGGAGGTCTGTTAGAAAGGAAAGGGACATAGTGAAACTCCAGTGCCATTGACCATCTAATTGCTCGGCCTTTTTATTGCCCTATTTTTAGCTGCAAATGAGATGTGGACATGTGAACATGATTCAGCTTGACTTCAACAACCCTGATGGCTAAACAGATGCCAAGGATAGGGGTCATAAATTATTAACCAAGAACATTCATATACTATATATAGTGTTTCTAGTGATGCCATAGAGTCATACAGTACGGAAACAGGCTCTTCAGCCCAATTCATTCATGCCGATCAAGATATCCTATCTAAGCTAGTCCCATTTGCCTGTGTTTGATCCGTATCCCTCTAAACCTTTCCTATCCATGTACCTGATCACAGGGCTTTTTAATGTTTTTATTGTACCTGCCTCAACTAGTCTCTCTGGCAGCTCGTTCCATGGACCCACCATCCCCTCTGTGAAAACGTTGTTCCTCTGGTTCCATTTAAATTTTTCCTTCTCATCTTAAACCTATACCTTGTTCTTGACATTCCTACTCAGGCCCCTATCCAAATATCTCTTACATGTTATGATGGTATCTGCCACAACTATCTCCTTCGGTAGCTCTCTCCATGTACCCACCACCCTATTTGTCAAGAAAAATACCCTTCAGGTTTCCATTAAATCTTTCCTCCCTCACCTTAAACCCATGTTCTCTGACTCTCAATTCCCCTAATCTGGAGAAAAGATAGGGCATTACCACCCTATCTATTCCTCTTGTGATTTTCGACACCTCCATAAGATCGCCCCTCAGCCTCCAGCGCTCCAAGGAATAAATCCCTAGCTCACCCAATCTCTCACGAGGGTTCACACCCTGGTGTCCTTCCATAGAAAAATGGTTACATTGGTTACATTTCCTGAATTTGCTTTTGCAAAACTCTGGTTTGTATCATGCAGTTAAACTAGGTACTTTCTGTTTATCACCTTGTATTGTAGTTCTGATTATACAGTACTCATTAAACAGCACAGCTCTGTTATTATATAACAACATGTCTTCTGAGTAGCGCAGCGGGAGATTACTCTTGTTTTATATTCATTTTACAAGGGTTTAGCAATGCTGTGAAAAGGATGTAAATTAGTTTATGTGGCTTTCAGTCACAGCCTGACAGCAGACATTGATTCTGAAGTGATTATGATAAAATGCAGAATTCTTATCTTCATGAATCCAAAGTCACTTATCTTGGTCTTTTCTTTAAATAGGAATCCGTCCATCATCCCAATTGAAGGGCTTCCAATGCCGGTGCTTACACGTGAAGTGCTCCATAATTTGTATCAACAAAGAGAGAAGCTTTGCCCAAACAGCTTCGACGGCAGAAAGCCCATACATTAAGCCGAAGGGAGTCAGCCTTCCCTCTGCTGGGCCATTTATGTTGATTTATGTTGACTGAAACGATCAAAGTCAAATTCTTAGTTGCTCATGGTATTTTGATTCGGGGAAGGTGGAGTGGGAGAGGATGATGGCAATAAATTTACAGCTCCATCCATTTTTCAGCTTGTCGTTATACAAGAGGTAACCACTGTATATTGTATTGGGCTAAAATCCCTGCTCTGTATTCACATCATATTTGCTGCTCATGTTTAGATTAGTTTTGTTTAGTTTAATTTAATTTAGATGAGAGATACAGCATGGACACAGGCCCTTCGGCCCACTGAGTCCACGCTGTTCACACTGGTTCCACATTGTCTTTTTCACCTATTCCTACACATTAATTACAATTTTACGGAGGCCAATTAACATATAAACCCGCAAGTCTTTGGAATGTGGGAGGAAACCGGAACACTCAGAGGAAACGCACGCAGTCACAGGGAGAACGTGCAAACTCCACAGAGATAGCATCTCATGCCAAGATCGAACTAGGGTCTCTTGCGCTGTGAGGCTGCAAGTCACCATTTCCTCATGATTCGTTTAGTTTAATTTAGTTTAGATAGCAATGTTACAAAATTTTGAGATTTTAAAAATAAAGTCTGCAATTTATCCCATCAGATAAAGCATAAAAAGAAGTTTAATTTGACACCTAATTCACTTTCATATCTTCAGTATTAAAGAAGTTATGGCCATTTTCATACTCGGAAATTAGCATCTTGTTCCCTATTGCTTATGGCCATTTTCATACTCGGAAATTAGCATCTTGTTCCCTATTGCTTTTCCATTGACTTAACACAAAAGCTGTGATCGAGGACAGTCAAAAGCCCATAACTTTCTTAAAAATTAAGATTGAAAGAAATTTTCAGTTATTATAGATTGAAGCATTCTGAAACAAATATGAAACAATCTTACTTAGAAGACATGAAATTAAAGCATATAATTAGTTAGTTACCTAATTGTAGCTAATTACAAAATCCAATTACTAGATCTAAACATCTATCAATTTCTTAAGAATAGATTAACATTTTTAAATAGCCTAAAGGCTCTGTCTTACCTGTTTGCGGTCATCGGCGGTGAAGCGCGGCGTCGCCGGTAGCGAGGACCGCGCGGCAACGGCGAGAGCGTCGAGCCTATCCACCGGAGCGCCGCACGGATGCTGCGCGGGGGCCGAGTTAATTCAAACACGGCGGGTCCCACGTGCTTGCGGTAAGTAAATAAAAGGGCGGGCCGACCGCGATGACGTCGGTCCGCCGCACGTGACTCACCAGCGGCGGCTGTGGCGGTGGCCATCTTGATCGCGGCGCTGTAGCAGTGGCTGTGCCTGCGGCCGTGCAGCACACGTGCCTCACTGGCGGCGGCACGTGCCTCACTGGCGGAGGCTGTGGCAGTGGAGGTTTGACGCACGGCGCTCGAGCCACACTGGCGGCGGCCCGTGCGTGCGGCCGTGCCGCACTTGTGCATCACTGGTGGAGGTTGTGCGGTGAGTATTTGGTTTTCGACATTGTCGATTTTATTTTAGCACCGCGCGGTGTTGGGAACACCGCCGCACAGCCCGGGAATTGTACGTTCTCACGAGTGCGCGGTCTATGGCGGCAGATTCTTCCCGTTTCGTCGCCAATGACCGCTGACTCGTGAGACAGGCCTTTAAGTGTCCAAATAACATTCGCACAATAATTCACAATATAACATAATTTTTAAATCAAATTTTCATGAATTTACAGGTAAATGGAAGGAATTGAATGTTTAATACCTGTAAATTAATGGGCATTTAAATCATCTTGTGAGTGAGGATTTCTGGAACGCGATCTTTTGGAACGTTCATTTGCGGTGAATTTAACCCCGTATTGGCATGAAAAATACTGCCGTTAGTTCGGGGAATAAAATCACCGTTTCACATGAAAAAATGTGAATTAAAGGCTTCTTAAGAAGCACCTTAATACATTTAAAGAAACCACTTTCGTTTACCTGTCCCGTGTGTGAAATACGTCCACGTTATCGGCGTTGACGCTTCAGGAGCTGCTTTTAAAATTACTCCAGCGCTGACATTGATGATTTAATAAACATCCACCACAATGTAGCTTTGTTGGTGCTGGTTTATGAAATTTGGAGGGAAGAAAGATGCAATGCAAAGCTGACACTGGCTCCTCCACTATATAATTATTTCTGAAAAAAAGAATGTTAAACTAATGTAAAAAACAAAGGAAAAATATATTTTATTCCTTTCCTATTCCATTTGATTCTTGTGTAAAGCAGCATCAGCAATTCCTTGTTTCTATTTTCTTATCCCTTCCAGCTGTTTTCATTACTGATTTCCTCTTATCCTTTCATCCTTGTGAAGATGTTTGTAGGAGCCAAAATGTGTTGGTTTTCAATATTAAGCCTTTAAAATTATTCACAGTTCACTTTGTACATTCCTTGTAAATGATCATATTAATTTTAAACAGAAACTGGAATTTGAAAGGATTGAAAATGAGATATTAAAAAATGAGAACAAGAGATATAGAACAATGAATGAAAGATATGCAAAAAAGTAACGATGATAAAAGAAACAGGCCACTGTAAGCTGTTTGTAGGGTGAAAATGAGGTTAGTGTGACTTAGGTAGGGGTGGGACAGAGAGAATGAGAAGGTCAGGATTACCTGAAGTGAGAGAAATCAATATTCAGGTCCGTACGAAGCTTTTCAAAAAGGGGGGAATGACAGGATTACAAAAAATGTATGTGAAATAATGTGCGCATCTGAAGCGTGAAGTCCCTCGCGGCGGGGTCCAGGGCCGACTTAAGGGCCCTGGAAGCTCTGGGGTTTTAGATGCTCTGGTGCATTCTGAGCCTTTTTTTGGAGCATTTTTGCACCAAATTTATGACCAATATTTCAGAAATAATTTTGGTTGAGTCAAGAGTAATGAGTGGGTGGAATGGGATGATAGGGGTCATTGTTGTATACATTTTATAAAATATTTTTTTTGAAAATGGTTGTTTTATTGTCGTGCGTACCATGGTACAAGTAAAATACATTTGTTGCATATTGATCAGTGAGATTATTGCCAGATATAAAGACAATCCACGGTTAAGTACACCATGCATAGAAATAGCTCACTAAGTCTATATGCAAAAGTCAGCAGATTTTGGCATCGCTTAACACAGTGCAAGCTGCAGCTGGCCCCATAAAGGCCCATTGTGGCCATCACCTCATTCAGATCAAATGTGTAGGAAGCTGAATCACTCCAGCTGTTTGTGTTTAATCTCATTCAGGTCGCCAACGACCTTCTCTGGACCTTCAGCACTAGGTTTAAGGTGAAGGAGGGAAGATTTAATAGGAACCTGAGGGGTAACATTTTGACACAAAAGGTGATAGGTATATGGAATGAGCTGCTGGAGGTGGTAGTTGCGGCAGGTACTATCGCATTGTTTAAGAGACATTTGGACAGGTAAATGGATAGGACAGGTTTAGAAGGATTCTAGACCAAATGGGACCTGTTGCGTCCGGTCCCCTCAACGTGCGGTTGCGGGGGATCGGACTGTTAAGGTTCACTTCTTAATAAACAGACAACTGACAAAAATGTTAGGTAGACCAACTCAAGCTTTACTGATCATCGGCCGGGAAGTGATGGGGATACACTAGTCAAGTAAGCAAATGACACTTGACTTCCCCGTGTGCCACCACTTCAACGAACAAAGATTTGCAAGGTGCTTTATACTGTGTGTCACTTAATCATATTCCAAAGAGGATAGTCATGGTCACAAGACTTAGTCACATTTCAAAGAGGTCACAAAATTCAGTCAATACACATTACTACATGTGTCTGAGCCTGTCTTATCAATTGGTAGACACATTTCAACGGCACCGGTCATTGTCTCAATACACAGCAACCTGAGGCAATCCAGGGCTTGTCTCTCTCTCTAATCAAGCCACTGGAGAAGGCTTGCTTGAGATGAAATATAAGTTACAACCTGGTCAAGTATCCCACTATGTATCTTTTATATATTTAAAAGCATTTAACCTTTTCATTCTCTCCTCTTCATCATTTTGATGATAACAATTACAGTCCTCGCCGAGTACATAGAAAAGGCCATAAGCACGCAACAGACTAATTAAGAGTACAATTAGCAATACAATCAATCCAGAGTGGACAATAATTCCCCAAGTCCTTCCAAACATATTAAATGGACACCAACTGCCCCCCGGAGATATAATCATGGAATTCAGCTCCTACCTTTTATATTTTAGCCACTTCCATTCTGATATGGGCGGCCAAGTCGGTAATGTTCGAGGAAACATCGGGGATAAAAGTACAACATTCCCGGCCAAATATGGCGCACGTCCCTCCTTTTACTGCTAGGATAAAATCTAGGGCCATTCTGTTCTGTAATACTACAGTTCTCATAGCTACTATCTCAGCTGTTAGCTCTTCTATCTCTTTCTGGTTTGCACTCAAGGAGGCGGCAATGACATTTGCAAGCATCTCCATAGCGGAGGCCATTTAAATGAGTTCCTGTGATACTACCATGGGACGTGAAGAGGATCATAAAAAATTGCTCAGCCTTCGTTAGGCTTCGCTTGGAAATCCTCGTGTGCTGGTGTAACTGGTTCATGCTTCTCATGTGTGGGACCACATATGCATCATAACAGTACCCTGTCCAGTGATGGGGTCCTTTTAGTCGTTCCCAAGTTGCCCCTTCTGCCAGCGGCATTCCTGGTAAACATGGTAGGCCCAGGATCCACATACAAAATATCTGCCATTAACCAGTCGGGGTATATCTGCTGCGGCTAGTCATGTTTAATTTCCAATCTCGTTTAAAGGGAGGGGTGTACCATCCTTTAAATATGGGTTAGTCCTCAAGTTTGCCATTCTGAAGGCACCTATTAGTTGCTGTTTTATTGCAAAAACAGTGGAAGGCCAGAATCTCAATAAGATAAATGGATATTATCAGAATCAGAATCAGAATGAGAATCACACTTTATTCGCCAAGTATGTTTTCCAACATACGAGGAATTTCATTGGCCAGGTCAGTCATACAATTAAAAGCAACAGACTCAAAAACACATTTTAACATGAACATCCACCACAGGCGAAATAAAGTTCAATGGTTTCCTTTTGATCTTCCTCGGTCGGGGACCTCGAGCCCTCCATTGACGGGATGGTCTTGACTCCCGTAGCCGGCGGCGTTCGGGCCCTCCGCATCGAGGCGATCCGCTCCCGCATCAGGGGAATGTCAGCTTCCCCGCGCTGGGTGATCGAACCTCATGTCGGGGCTGGTTGAACCTTCTGCGATGTTTGAGCTCCCGACTAGCCTCTCCCGAGACATAGAAACATAGAAACATAGAAAATAGGTGCAGGAGTAGGCCATTCGGCCCTTCGAGCCTGCACCGCCATTCAATATGATCATGGCTGATCATCCAACTCAGTATCCTGTAACTGCCTTCTCTCCATACCCCCTGATCCTTTTAGCCACAAGGGCCACATCTAACTCCCTCTTAAATATAGCCAATGAACTAGCTTCAACTACTTTCTGTGGCAGAGAATTCCACAGATTCACCACTCTCTGTGTGAAAAAAAAAATTCTCATCTCGGTCCTAAAAGACTTCCCCCTTATCCTTAAACTGTGACCCCTTGTTCTGGACTTCCCCATCATCGGGAACAATTTCTTGCATCTAGCCTGTCCAACCCCTTAAGAATTTTGTAAGTTTCTATAAGATCCCTCCTCAATCTTCTAAATTCCAGCGAGTACAATCCGATTCTATCCAGTCTTTCTTCATATGAAAGTCCTGCCATCCCAGGAATCAGTCTGGTGAACTTTCTTTGTACTCCCTCTGGCAAGAATGTCTTTCCTCGGATAAGGAGACCAAAACTGTACGCAATACTCCAGGTGTGGTCTCACCAAGGCCCTGTACAACTTCAGTAGAACCTCCCTGCTCCTATACTCAAATCCTTTTGCTATGAATGCTAACATACCATTCGCTTTCTTCACTGCCTGCTGCACCTGCATGCCTACTTTCAATGACTGGTGCACCATGACACCCAGGTCTCGTTGCATCTCCCCTTTTCCTAATCGGCCGCCATTCACATAATAGTCTACTTTCCTGTTCTTGCCACCAAAGTGGATAACCTCACATTTATCCACATTATACTGCATCTGCCATGCATTTGCCCACTCACCCAACCTATCCAAGTCACCTTGCAGCCTCCTAGCATCCTCCTCACAGCTGACACTGCCCCCCAACTTTGTGTCATCCGCAAACTTGAAGATTTTGCATTCAATTCCCTTGTCCAAATCATTAATATATATTGTAAATAGCTGATCCCAGCACTGAGCCTTGCGGTACACCACTAGTCACTGCCTGCCATTCTGAAAAGGACCCGTTTACTCCTACTCTTTGCTTCCTGTCTGCCAGCCAGTTCTCTATCCACATCAATACTGAACCCCCAATACCGTGTGCTTTAAGTTTGCATACTAATCTCTTATGTAGGACCTTGTCAAAAGACTTCTGAAAGTCCAGATATAACACATCCACTGGTTCTCCCTTATCCACTCTACTAGTTACATCCTTGAAAAATTCGATAAGATTCATCAGACATGATTTACCTTTCATAAATCCATGCTGACTTTGTCCAATTATTTCATCACTTTCCAAATGTGCTGCTATCCCATCTCTAATAACTGACTCTAGCATTTTCCCCACTACTGATGTTAGACTAACTGGTCTGTAATTCCCCGTTTTCTCTCTCCCTCCCTTTTTAAAATGTGGGGTTACTTTAGCTACCCTCCAATCCTCAGGAACTACTCCAGAATCTAAAGTTTTGAAAAATTATCACTAATGCATCCACTATTTCTGGGGCTACTTCCTTAAGCACTCTGGGATGCAGCCGATCTGGCCCTGGGGATTTATTGGCCTTTAATCCATTCAATTTACCTAACACCACTTCCTGACTAACCAGGATTTCACTCAGTTCCTCCACCCCCGGTCCCCTGCTATTTCCGGCATATTATTTATGTCTTCCTCAGTGAAGACAGAACCAAAGTAGTTATTCAATTGTTCTGCCATGTCCTTGTTCCCCATGATCAATTCACCTGTTTCTGACTGCAAGGGACCTACATTTGTTTTAACTAATCTTTTTCTCTTCACATATCTATAAAAGCTTTTGCAGTCAGTTTTTATGTTCCCTGCCAGTTTTCTTTCATAATCTATTTTCCCTTTCTTAATTAAGCCCTTTGTCCTCCTCTGCTGGACTCTGAATTTCTCCCAGACCTCTGGTAGGCTAATTTGTATGCTTCATCTTTTGTTTTGATACTATCCCTGATTTCCCTTGTTATCCACGGATGCACTACCTTCCCTGATTTATTGTTTTGCCAAACTGGGATGAACAATTGTTGTAGTTCATCCATGCGGTCTTTTAATGCCTTCCATTGCATATCCACCGTCAACCCTTTAAGAATCAATTGCCAGTCTATCTTGGCCAATTCACGTCTCATACCCTCAAAGTTACCTTTCTTTAAGTTCAGAACCCTTGTTTCTGAATTAATTATGTCACTCTCCATCGTAATGAAGAACTCAACCATATTATGGTCGCTCTTGCCCAAGGAGCCACGCACAACAAGACTGCTAACTAACCCTTCCTCATTACTCAATACCAAGTCCAGAATAGCCTGCTCTCTTATTGGTTCCTCTACATGTTGGTTTAGAAAACTATCCCGCATACATTCCAAGAAATCCTCTTCCTCAGCACCCCTGCCAATTTGATTCACCCAATCCATATGTAGATTGAATTCACCCGTTATAACTGTTTTACCTTTGTTGCACGCATTTCGAATTTCCTGTTTGATGCCATTCCCAACTTCACTATTACTGTTAGATGGCCTGTACACAACTCCCACTAGCGTTTTCTGCCCCTTAGTGTTTTGCAGCTCTACCCATATCGATTCCCCATCCTCCAAGCTAATGTCCTTCCTTTCTATTGCGTTAATCTCCTTTCTGACCAGCAACGCTACCCCACCTCCTTTTCCTTTCTGTCTATCCCTCCTGAATATTGAATATCCCTGGATGTTCAGCTCCCAGCCTTGGTCTCGCTGGAGCCATGTCTCCGTGATCCCAACTATATCATATTCATTAATAACTCTGCACATTCAACTCATCCACCTTATTACGAATGCTCCTTGCATTGAGACACAAAGCCTTCAGGCTTGTTTTTACAACGCTCTTATCCCTTATACAATTATGTTGAAAAGTGGCCCTTTTTGATTTTTGCCCTGGATTTGTCTGCCTGCCACTTTTGCTTTTCACCTTGCTACCTATTGCTTCTTCCCTCATTTTACACCCCTCTGTCTCTCTGCTCATTCTCCCATCCCCCTGCCACATTAGTTTATATCCTCCCCAACAGCACTAGCACGACAGACTGCGAGCCCTTGATGGGTAAGTCCACTGTGGTCGCGGTGGGAGCCATCCCAGGCAAGGGATCCATTCCGATGTTAAGTCCGCGCCCCACGGTGGGGCTCACGACAGTCCGAGGAGGCTTCCAGCTCCAGCAGAGCCCAGAGAATGTGATCCAGATATTAATCACATCTCCGGGAAGGTAGGAACTTGAAAAAAAGTTTCCCCCGATCCCCTCCCCCCTCCCCCCACATAAAACAAACCGAAGAACATTAAAACCAACTTTTAACAAACTAAAAAATAACAAAAGGAAAGAGGGGTATTCCTCCTCCATCATAATTTGAAAATTGTGTCAAAAAAACCATACACTTATATTATCATGAAGGGCAAATTCAAAACTCATAGATAGAAACAAGTTATTTCCCCAAGTCCAGTCCATCTGGGTCAACCCCAGAGTAAAAGGACGGTCAATAGCCCCATTGTCCTTTCTTGGTTCTCCGAAACGTTTACAGTCAATCAGATGTATCCCACCTTCATGGCAGTTGATGTTGTTGGTAGCACTTATAACCATATAACCATATAACAATTACAGCACGGAAAAAGGCCATCTCGACCCTTCTAGTCCGTGCCGAACACGTATTCTCCCCTAGTCCCATATACCTGCGATCAGACCATAACCCTCCATTCCTTTCCCGTCCATATAACTATCCAATTTATTTTTAAATGATAAAAACGAACCTGCCTCCACCACCTTCACTGGAAGCTCATTCCACACAGCCACCACTCTCTGAGTAAAGAAGTTCCCCCTCATGTTACCCCTAAACTTCTGTCCCTTAATTCTCAAGTCATGTCCCCTTGTTTGAATCTTCCCTACTCTCAATGGGAAAAGCTTATCCACGTCAACTCTGTCTATCCCTCTCATCATTTTAAAGACCTCTATCAAGTCCCCCCTTAACCTTCTGCGCTCCAAAGAATAAAGCCCTAACTTGTTCAGCCTTTGAAAGGAACTGTACCAAAGCAACTTGGTACAGTTCCTTTCAACACAGTCTCAATTTCTTCCGGTCCCAGTACCTTATCAGTACATAGTATGACAGTATGGACTCATCCCTGTGTTCAACTGGTAGTGGCTTCTGTGCCTCTCGTACCTGAGAATGCAGACCTGGTAAGGCATGGGTTAATTGCTGTGCATACATAATTAGTTAATCGCTGAGGGCCTGTAGGTATAACTTCCACATCTTCTGGTAGGTTCATAGCTTATCAATTCAAAAGGCATTAATCCTGTCTCTCTAGCTGGGGTTGTTCTGAACCATCAGAATACCTTAACCCATTCCTGTCCAGTCTCGGTCAAGGCTTTACTTAAACTCTTTAGTGTCCTATTCATTCCCTCCACTAATCCAAAACTCTGCGAGTGGTTTTGAAATGTGAAATCAGTCTTTAACTACTGACAATTGAAGCCTCCTTCATCACCTTCCCTGTGAACTTTTTCCCTGATCAGAGTCTATCTGAAGAAGGACCCCCACCTAAATATTATCTCTTCAATTGTCCAAATATGTTTCTCCTTCCCAATCTACTTTATCTCTCACTTTTTACCCCTCATCCCTCAAATCCCCTTTTGTAAGCTACTGTCTTATATAATCAACTAACACAGTACTGCATGGCCCTTCATTTGTCCCTTACACACCACATGCTTCAAGCCTCCACACATTTACTTCCCTGTAGACAGGAACCTGGCTGCTCATTTGCATTCTAAAAGACAAACACTATGATCACATCAAAACAAGCTTTCCCAAAAGCTTTACCTAAAACTCAAAATCAGTAATCCATATCTTCGCCAATATCCTTAAAACGTTTTAAAAATTAGATCATTATTAAGAAAAAAACAATTAAAAAATTATTCCCAATTGTTCTAATCTATCTCCCCAAATTCACAATTTCAAATTCCTAGCATAAATGTATACTAATCACAATTTGCCCAAATTAACATTTTTTCTGCAATATTGGCATCTCCAATCTCACTTTAACCAGGATCCAGGTCGCTTTTTGAACTAATTTCAAAAGATTACAAAATAGGAAAAAAAAATGTCAAACATCGATGACAAAACAAACGGCATTTTTGCATCTCTCCTCTGTTTGTTAAAAGAAAACAAAGAATAAACAGTTCATTTTCACATAAATGGATAAGCAAATCCAAAGAACAAAGGAAAATAAAATAACTGTGTGTGGCTCCACCCCCACACAACTGCAACTTCTTAAAGAGACACTACTGCTTAAAACATTTTTTTTCTGTGACATTCACTCACAAGTTGCCACACCTCATTCAATATACTAAATCTCACAGATATTCACACACTTTAAAACAATAGACAATAGACAATAGACAATAGGTGCAGGAGTAGGCCATTTGGCCCATTGAGCCAGCACCACCATTCAATGTGATGATCATGGCTGATCATCCCCAATCAGCACCCCGTTCCTGCCTTCTCCCCAAATCCCCTGACTCCGCTATTTTTAAGAGCCCTATCTAGCTCTCTCTTGAAAGCATCCAGAGAACCTGCCTCCACCACCCTCTGGGGCAGAGAATTCCACAGACTCACCACTCTCTGTGAGAAAAAGTGTTTCCTCGTCTCCGTTCTAAATGGCTTACTCCTTATTCTTAAACTGTGGCTCCTGGTTCTGGACTCCCCCAACATCGGGAACATGTTTCCTGCCTCTAGTGTGTCCAAGCCCTAAACAATCTTATATGTTTCAATGAGATTCCCTCGCATCCTTCTAAACTCCAGAGTGTACAAGCCCAGCTGCTCCATTCTCTCAGCATATGACAGTCCCGCCATCCCGGGAATTAACCTTGTAAACCTACACTGCACTCCCTCAATAGCAAGAATGTCCTTCCTCAAATTAGGGGACCAAAACTGCACACAATACTCCAGGTGTGGTCTCACTAGGGCTCTGTACAACTGCAGAAGGACCTCTTTGCTCCTATATTCGATTCCTCTTGTTATAAAGGCCAACATGCCATTCTCTTTCTTAACAATACAATTCTCATTCAAAAATAACACAATTATACACACCTCCAGGAAATTATTCAAACTCTTAAAACTTTGATACACCCAAATACACTCATAAGTTTGCCCACCATTCCACACGTGATGTGCTGAATTAACATGGAATTTTCACAAAGGAAAATGGTCATCACAATTAGGTTTTGAAATTGTAAGATGTATCTCCATTGTTTTCTCTCCTTACCAGCATTCGAAAGGCAGTGTATATAATATAAAAGAACGGACAGAAAAACATCAGTTACACAAACTTGTCCGAGAGGGGGAGCCAGATTCCTGTCAAAGAGTCAATGGTGCAGCCCTCTCATTTCCAATAATTGAGCTGTGCGCTAGAGGCGTCCCTCTGTATTAACTTTACATCACCCATGTCTTGGCAAGGCCATTCTGTCTACTAGAATCTTTGGTTCTGTGGGGACCAATGTACAGAATTCGATGCCTTGGTTTAGGCAAGGGGCGACAGTATTATCCTGTCTCAATGATACTCTGGCTGTGCATTGTTTAACTCTCTTACTGCTGGATTCATTAGCGATCTTCCTTCCTCTTCTGCATCAGCAATTTCTCTTCTTCTTTCTCATCTTCCTTTTCAGTCTCCGAGTCGCTATCAATATAATTTTCTTCTGGGGGTGCCCTTCCCTGAGCGGTGGCTGGAGCCCCCCCCCTCCCTATGGGATCTTAGTGGGGTAGCTCCTGCCTCCAGGGCATATAAGGGAGGTGGTCTACACTATTCCCGACTTTGTTCCCCATTCCCCCCAAATTTGTTCCTCATCCCCCCCTTCCATAAACAGGGTCGCCATGCCAGACAAGGGGTCCCTGGGGTTATTTCGTTTTAGCGCCTTTTTTCCCTTTCTTTTTGTTAGCAAATGTCACTTAATTAGTGACTCAGGCTTTTTCTTTTTCGGACTTTTCCTGTTGTTTTAGCATGCCATTTACATTCTACTTGTAACACATCCCAATTCTTAGGTATACCATCCTTTTTCATCTTTTCTGCCTTTTTAACAGTTTCTACATTCCATGTTTCTCCCACTGGCCAGGATTCATCTCCCAAACATTTGGTTAGTTTATAACTTCTATAGTCTTTGTTACTTTTAGGATTCAAATAACACATATATTAGACGGGTGTCCCCCCGTCACTTTTATTCAGATTATTTCCCATAGCCGCGAGCCCCTTCTCAGCCCGGCTACTTTGTGATCGACAACATTTTTTAGTTTGCGGAGCCAATTGCCAACTACTTTCCCAGTAGCAAAATACACATTTGTGCCAAACCTTTTTAGTTTGCCATGCCAAATCGCCGACTACTCTCCTAGTAGCAAAACCCCTTACCAACTACTTTCCTAGTAGCAAAAATACATTCATTTATGACAAACCTTTTCAGTTTGCTCTATCCAATCGCCGACTACTCTCTTGGTAGCAAAATACATACTCAATTTGTCTTACCATTGTATTAAGGACCTTGGCGGGGAACCCAATCAATCTCTGATGAAGGACCACAGTTGTTCCCGTGAGTTTCTACAGGAGTCGGTCTCAAAGGGTCCTAATAGAGCTCAGTTTGCTCCCTGTCCAATCCCGGTCATTCTTTAGTCTATATGCCAGTGTTAAGGTTCACTTCTTAATAAACAGACAGCTCACGAAAACGTTTGGTAGACCAACTCAAGCTTTACTGATCATCGGCCGGGAAGTGACAGGGATACACTAGTCAAGTAAGCAAAGGACACTTCCCCGTGTGCCACCACTTCAACAAACAAGGATTTGCAAGGTGCTTTATACTGTGTGTCACTTAATCATATACCAAAGAGGATAGTCATGGTCACAAGACTAAATCACATTCCAAAGTGGTCACAAGATTCATTCAATGCACATCACAACACGAGTCTGAGCCTGTCTCTCTTATCAATTGGTAGACACATTTCAACAACACCAGTCATTGTCTCAATACACAGCAACCTGAGGCAAGCTCGGGCTTGTCTCGCTCTCTTATCAATCCACTAGAGAAGGCCTGCTTGAGATGAAATATAAGTTACAACATAGTCAAGTATCCCACTATGTATCTTTTATATATTAAAAAGCATTAAACCTTTTCATTCGAGCTGCTGCCGGAGGAGGTATTTGCGGCAGGGATTATCGCAACGTTTAGGAGACATTTCGACAGGTAAATGGATAGGACAGGTTGAGAGGGATACTAGACCAAGTGTGACCCGTTGGGTCCCGTCCCCTCAACATGCGGTTGCGTGGGGGGGGGTCGGGGCGGCCTGCGGCATCACACACACACTAACCACCCCCCTTGATATTATATTAATATTATTCATTCGCTCCTTTTACCCCAACCCCCGCCTTGTCCACTCATGCATAGCCCCCATAGCGTGGCTAGAGAGGGAGAGGGAGGGTGTAGAGAGAGTGAGAGCATGGGCAGGCAGAGGGCAAAGGCAGAGGGCAGGGGCAGAGGCAGAGTGCAGAGGACAGAGGGCAGAGACAGTGGGCAAGGGCAGCGGGCAGAGGCAGAGGGCAGGGGCAGAGGGCAGGGGCAGGGGCAAAGGGCAGAAGTAGATGTCAGAGGGCAGAGGCAGAGGGCAGGGGCAGAGGGCAGGGGCAGAGGTAGGGGCAGAGGGCAGAGGACAGAGCTAGCAGGTAAAGGCAGAGGCAGAGGGCAGAGGGCAGAGGACAGAGGCAGCGGGTAGAGGCAGGCGAGCTGAGCAGCCGAGCGAGCCAGCCGAAGAGCCGAGCCAGCCAGACAGGAGAGTCTTTTGAATAACCGGGGGGGGGGGGTGATGGGGGGGGGAGAGGGGTCTGGGGGGGGGGGGTTACGTCACTCACAGTGCATGAAAGAGGGGCGCACGGAGCAGACCCATTGTGACGTCATCAGCGGAAGAATGTTTTTTAAATTCAAAGTTTTGTCAGATTTTTGAACATTTTCAGTAATAACTCGAGAAATAAAGCCTGAAGTTTTCAGATAAGGTGATTTTGGAATCCACGGGAAAAATCTCTACCGGAATATGTTAAAATGTTACCATTACTGCGTCTTTTTTTCGCGAAGTGATTACACACAAACACACTAACAAATAAATACACATCCAAGATCAGAGTTTTATAAGTATAGAGATGGGCCAAGCGTGGGCAAGTGGGACTAGTGTAGATGGGACATGTTGGTCGGCATGGGCAAGTTAGGCCGAAGGGCCAGTTTCCACGCAGTATGATGCTTTGACTCGACGATTCAAAAAGAGGGTTGCACATAAGGTCATCGGGTCAAAGGGTGTGACGCACAGAGCAGCTCAATCCATCTGGAGGACGTGGCAACCTCCGGCATACACTGTTAACACATGAAACGCATACTTTCTTACCTGTTAAAAAACGCCGAAATGGTCAATTTTTGTGCTGTAAATAGTTGTGGAGGGTGACTGAGCACTCTGCACCAAATGCTCTAGTATCTTTGCTCTGAACCTGAGCACCAAGGTGTAAGCGGCCGAAGGAACGCATTCCTCGGGACAGCCCCCACTCTTCCCCCTGGGGTCAGAGCTAAGTGGTCACAGCCACCATCCACCCCATCTCCCCCTGTGGGCTGCACTGTCATGGGCTGTGGGTCAGCAGCGCTCACACATGGGGCCGAGGCTCCGGGCAGCGGACACACGGGGACAAAAACCCGGCAACATCCCCGTCAGCTGCAGCAGAGTTGGGGACAGTCTGGTCCCAGAGTCACTGACACCCCCCACCCCCCACGACCTCCCTCCCCACCAACCACCCCCCCCCCCCTCCCACAGACCACCCAGCAACGTCCCTGTCAGCTGCAGCAGAGTTGGGGACAGTCTGGTCCCTCTGCCCACCTTAGAGTCGCTGACCATGCTGCATCGGCACCCCGACCACTCCCCCCCTTCCCCCTCGACCACTCCCCCCTTCCCCCTCGACCACTCCCCCCTTCCCCCTCAACCACCCACCCCCCCCGACCACCCCCCACCCCGACCAACCCCCACTCCCCGGACCACCCGGCAGCATCCTGATCTCACCCCTGCACTACTCCAGATCCTGCACCGAGGGTTGTCAGTGTGATGAGGACCATGTCCTGAGTGGGAATATCTGAATGCCGCTGGACGAGTGCGGCTGCGAGTTCCAGGTGCGCTACTATAACTTGCAAACCAAGTGCGCCCCAATATTGCGCCCCGATTTTTTTTTTACTCTGGATTTTTTTTACTCTGGAAAAACATGTGGGTGCGACTGCACCCATCACACCCCCCTTAAGAAGGCCTTGATATTCATACCACTGTGCTGCAAGCTGCCCAAGCAAAATATGAGATGCTGTTCCTCCAATTTGCATTTAGCCTCACTCTGACAATGGAGGAGACCAAGGACAGAAAAGTCTGTGTAGGAATGGAAAGGAGAATTAAAGTGTCCAACAACCAGGAGATCAGGTTGGTTCATGCGGGCTGACTGAAGGTGTTCCGTGAAATGATCGCCCAGTCTGCGTTTGGTCTCACTGATGTATAAGAGTCCACATCTTGAATAGTAGATGCAATAGATGAGGCTGGAGGAGGTGCAAGTGAATATCTGCCTAACCTGAAAGGACTGTCGGGGTCCCTGGACAGAGTCGAGGATGGAGGTATAGCGACAGGTGTTGCATCTTCTGCAGTTGCAGGGGAAGGTACCTGGGGAGGGGGTGGTTTGGGTGGGATGGGATGAATTAACCAGGGAGTTGCAGAGAGAACAGTCTCTGTGGTAGGCGGAAAGGGGTGGAGATGGGAAAATGTGGCTACTGGTCGGATTCCTTTGGAGGTGGTGGAAATTTTGGAGGATTGTGCGTTGGATGCGACGGCAGATGGGGTGGAAAGTAAGGACTAGGGGGACTCTGTCTCTGCTGCGACCAGGGGGAGGGGGGGCAAGGGCAGAACTGTGGGGTACTGTGGAGACATGTGTGAGGGCCTCATCTATGATGGGAGAGGGCGAGCCCCCATTCCCTTTAGAATGAGGATATCTCGGATGTTCTAGTATGGAACACCTCGTCTTGGGCACAGATGTGGCATAGACAGAGGAATTGGGAGTAGGGGATAGTTTTTGCAGGAAGCAGAGTGGGAAGAAGTGTAGTCAAGATAGTTGTGGGAGTCGGTGGGTTTTTGTAATAGACGTCAGTCAATAGTCTATTTCTTGTGATGGGAGACTGTGAGATCAAGGAAGGGAAGGGAGGTGTCAGAGATGGTCCAAGTAAATTTGAGTGCAGGATGAAAATTGGTGGTGGTGAATTTTGGCCCATCTCCTCCATTCTGACCAAGAAGCCCATCTAAGCTAGTCCCATTTACCCATATTGGATCCATATCATTTTAAAAACCTTTCTTATCTAGGTTTTAGGAGATTGAGAGGGGATCTTATAGAAACGTACAAAATTCTTATGGGGTTGGACAGGCTAGATGCAGGAAGATTGTTCCCGATGTTGGGGAAGTCCAGGACAAGGGGTCACAGCTTAAGGATAAGGGGGAAATCCTTTAAGACCGAGATGAGGAAAAACTTTTTCACACAGAGAGTGGTGAATCTCTGGAACTCTCTGCCACAGAGGGTAGTTGAGGCCAGTTCATTGGCTATATTTAAGAGGGAATTAGATGTGGCCCTTGTGGCTAAAGGGATCAGGGGGTATGGAGAGAAGGCAGGTACGGGATACTGAGTTGGATGATCAGCCATGATCGTATTGAATGGCGGTGCAGGCTCGAAGGGCCGAATGGCCTACTCCTGCACCTATTTTCTATGTATCTATGTATCTATGTACAGTACTAGTTCAATTGCCTTTTTTATTTTTATTTTTTTATTATTTTTATTAGAAGCAATTGTACAAAGCTAAAACATTCGGCATCTAAAATTATACAATTATTGTACAGCTTCATTTTTAACCTTATAACCTGAAAATGAAAAAAAAGGAGAGAGAGAGAGTACAAGAGAGGGAAAAAGTGAGAAGTGAAAAGATAGCTCGAAAAAGCACATAGAAAAGACCCCTAGACTACCAAAGTAGTGTGGCCAAAAAGAAAATAGAGATAAAAGAAAAAAAAAGAAAAAAGGAAAGTGGAGATATACCTGCCCCGTGTCCCCCCCCCCCCCCCCCTTGTCCCCCCCCCCCCCCCTCGCCCACCTCACCCAACCCAGAATCGGATTTAAATTTAGATTTGTGTTGCGCCATACTATCCTTGTAAGAATTCGGTGAAGGGTGTCCATGTCTTGAAAAATTAATCTGGTTTTTCTGCCCAGACGAGCCTAATATTTTCCAAATGTAGTGTCTCGGACATGTTTTAACTCCACATCTTCACTGTAGGGACTGATGTGTGTTTCCAAAATTTAAGCATTCGTTTTTTCGCCGTTATCAGGCCATAGTTAAGGAAACGTCTTTGAAATAATGTTAGCTCAGAACAGGCTTCTGACGTACCTAGTGTGATCAATTCTATGTCAGGGTCCAATTTTATTTTAAGTATTTTAGAAAAAATATCAAAAATTACCCTCCAGAAGTTGTGTAACTTTATACAGGAAGCAAAGGAATGGGTTATGGTTGCTTCTTGGAGAAGACATTTATCACAAATAGGGGAGACATTTGGGAAGATAATATTCAGTTTAGACTTTGAGTAATACAGTCTATGCAGTATTTAAAATTGTATTAGCGATTGCCTAACATTAAGAGAACAGTTGTGTATATATAGAAGGCTTTCCACCCAACTATCTTTTAAAATTGTTAGGCCCAGTTCATCTTCCCAAGCTCGCCTAATTATTTCAGACGATGGAGTTTGTAAATTTAAAAGGGTATTATAAAGGTACGATATTAACTTATATGAATCTGACTTTCTATCATCCATTCGTCTAGTATGTCTGGAACCATATATTGACAGTCTTGTGTATGTGATTTCACATAGTCTCGTAATTGAAGATATCTAAAGTATTGGCCACCTTTCAAATGATATTTCGACTGTAATTCTTGAAATGAGAGGAGAGTCCCCATCTCATAAAGGTCTCCGTTCAATTGTCTTTTGAATGTTGTTATTATATCTGCCTCGACCACTTTATCTGGCAGTACCACCCTCATGTGAAATAATTGCCCCTCGGGTCTTTGTTAAATCTTTTCCCTCTCATCATAATCCTATGCCTACAAACCCAGGAAAAACACTGTGCATTCTTCCTTCATGATTTTATACATCTCTACAAGATGAGCCCTCAGTCTCTTACACTCCAATAAAATCATAGACTGGCTACCCCTCACCCTATTACTCAGTTCCTTGATTTCTGGTAACATCTTCGTAAATCTTTTTTACTCTCTTTCCAACATCAAGGATCTTTCCTATAGCAAGGTGACTAAAACTGAGCACAATATTCCAAGTGGAGATACAGGGAACTACAGCAGCACTTGTTCTGCTTGGGACTCTTAAAACCTAATTGTATGAACATAGAATATTCCAATGTTATGTAATACCACTACTGACTCTTTCTTTCCTCTCTCTTTCCTATGTCTCTCTCCCTCCCCCCCCCCCCCCGCTCACCCACGTCCTCCCAACTTGGTGAACATCAAGCTCTTTTCCAGCTTTCTCCTGCTTACTACAATCAGTTTGAACAATGGCCTCAACCGAAAACGTCACCTTTCCAATCCCTCCCCAGATACGGCCTGACCCGCTGAGTCACTTCAGTACTTTGTGCTTTTGCACAGTATTCCAATTGCGGCCTCACCAGTGTCTTGTACATCTACAACATGAGATTCCATGTTTTATACTCAATGCTGATGAAGGCCAACATACCTCTTCACCACCATTTCTACCTGCCACGTCACATTCAGGGAACTACGTAATTGTACACTGTAATTGTAACTGTTTATTGTGAAAGTCCAACTGATTTGATTTCCCAAAGGGTGGCACAGTGGCGCAACAGTAGAGTTGCTGACAGTGAATGCAATGGTGGAGACCCGGGTTCGATCCCGAGTACGGGTGCTATCTGTATGGAGTTTTACGTTCTCCCCATGACCTGTGTGGGGTTTCTCCAAGATCTTTGGTTTCCTCCCACACTCCAAAGACATACAGGTTTGTAGGATAATGGCTTGGTAAATGTAAAAATTGTCCCTAGTGTGTGTAGGATAGTGTTAGTGTGTGGGGATCGCTAGTTGGCATGGACCCGGTGGGCTGTAGAGACTGTTTCCGTGCTGTATCTCAAAACTAAATGAAACTAAAATGCAACACCTTACACTAATTTGTGGGAAGACCAATTCCAAATTAATTTTAAAGCATTCCACATAATTAATCCGGAAATCCCATTAAAACCCAACCAACACATGTACATTTGTTATTTATATTTTACCTATTTATTTCCTTCATACAATTTGAATTGCACTTGCAATTTAGTTTGGTACAAAATATCATCATTATATTCTGTGATTCTATAAAGTTTGTATATGTTGTAACTTCTGCCTTAAATATCTTTCTAGCACCACACACCATGGCCACTTTATATTCAAGTCAAAAATACAGAGAAGAAAAATAATTATATTTTCATAACATGTCATGACATTTGAAGCTACGGGGCAAGAGTTGGATGTGGAAAGAGAGAATATCTGGGGTTTTTTTTTGCCTGGAATGACCTTGAATAGCCTTCTGTGTCATGAAATTCTTGTACACGCTAGAATTTAGAAGATTGAGGGGGGATCTTATAAAAACTTACAAAATTCTTAAGCGGTTGGACAGGCTAGATGCAGGAAGATTATTCCCGATGTTGGGGAAGTCCAGAACTAGGGGTCACAGTTTAAGGATAAGAGGGAAGTCTTTTAGGACCGAGATGAGAAAATCATTTTTTTACACAGAGAGTGGTGAATCTGTGGAATTCTCTGCCACAGAAGGTAGGTGAGGCCAGTTCATTGGCTATATTTAAGAGGGAGTTAGATGTGGCCCTTGTGGCTAAAGGGATCAGGGGGTATGGAGAGAAGGCAGGGATGGGATACTGAGTTGGATGATCAGCCATGATCATATCGAATGGCGGTGCAGGCTCGAAGGGCCGAATGGCCTACTCCTGCACCTATTTTCTATGTTTCTATGTTTCTATGAAATGTTTCTGCTTCTCTGATTTGGCAGAGAATTTTTAGAAGCTAAGGGAGAAAAATTGGAACACAGTCTCAGGAACTTTCTCATTGAGAATCATGTTCAATGCATTGGGGATGGCCTCTTCCCAAAAGCTCAAGGATTTCAAGGCAATGCAGATGAGTTTTATTGTGACTCACGGTAAAGTGATAATTATTGGATTGAATAATCAATTTGCTTGTGCACAAATTGGCGTGGGCATTTGCTGCATGAATACTTTGGTTAAACCAAAGATCAGAAAGGACTGAACCCTTCCCATAGAACTTGGTGCTGCAACTTAAAGGTTTACGTGAGAAACCATTGAAAGCAAATCTAGGTGGAAGAGAGTCTGAATAACATTATGCAAAAGAACGTTTAAAAAAAAATAATAATCTTCCCGAGATTCCATTACTTCTTGAGACTTGCTTATTTGAACAGTAGCTGGATCTCAAATAAATGATAAAATTCAAGTTAATATGTTAAACTGATCCTGGCCTACACATGGCCCTGTGGTACAGCATTTTGCTGTTATGTGAAAAATATTCTATTTGATATGCTTCATTATCACTGGAAGGAATATTTTAAAGTTGAGTACTATCTGTGACCGGGATTGCTTAGAGACAACATTCTCCATTAGCAAGCACTGCCTCTGATTTAAATATACCAAGCAATTATTATATAATTCGCAAAGAGATACCTTAGAATTATTTCCACTAATGTGGCATGGGATGACATGATCTCTGTTAAAGGTAAATTGAGATATTAGGAATTGGAAACAGGGGTGGCACGGTGGCGCAGAGGTTGAGTTGCTGCCTTACAGCACCAGAGACCCAGGTTCGATCCTGAGTACGGGTTCTGTCTGTATGAAGTTTGTACGTTCGCCCTGTGACCACATGGGTTTTCTCTGGGTGCTCCAGTTTCCTCCCACACTCCAAAGACATACAGATTGGTAGGTTAATTGGCTTCGATAAGAATTGTAAATTGTCCCTGGTGTGTAGGATAGTGTTAGTGTAAGGGGTGATCGCTGGTCGACATGGACTCGGTGGGCCAAAGGGCCTGTTTCTGCGCTGTATCTCTGTACTAAATTAATCTAAACTAATCTTAAATTGTTCATGTGGTTCACTTATTGCCTCAAAATATTTGTCTTCTATTCCATTAAAGGTTACCTTATTTGCAATTATTTCCACTATTCTAATACAGACATTATAAGATGTTAAAAGCCCTGTCACACTGTGCGAGCTGACCCACGAGGTACCCCGAGCGAAAGATTCGTGGTTGTGCACGGGATTCCAAGTGTATGATCAAGAGTTAAACCGAGTTCCCACGGGTATGACTCAAGTTTGCCGTTAACTTTCATTTCTGCGATGTTCCAAGTTCGTCTCCCGAGTTATCAAGTTCCTCTCCCGAGGTACTCTTGAGCCAAACGTGAATGAAGGTCTGTTTTAATAAGCAACAGTGACTGAAGAAGGGTTTCGACCCGAAACTTCACATATCTCTTCTCTCCGTAGGTGCTGCCTCACCCGCTGAGTTTCTCCAGCATTATTTGTCTGCCTTTGCATAATTACAAGCCTTGTTACCACCGTTTTTAAACAAAACAATATTCATGCTCAACATTATGTTTATCCAAGTACGTTCACTGTACTTCCTTTACTGTAATACACGTTGGAACCTCCTGAGTTTGTGATGGGCGCTATTTAAATACAGGGATGTCTTTTCATTGCTGGATGTTTTCCCTGTAACATATTTAATAGAATTTATTATTTTATAATTAAACTATTCGCATCCGCATATAAAATCTGAATTAAGCCGAATAACTCATTGAACTGGCAATCGTGACATGAAAGCCATAAAGACGGAAATGGCAGACACAGACGCAGAATATTTGTATCTGCATTGCATTTACGTGCAGTTCATTTGGACCACAGTCTGTGGCCCTTCCGCTGCAGCATATTGAAATGGGGACACCCGTCAGACAAGGGTAGGGATATCACCCCAAGGGGCACATAGCGACAAGAGAGTTTTGTTTAAATATAGATGGAAACAGTCCTGACACTATTGAATGTATATACACTGATAATGCATTGCACTGTTTTTGTTTTGTGCACATTTCTTATTCTGAGTAAAGTTTATTTTAGAAAAATACCAAAGGCATTAACCACTGAGAATCTATGAAACGATTTCGCACGGTTTTTGTTTTATACATATTTTATTCAGGAGAAAGATTATTTTTGAAATTACACATGGCATTGGTGTATTGCATATCCTGTACATCTTTTTATGAATCATTTTTTTTAATTTAGAAATAAATCCACTGAAGGCACTGTTGTGTTTTTAAATCTGTTTGGAAGGATATGGGTCATACGCTGGAATGTGGGGCGCCATGTTCGGCATGGAGAAATTGGACCAAATAAGCTGTTTCCGTGTTGTATGACTGACTCTATGAGATCAAATAATATTATACTTAATTATAATGGTCAAACTCAAGTACGAATGGAAGTGCAGTATACAGAGTGCAGAATACAGTTCTCAGCATTGCACCGCACCAGTTGCACAGAGAGTCCAAATGTCCGTAATGAGGCAGAGGTGAATCGGACATTACCTTCGGTTATAGAAAGACCTTAAAGAAACCTGATAATAGAGGGGAAGAAGCTGTTCCCGAGGCTGGCGCTTTCAAACTTCTGTACTGCCCGCCGGACGGGAGCAAGGAGAAGAAGAAATGACAGGGATGGGACAAGTCTTTGATTATATATGTTTTGAGGCAGCGTGGAGTGTAAATGGAGTCAATGGTGGGAGACCTGGTCTTTGTAAAATAATATATCCTATAAGATTTTTTTTCTCATTTTGAGACATAGTAAAATACTGTGTTCTGATACTAACTATTAAATCCCTTAAACTTGCAAAATAACTGTTTATTAGTTCTGGCGAGGACAGCTGACCCTTTACTTGTACAGTGAAACTTGCTGCCTTTAACAACATTTCAGCAGTAATCTTATCATTATTTACCATATCAGAGCCGAGGGAGGCAGATGCACCCTGCCCGGGGAGAGGCCGCGGAGAGACTGTGGGGGGAGTACCTCACTGACTGTGATAGGGAGAGACAGAGGCGCACACACACACACAGTGTGGAGTTCCTCTGACTGAGTGGGTGTGGGGGGTGTGTGTGTGTGTGGGGGGGGGGGGGGGTGGGACAGAGAGAGAGAGAGGGAGAGACACACACACACAGGCAGCGTGGAGTACCTTTAACTGTGTGAGTGGGAGAGAGAGACAGAGGCAGACACACACACACAACGGGCAGTGTGTACCTCTGTGTGTGTGTGTAGGGGAGAGAGAGACACAGAGACAGTGTGGACCTCTGACTGTGTATGAAGGAGAGAGGGGGAGAGAGACAGAGAGGGAGAGGCACAGAGGCAGTGTGGTGTACTTCGGCGTGACTGTGGGGGAGAGAGAAAGAGCGCACAGGACCTCAGTCTATCTTTGTGTGTGGGAGGGAAGAGAGACTAAGCAGAATACATCGGTCTTATTGTGTGTGGGGGGAGAAAGAGAGAGGTGGGGGGAGAAATAGAGAGGCGGGGGGGAAGAGAGAAATGGGGGGAGACGTATATACACACAAAGCAGAGTTTTACTGTGTATGTGGGAGACACAGATGGACTTACACAGACGGACTTACCTCGGTCTTACTGTGTGTGGGAGAGGGGGAGAAAGAGACGTACACTCACAGAGGCAGAGTCTCTCAGCCTGTGTGAGGGGCAGGGAGGGAGAGAGAGACACACACACACAAGGTGGATGTGAAATCTCACCTGCCTGTTTCAGTGACCGGCACCCGCCGCTAGTGAATGAAGACACCCCCATCTGTCTCCCCCTCCTCTCCCTCCACTCTCCACCCTCTCTCCCTGCGCCAACCCCCCCAATTTGGAAATATCGTCCCATCACCCATTCCTTCTCTCCAGAGATGCTGCCTGCCCGCTGAGTTAAAGAGTTCCCACGGTAGAATCACGAGTCACTAAGGTAAACGCACGGGCCACTACATTCTTACAACGAGTTGAAATGTTTCAATTTGTAACCACAAGAGTACATTTTACTCGTGGAAAAGGTTAAACATGTTTGAACTTTTTCAAGAGTTAACAAGTTTCACGGGTACCTGCAGTTAACGCCAAGTGTCGCTAAGTTGCGTCCACGAGTTCCGACGTTCCCGCTACGTTAATTGTACGTGATTACCACGAGTTAAATTTGTTTTAAACTCGGGGTACCTCGTGGGTCAGCTCGCACAGTGAGACAGGGGTTTAACTGTTAGAAAAAACAAAGATGTTAGCATCTAATATTGGAAACCTCTGCAGTCAATGGCCTGAGTTCCTCAAAAATAATTCATGGCATCAAGTGTTTAGGGTAAATGAAGCTACCTGGCGTCAATACCTGTGCTCCTAACCAGTTTCCAATTTACATTTTGCAGTGTATCATGTCATGTTCCATTCACTTCCATTCACAAGTTAAACTTCTGATGAGACTTCGAATAGAACAGTCCATCAACCTTTCTAATTTAAAATCTATGGGTTACTTTTTCTAGCTACTAAAACTGGATTATGCTCAGATTATTAATAGATCTAATTTATTCAAACTTATTTACCACACTATTTTCCCTTGCAGTCAATTATATATGTGATTTCATTGTGTGGTCAGTTATATAAAGTCTGTAAAATTAATATCTATAAAAAGTCTGTTATGATTACAGATTACTGAAATAGTTTGGAAATAAATTCCAAGCCCCTTGAGCCCATTTTACCCCAAAAGTCGACTTCCTTTTTCCTTGGTCATTCCCATTAAACATAAACCCACCGATTCCCATGCCATCCATCTGATTAAGTAAAAAATCTCATCTCTTCAGCTGCAATCCTCTTTCAAACAAATTACCAGCAAGTATACAAATTATAATGAGGACTTTATAGAATTTATTGCACACTTGGGATTGCAAAAAATGACTGAAAATACATTTATTCATGCAATTTATTACTAAACTTGAAACCTACCACACTAGCACTTGAAACCACTGTCATAATCCATTGGATTAACAATAGCATGGTGCTAAAATGAGACAAAATGTATTCTGAGGAAATTGAATTACTCATCACAGCTAGAATTAATCTGCAGCTCTACAACAGTAGAATTGCCTTCTTCTGCAGGTAAACAAAAATATTACTGAAACACTGATACTGCTTCGTTGTTTATGCTGCTTCATTGTTTATACCTCTCCATTTCTCCAATTTTAGGTAACCTTGCAGAACCCCCGCTCCCCCACCCCTCTCCTTTCTTCCCCACAATCCCAACCCCTTTCCCCTCCCTTCCCTCCCCTGTCCTCCACTTATTTCTCCTCTCCCCATCCCCCATCTACTTACATTTCTTTCTCTGACCATAAGTAACAACTCTACAATCCTGTCTCACCCTTTGTTTTAATCTCTCGCCTTTGTTATAAACACATGTTTATCAAACCCCCACTTGCCTGTTGACTGATTACCTGCCACGCTTTTTCGTGCCTTTCTCAGCTTTCCTCACCACTCCCTCCTCCCCAACCCAACCACCACAATAGTCCAAAGAAAAATTCCACCCCGAAATGTTGCATATCCATGTTCCCCAGAGGTGCTGACCCAATGGTGTCCTTTTCACATACCTTTATACCACATTTATGATGGGTGATTGGGTGCCACAATATACTAATGTTTCTTCCCAATATAAAATGAAGTATAACGGATCAACAAATAAGTAAGGATAGTGTAGATTGGCTATTGCATGCTAGCCAATCATAGTGTTTGTCAGTAGTAGCTCCGCCTAGTACGAGCTTCATATTATCAAGAGTTTGCATTATGCCAGTCGGTAGATGTAGCAGCTTAGAGCTGTAACGCACTGCAGATCCTATGCTGTAAGTGATTTAATAAATATGTGTTGTATCTTCATGTGTGTTCGGGACACATCATTACATGGTGTCAGACAGTAAATCTTAACCACTCCGTTTAAGTCTATCGATTTTATTTTATTTTGATTAGTTTGTGTTTTATTATCTCCGTTATGACTAATTCGTGTCGCCATCCGAGCCCTTTGATCTTTGATTCAGACATTGCTGAATGGTGGCCTCTTTTCGAACATGACTACATTCATTATGCTGGCATCGTTCATTGGAATGACCCCTCAGAAGTGCGTGCATCTGATTTGCTCAATCTTGCGGGAGCTGAGGCAATGAATCGTGCCGACAACTTCACTTTTGCTCCGGCTGTTTTGGATGATAACAGCCAGGTCCCAGTGCTGGCAGAATCTATCGACGATCCTGTGGTTTTGCTAAGAAAATTCAGAGAACTGTGTGACATGCCTTCAAACCATATTATTGAAAGAACCAAGTTCTATGCTCGCTTACAGCAGGCCGATGAGCCTATTGAACAATTTATCAGCGACCTGAAGCACATGGCTACGCGCTGTCGATTCCATGATTTAAAGGATGAATTAGTACGAGATAAATTGCTATAGCAAGCTGAGAGCTGAGCTTCTCCGTGACACTAAATTAACCCTTGACAAAGCAGAGCATGCTTGCAGTATTTCCGAGATAACGTCTCCCCTCTTTGAATGTGCCTCTCAGTCCCCGCCAGCAACATAGAGTTAATCTTACAGACTTCTCCTCTCAAAGACCCCCTACCGGGTCTACTGCTCACTGTCAGAATTGTAACTATTTCCATGCGAAGGGTCGCCAGTTTTGCATTGCCTATGGAAAAGCTTGTAATCTCAGTAAAAAATTGAACAATTTTGCATGATGTTGTCGTTCCCGTGTGATTCCTAATGCTTCAAGGACAAGCCTGCACCTGCTCCAGCAGGAGTTCACTGATACTGACTTCCAAGAGTCTGAGTTGTGCTTTGCTTTGCTACCAGACAATGTTGATAACAGTTTTGCCATCCACTCCATCATCCCTTCGCCTAATGAGCTACTTGATCCTGAAGTAACTATGTTCGTGAACCACAGGCCTCTTCTTGCCAAGGTGGATACTGGTGCAAAAGTGAACATCATATCATTGAGGGAGTTTAAACAAATTTGTAAAACTGAACGTATTGATAAGGCCTCCGCAACGCTTCGGGCTTACGGGGGTGAGGTTCTGCACCCACTTGGAAAGGCTGATTTAAAGTGCACTGCAGATGAACAGACCCACACCCTACATTTTTACATTGTTAAGGCTAATTCAGAGATTTTGCTCAGTATCAATGCATGCCACGATCTAGGCCTGGTCTACTTTGGAGGCGCTGTCCACAAACTCTGCCTCACTGATGAGCCTACTCAGCAGTGACTCTCCCAATACAAAGACCTGTTTAATGATGAACTTGGCGAGTTGCCTGTCAAATACCGCATTACTGTTGATCCCAAAGTCACAACCGTGGTCTGAGCACCACATCGCCTCCCACATGCCATGTGTGACAGAATACATGCTGAACTAAAATGCATGGTCTCAATGGGTGTCATTGCTGAAGTAACTGACCCATCCGACTGGGTTTCCACCATGGTCGTTGCAAGGAGAAGATCCGTATCTGCATCAACCCCAGAGATCTTAAAGCTGCCATCAAGCGCCAGCACTACCCGATGCGAACCACAGAGGATGTTGCTGCGAAGATTGGAAATGCAGCAGTATTCTCGGTCCTGGATGCCAAAAGCTCTTTTTGGCAGATTCCGCTAGACCCAGACTCGTCCAACCTCACTACGTTCGGTACACCCTTCGGCCGTTTCAAATTTCTAAGAATGCCATTCGGCATCAACTCCGCCAGTGAAGTCTTCCAGCGCACTATGGAACAATTGATTGCAGAGTGCCCGTGCGCTATCATTGTTGAAGATATTCTCGTCTACGGTCGCGATTTGGCTGAACATGTCGCTAATCTGAAGAAAGTACTCAACCGTGCCAAAGTCATTCAGCTTAAACTCAATCCACTGAAGTGCAGGTTTCGAGTTCCTGAGGTCACTTATGTCGGGCATGTTTTTACCTGCAACGGACTCAGACCAGATCCGCTGAAAACCGCAGCTATCAACGAACTGCCGGTTCCTACTGATGTTGCGAGTTTACAACGATTCCTCGGCATGGTTAACTACCTGGGAAAATTTTATTCCCAACCTCAGCAACATATCGGCCCCCCTGCGGGAACTGACACATAAGGACGCAATATGACCCTGGTACCCGCAGCACCAAAGGGCTTTCGATGCTCTCAAACTGCAGTTGGCTAGCGCACCTACACTCGCCTATTTCGATCTGGAGTTACCAGTAACGCTCACCTGCGATGCATCCCAGTACGGGTAAGGCACAGCGTGCCTGCACACCACTGCTGACGGCGGTTTCAAGCCCGTGTCATATGCATCCCATACGCTAACTGACACTGAACAGCGTTACGCCCAGATCGAGAAAGAACTGCTTGCGGTGGTTTTTGCCTGCATTAAATTCAAGGACTTCATTTTTGGTAAAACCGTGACCATCGAGACCGACCACTGGTCACCATTCTGAACAAACCGATCCACGTTGCCCCAGCACGGCTGCAGAGAATGATGATGCAACTGCAGCGATTTGATTTCAGCATTGTCTACAAGAAGGGTAAAGACATGTACATAGCAGACACACTATCCAGAGCCCCGCGCAGAACCAACGAGCAACAACTCTCCGAACAGGACGAATTCTCAGTCATGAAGGTCTCGTTTGTGCCAACTGATCGTTTACGCAGCCTACCTGAAAACACGGCTGCTGATGAGACTGTACAATGGCTGTCTACGGTCATCCGGCGCGGTTGGCCCGACAAACAGTCCAACACCCCGCTCGAAATACGCCCTTACTTCTGGGTTCGTGACGAACTAGTGCTACAGGACGGAATCATAGTAAAGGGCCACAAGGCAGTGGTCCCAGCCCCCCTCCGGGACGAATACTACAACGACATCCACAGGGGCCACCCAGGCGTGGAGGCAACCCTCCAAAGGGCGCAAAGCATGTTTTACTTGCCCGGTATGACCAAATACATACACGAAAGAACCAAAATGTGCGCTGTCTGCAAAAGCCTGATGCCACAACAGCAGAAGGAGCCCCTACTGCCACAACCAGTCACTCCTTTCCTGCCGTCCTCGCCAGCCACCGACATCTTCGAGTGGCACGGGAAACACTATCTGGTCCTTGTTGACTCTTACTCGGGCTGGTTCGAAATAGACCTACTGCAAACCACTTCTTCGGAGGCAGTGATTGAGAAGCTGCAACGGCACCTCTCCGTGCATGGCTCTCCTGCTCGTATTCAGTCTGACAATGGCAGACAGTTCACCAGCCAAGCGTTTGAAAACTTTGCTAAACGATGGAACTTCCAACACATTACCAGCAGTCCCGAGTTCCCGCAGTCCAACGGACTCACCGAACCTGCCGCTCGGAGTGCAATACAACTCATGGAACGATCATACCTTGCCAAATCTGACGTATACCTGGACTTACTCAATCTACGGAACATTGCACAGGATCCTATACTGGGTTCTCCTGCCCAACGACTGGTGTCTCGTCAAATCTGTGGTCCCTTGCCTGTCTCCCAGTTGTTCTCCCATTCCCCTCCCCGGTCTTTTCTCCCGCGAAAGGAGATGAGTGCTGAGGCGGTCTCCTACCGCACGAGGGCCGGACGGGTTTGTAGGCCACCCGTTAGATATGGCGTTTTTGTATAACTTTGCTAGTATGTTCTTAATATTCCACATATTGCTTAGCTGCCGGTGTTTCTTATTTCTACAAGAAGAGATGTAGATTGGCTATTGCATGCTAGCCAATACTAGTGTTTGTCAATAGTAGTTTCGCCTAGTACGAGCTTTATATTATCAAGAGTTTGCATTACGCCAGTCGGTAGATGTAGCAGCTCAGAGCTGTAACGTACTGCAGATCCTATGCTGTAAGTGATTTAATAAATATGTGTTGTATCTTCACGTGTGTTTGGGTCACATCATTACAGATAGGTAAAGAAATTGTCCTTGGTGAGATGCTTATGATACAAACTCCAAGTGAATGTTGATTCAGTCAAAATATTCAGATTTGGACTTTGGAGGAAATGTAGATGAATAAGTAGGTTGGGAAGAAAGAGAAAACGGTCACATATAAAATACATTGATGAATAGGTTGCAATAACCTAACGCCCACACTTCTCAATTTGTAAGCAAATGCAAAGCATTGAAAGACTGATAAAAGTACTCATTTTACTTCGGAGTCACTTGAGCGACTACGTGAAGAGCCCGTCCAGCACGCATGCGCGTCATTAGCGTTCACGCAGTGCAATAGCGACGAACGGGAGTACAAGGCGCTCCCGCTACAAGTTTAAAAAGCGGCCCATCAGGTAAATACTTACTCTGAGGTCGTAATAGCAAGCTTGCTCTGCTCTGTAATTCCAGGTAAAACTGGGAAAATGAGTAAAGCACGGCAAGCAAAGAAAACCGCCCCCCCGTTCGACTCCAACAGAACCGGAGGGTCCCATCAGTGGGGGGCGAGAGGCGGCACCTGGACCGCTCATGCTGCGGTCCACCCTCATCGAGACCGAGCCGAGCCCAGTACCGCTAGCGCAGCCTGAGGAGCAGCAGCGGGCTGGAGGCAAATCAAGACAAAAAACAGACCGGCCGGTTATGTCTGACTCCGATGAGGAGGCTCCACCTGAGAGCGGAAGGGGTAGCCGCCTGAGCCGAATGGAAAGGCTCATGGAGCAACTGCTCCAGTGAGACTTGCTTCGGGAGCTGGAGCAGTCTCGCACAGGGGGATCAGGCACTTCCACAGCAGTGCCTTACAATGCACTGGCCATTGCTTCCCCCTCAGCCGAGGGCAGCATTGGCGACCAGGACTGGGCTGGTCAGGAACAGGGGTCATTGGCTGAAGATATTGGGAGTACGCTTGGGGTACAGGACCAGGAAGAGCTGATGGGTGTGGTGAATCGCTACGTAGCTACACCACGAGCAGGGCGGCCATTGGAGCCAAAACTGGCGGCCAGCATTAACCACCTGTCCCTCAAACCCCTACAAGATCAGGTACTTAATGAGGCACTAGAAATCTACTCGCCTCCGGAGAACTGCAGTTTGCTTAATGTACCGGCCGTTAACAGCCAAATCTGGGGGTATGTTGGATAGAGTATCCGGAGCCAGGAGCTAAAATTACAACGCATCCTCAAGCTCCTGACAACAGGGATAACATCCTATGCTCGTTCCGTGGATAGATACATAGATACATAGAAAATAGGTGCAGGAGTAGGCCATTCGGCCCTTCGAGCCTGCACCGCCATTCAATATGATCATGGCTGATCATCCAACTCAGTATCCCGTACCTGCCTTCTCTCCATACCCCCTGATCCCCTTAGCCACAAGGGCCACATCTAACTCCCTCTTAAATATAGCCAATGAACTGGCCTCAACTACCCTCTGTGGCAGAGAGTTCCAGAGATTCACCACTCTCTGTGTGAAAACGTTTTTCCTCATCTCGGTCTTAAAGGATTTCCCCCTTATCCTTAAGCTGTGACCCCTTGTCCTGGACTTCCCCAACATCGGGAACAATCTTCCTGCATCTAGCCTGTCCAACCCCATAAGAATTTTGTACGTTTCTATAAGATCCCCTCTCAATCTCCTAAATTCTAGCGAGTATAAGCCAAGTCTATCCAGTCTTTCTTCATATGAAAGTCCTGACATCCCAGGAATCAGTCTGGTGAACCTTCTCTGCACTCCCTCTATGGCTATAATGTCCTTCCTCAGATTTGGAGACCAAAACTGTACGGATGGGGTGGATATGACCACAAACCAGCAAGACACTCTGACTCTGCTGTGCAACACCCAATACGAGATCAACAACCTCCGCAAGGAGATAATAAGACATGCCCTCAATCCCAGGTATGCAGGACTGTGTAAAACACCGGCCTCAGAGCCACAGATCCTGTTATTCGGGAGGGACTTAACAAAACAAGTAAAAGACCTGGAGGACGAGGCCAAAGCATTTGGCGTCATGAGGGCAGGCCCTGGAACGAGCAGACCCACACAACCCAGACGGCAGTACCCCACTGCGTCCACCAGTCGACGACAAACATTCCGGACTGGTGAAAGCTCGGGGTCCGCATTCCATCCCCGAAAGCCTTTTTTAGGCCAGGGCCCAGAGCGGACCCAATGGAAAATGCGCCACCCTCAACCAACAGGACATCCAGCAGTACAACGGCGGATGAAGAAACAGAAGCAATGAACACTCCCATAACTATGGAGGTAGGTGGGTTTGGTTCCTACCAGCATATAAAAAGTGGGGGGACTGTACTAACAGGGGGGAGATTACACCTGTTCATTGAAGCATGGAGGTCTCTCACGAATGATATTATATACTTAACAGTATTCGGGGATACAAAATAGAGTTCATTCAAGAAAACATGCCACCAGTTCAGCACGTACCCCAAAGGGTCTTTACCCTCTCAGTCAAAGAGAACTAGAGGCTCAAGCAGAACTGGTGAGGTTACTTACAACGGGTGTCATTGAGAAATCCAAACATGAACCTTTGGAATTTATCTCAAATATATTTACCAAAAGTAAAAAAGATGGTGGATGTCGCATCATCATTGACTTAACCTCACTAAATACCTTTGTTAAGTATGTACATTTCAAAATGGAAACATTTGTAACTGCCAAACAACTGATTTCCAAAAGATACTTTATGGCGAGCATTGATTTAAAAGATGCCTACTATTCAGTACCCATTCATAAGCGTCATCGCAGATACCTGAAATTTACCTGGATGGGGCAACTATGGCAGTATAAAGCGTTGCCTAATGGGTTAACATCAGCTCCTAGACTATTTACCAAGATATTAAAACCAGCCTTGGCAACATTAAGAAAACAAAGACATATTGTCATGGCGTAACTTGACGATATCCTAATAGTAGGCAAAACCATGGAGTTGGCTAAATCAGCTGTATTAGCTACCAAACAATTGTTTGAATCCCTGGGATTTGTCATACATCCAGATAAATCTAAGTTGACGCCATCCACAACTATGGACTATCTGGAATTCACAATTAACTCATTCCACATGTCTGTAACGTTGCCAAAAGGTAAAGCAGCAGAATTGGAACAGACGTGCAACAATTTAATGGTTAGCAATCGACCAACCATCCGACAAGTGGCAAGAGTAATTGGCAAAATGGTAGCAGCATTTTCAGCTACACAATTTGGACTCCTGCACTATCAGCACCTACAAAGGGCAAAAGTACAGGCGTTGAAACGACATGCAGGTCACTTTGACAGAACCATGAAACTGCCCATTGAAGCAATATCAGAGTTACAATGGTGGATATAACATTTGGCATAGTTCCAGCCCTATCATCATCAATAACCCAACGTTAACTATACAAACAGATGCCAGTGCTCAAGGCTGGGGAGCAACTAATACCATATCCAGCACAGGTGGTAGATGGACTAACCTAGAATCATCTTTACTACAAACACTGGGTATAAATTACTTGGAAATGTTGGGTGCGTTTTATGGTTTTAAAGCATATTCTACGGATTTGCACCATTTGCATGTTCATTTACAAATTGATAATATCACGGTGGTGGCCTATATTAACCATATGGGCGGAATAAAGTCGATATCATGTAACAATTGGGTCAACACAATCTGGTAATGGAGGGTCGATAGACATATTTGGCTATCAGCAACTTACCTACCAGGTAAGCTAAATACAGTGCCAGGTCAAGCAAATTCAATGATAAACACCGAATGGATGTTAAATCCTAGAGCTTTTGCTAAAATTACAAACCAATATGGCACACCAGATATCGATATCTTTGCATCCAGACTAAATCACCACGTACCAATGTATGTCCCTTGGGAACCACACCCTGAGGCAGCAGCGATAGATGCATTCGCGCTGAACTGGGGGACCTATTTCTTCTATGCTTTTCCCCCCCTTCTGCCTTAATCTGTAGGGTACTACGCAAAATACAGATGGACTCTGCTTCAGGTATTTTGATAGTACCAACTGGCCTACACAGCCATGGTTCCCAGTGGTACTCGACATGGTCATCGAAACTCCTATGACCTTTCACAGTAGCCCAGACCTGTTGACGCACTCTGTATCAGGCATAAGTCATCCATGCCATGACAAAATTAACCTACTGGGTTGCAGATTATCAAAAGACCACTGCTGGGACTGGGGTGTCTGACAAGACCATCAACATGATGACACCGTATGTCCACCAGGAAACAATACCTATCGAGCATCAGGAAGTGGGAAAGATACTGCTCGACTACTGGGACAATGTACTCATCTGCAACCATAACCAATGTACTGGAGTTTCTGGGGGGCCTTCACCATAATGAAGGATTGAGCTACAGCGCCATCAATACTGCCAGACGTGCGCTGTCAGCCTACTTAAAACAGGTGCCAGGACAACAGGCCATAGGGTCTCAACCGCTGGTGATCAAACTCATGAGGAGTATCGTCAACTCCAACCCTCTTAGACCTAGGTATACCCAAATCTGGGATGTCAGTGTGGTCCTGACATACCTAAGGGGATGGTCCCCAGACAGGTCTCACCCTGGAAAAGCTAACCCTGAAAACGGTCATGCTGATGTTACTAGTCTCAGCACAAAGAGTCCAGTCCCTCCACTTACTGCGACTGGACAACATGGTTATAACACCAGACCGGGTCTCATTCACCATTCAGGAGCTGCTAAAGCAGAGCAAGCCAGGAACTTGAGTCCTAGTTATGGATTTCCGGGCATACCCACCTGACCTACGGTTGTGTGTCATGACTCACTTATTCACTTACATCAACACAACAAGAGATTCTCGAGGGAGAAGGAAAAAAAAAATTTTTTTTTTTTTTTAAAAGCCTTATGGGTCAGCCACAAGAAACCTCATGGTTAGGTGTCAAGCCAAACCATCTCGAGATGGCTCAAGCAGGTACTGGGAGCTGGTGGAGTAGATACTGATGTATATACATCTCACTCCACCAGGGCAGCATCCACTTCGGCGGTTAAAAGAATGAACATGGAGAAAACGTTCCAAACGTTCTACCACAAGCCGCTAGCAGAACCTGTGTTATTTGCAGAAACTTTTAAAATCTGCAAAAATATATAATTTAAGCCCGGGGGAGCATTTTGTCTTTTGTTATTGTTTAATAGATACCATTATTGTTTACAAACAGATTATGGTTGATTACGATAACATACTTCCTCCCTTGAATGACTTCGGAAGCGAGTGAAGTATGAACTGTTACACGGTTTGAAATCACAGAGCTTTAAAATCTTCACGTAGTCACTCACGTGACTCCGAAGTAAAATAGTAAGATTAAACGAGAACTTACCAGTTTGAAGTTTGATCTGTATTTTATGAGGAGTTACGATGAGGGATTACGTGCCCTCCGCTCCCACCCTCAAATATAGATCAACTGGTATCTCAGTTCTCCTTTTCTTTACTATGTTTATTTCAATTATTGTGTTTTCTGTGATTCCACACCGCTGCTTTGAAGAATGTCGCGCATGCGTGCTGGACGGGCTCTTCACGTAATCCCTCATCGTAACTCCTCATAAAATACAGATCAAACTTCAAACTGGTAAGTTCTCGTTTAATCTTACTATTAAACGAGAACTTACCAGTTTGAAGTTTGATCTGTATTTTATGAGGAGTTACGATGAAGGATTACGTGCCCTCCGATCCCACCCTCAAATATAGAGGTCAACTGCTATCTTAGTTCTCCTTTTCTTTACTATGTTTATTTCAATTGTTGTGTTTCCTGTGATTCCACACCGCTGCTTTGAAGAATGTCGCGCATGCGTGCTGGACGGGCTCTTCACGTAATCCCTCATCGTAACTCCTCATAAAATACAGATCAAACATCAAACTGGTAAGTTCTCGTTTAACCTTACTATTTTTTTGCGATCAACAAAAAATTCAAAATTTCCATTTTGACATTGCAGTAATAATTGCAATTATAATATCTACTAGACCAAGTGGGACCCATTGGGTCCCCTCAACGTGCGGTTGTGGGTGGGGGGGGGGGCCTGCGGCATCACACACACACACTAACCAACCCCCACACACACACCAGACCCCCCCTTGATATTATATTAATATTATTCATTAGAAACATAGAAACATAGAAACATAGAAAATAGGTGCAGGAATAGGCCATTCGGCCCTTCGAGCCTGCACCGCCATTCAATATGATCATGGCTGATCATCCAACTCAGTGTCCTGTACCTGCCTTCTCGCCATACCCCCGATCCCTTTAGCCACAAGGGCCACATCTAACTCCCTCTTAAATATAGCCAATGAACTGGCAGTAACTACCTTCTGTGGCAGAGAATTCGAGATTCACCACTCTGTGTGAAAAATATTTTTCTCATCTCGGTCCTAAAAGATTTCCCCTTATCCTTAAACTGTGACCCCTTGTCCTGGACTTCCCCAACATCGGGAACAATCT